>LR738711.1:750689142-750710798 GCA_902687465.1 Secale cereale | reverse complement strand
TTTTTGTTTCTTTTTATTTTTTTGTTTTTGTTTTAACTTATTCTTTTCTGTTTTGTTTTTAGATTCTTTTAAACTTTGTTTTATAAAACACACAACTAGTTTATAAATTAGTTTTAATAATTAGCCCACAGCCACATTTAACTTTATAGCTAAATTAAACAGTTTAACATTTTATTAATTAGAAAAGGTATTTAATTAAACGTTCAAGCTGCTGTTTTAAGTATCATAGTGTATTTAATTTATTTATTAAAAATGTGGTTTCAACACGACAAAAACCCAGAGAATATTTGCCACACATGGAACATTTTTGTTTTCATGTTTGACAAATTTAAATTTTGACTTTAATTTGAATTTGAATTTGAACAGTATTTGGATTAACGAGAGATTATCAACAGTAACAGTGGTGACGTGGCATCATTAGCGTGTGGTTACTGTAGCTTAACTACCCGGGCGTCACAGGCATCATGTTGTGCAGGAACGTCGGCCCGAGTTGGATGATATCGTCCACGATATGGACCAGCAGATGCACCATAACGTCGAAGAATGCGGGCGGGAAGTACATCTCAAGCTCGCATAGTATCACCACGATCTCTTCCTGTAGCCTTCTGAGTTGCCTCACGCCAACCGACTTCCGAAAGATGACGTCGAAAAACTTGCATAGGCCAAATAGCGTTTCACGGACGTGCGCGTCCATGATCCCAGGATTGCAACTGGAAGTATCTGTGTCATCAGCACGTGACAGTCGTGAGACTTCATCCCGCTGAACTTCTGCTTCGCTGGGTCTAGGTATCTGCTTATCTTCCCCGCGTAACCGTAAGGAAGTTTTACTCCTATGAGGCAGGTGAAAAATTGCTCGATCTCCTCCTGACTTAGAGTGAAGCACGCGGGAGGGTAGTCATTTCCGGTCTTCTTGGCCTTTTTTCCTCTGCGGCGACTTTCCGTGTCCTGCTTCGCCTCATCATCATCATCATCATCATCATTAGCGTGAAGCTCCTGTCTGATGCCCATTGATTTCAAGTCTGCCCTTGCTTTCGGCCCATCTTTGGTCCTCTCTGGCATGTTGAGCAGGGTACCAAGCAGACTCTCGCACACGTTCTTCGTGATATGCATGACATCTAGGTTGTGAGGCATACGGTGGATCTTCCCGTACGGCAAGTCCCAGAAAACAGACCTCGTTTTCCATACCTTCAGCAGCGGCTCTGGCGCCTTTCGCTTCTTTCCCGGCTCTAGCGCCTTTTGCTTCTTTCCCGGCAGTGGGCAATCTTTCCAATTTTTCAACAGCTCGTCTATTTCCTCGTCGCTCCTCGTACGCGGGCGTCCTCGGGGTTCGGTTTCACCATCGAACAGATCCTTGGGTTTTCTCCACAGGTCATCGTCGCGAAGCCACCTTCGATGTCCCATGAACACGGTTTTCGAAGACCCGGAATCTCTATCTAGCTGGCAATACGTTGTGTCATCCATGCACCTAACGCATCCAGAAAATCCGTGGACCACCTGCCCCACGACATATCCGTAACCGAGATAGTCGTGCACCGTCGTGAGCAGTGCGGCTCTCATAGGGAAATATTATTTCTTTCCGGCGTCACACGTATTGGCTGGCATTTTCCACAGCGTGTCTAGCTCCTCTTTTAGCAGCCCCAGATACAGATTGATGTCGTTCCCTGGTTGTTTCGGTCCTTCAATTAACATACTCATGTGAATGTACTTCCTCTTCATGCACAACCAGGGGGGAAGGTTGTACATCTGTGTGCCTCTCTGGCTGCCAAACGGATTGACTCCATCGGTGCTCGCGCCCAGCACGATGTTCCTTGGATCGTTCCCAAATTCTGCGTCTTCGAAGTTCAACGCTTGCCACTGGCTCGCATCCTTAGGGTAACTCAGCATCTTGTCTTTTTTATCTATCTCCGGATCATTTGCGTCATCTTCTCGCTTCTTCTCCTCCCTATCCGCGTGCCAACGCAGGAGCTTTGCTACCTTAGGGTCCGCGAAATACCGCTGCAGACGAGGAGTGATCGGAAAGTACCACACCACTTTTCGAGGAGATTTCTTCCTTTTCTTGTATCGAGTGACGCCGCACACCGGACATATGGTAGACTCCGCGTGCTCGTCCCGATAAATGATGCAATTGTTCATGCACACATGGTATTTCACGTGCGGTAAATTCAGAGGACACACGATTTTCTTCGCCTCCTCGAAACTGGTCGGGCACTTGTTCCCCTTGGGAAGACGTTCGTGCCAGAATGACATGTTCTCGTCGAAGCATGCGTCGGTCATTTTGTGTTTTACCTTCATCTCCAGAGCCATGAGCGTTACTTTCAGGCGGGTATCCTCGGGCCTGCATCCTTCATACAATGGAGTAACCGCGTCTATCTCCAGTTGATCCATCTTGGCTTTCTCTCGGGCGGCAGCTCTTGCGTTATCCGTCTGCTTGAGAAGCAGCTCTTGAATATGAGGGTCCTGCACCCAGCCCATCGATGGTCCAGCGTCGTCTGCTCCGCCGGCATCATCATCTTCATGATCATGCCCGTCGTCTGCTCCGGCATTTTCCTCATCATCATGTCCTGCATCTTCTACAAGATGACTGTGTACAGCATCACCGTCGTGATCATCTCCTGGGGATTCTTCGTCTTCTCGCCCGCCCGAGCCACGGTGGTTGTCTTGCTGCCCTTCCTCATTTCTTGCCCGGCCCCCATGGACGACTTCGTAGTCATCTTCATCACCTTGCCACCGATAGCCATTCATGAAACCACGCAAGAGCAGGTGGTCCCGCACCTGCCCGGAATCCGGGTCCGCAATAAGGTTCTTCAGCTTGCATCTTCGACACGGACATCTTATCTCCGTCTCGTTCTTTTGAAGCATCTCGGCCTTCGCGGAGCTCAAAAACCTATTCACGATGCCTTCGGTCATCGTGCGGACCATGGTCGCCTGCGGGGTAGAGCAAAACGATATTTTAGAACCAAGAAAAAATTTGGCATGACTTTCCCTAAAAATAGGACCAAAAAGAATGCTTAATGCCAAAATTCTTGCCGAAACGGAAATGAATCAACATTCCGGCAAAATATTGGCAACTATCGCATTTCAAATACCGGTACACCTCCAAACACAAACACATATGCAACACCACAAACATATGCAACACCACGAACATACATAGATCTAGCTAGGCCATAAAAAGTGCATGTGCACATTGTTGTAGGGAGAACAACATAAATATAGCTTCCCCCCTTACTTACCTATCAAAAAAAGGTAATTTAACCACTTAATTTGAATGAATCTATGGTGGAGATGAGGTGACAAAGAGGAGGCACCCGGGACAAGTTTTGGAGGAGGAGGTGAAGAGAATGAAGTAGGGAGAAAGTGAGTGGGTAGGAGTGGCTGTCCAAAATATCTTGTTGGTTCCCACTTACTAATGGCGCACCACCTCCAAATGCGCCATTAGTAACTCAGGTTACTAATGGCGCACAGTAGTTTTGCAAAAAAAAAACATACTAATGGCGCACTATGGAACAGTGCGCCATTAGTAGTTTTGTAAAAAAAATAATAAAAAAACAACAGTAGTGGCGCACTGTGTGACTGGTGCACCATTACTAGTTACAACTAGTACTGGCGCACTATGTCTGGATGCGCCATTAGTATGTTTGGAAAAGGAAAAAGAATTGATACTAATGGCGCACCCTGAGCTAGGTGCGCCATTAGTGTATTCAACTCTAATGGCGTACCAGAAGGTGGTGCGCCATTAGTATATACTAATGGCGCATCGCATGTCTGGTGCGTCATTAGTGTCAATCCCATCTATAGCCCTTTTTTCTAGTAGTGTTCTCATTAACTACTTGCCACATAAGCACAAAATTCTCGAAGTGCGCTATGTTACTACCTAAGTTACTCCCACTATGACTAGTCTTAGCTAACGAAGGATAATCGGGGAGGATGACATTTACGAAAGATTCTCATGGGAATTTTAGTTATTATTAGAGGGTGGCAACTTTTCAAAGTAGCATGGCTATTCCTCATTAGATAAGACATCTTAAGAAAACTATTATCGTAGATCGAACAGTTGTGTCGCGTTCGCTGGCAGTTCCTTCTCAGCGAATGTTCACCAGTTATGTTTACTAATTGTTTTTGAGATACATAACCACTCATTTTAAGTGGTTCTTTACTAATTGTTCGATCTGGTGTATCTATAAGAAATCGTCCCGGAGGTGCGCATAGCATGACTCTTCTTGTTTAGTTTTTTTGCATCGTAATATGTTTTAAATATTGATAAATATTATGTGTTTAAATTATTGCAATATTTTCCCCAAGGTATAACAAAAATATGTTAGAAAAAAGTCACATTTTTTGGCACAACATTCGACACAAAGCTATATAGGCAATGAATCGTAATATTTACAACAAAGAAAATAAAATTGCAGAATAAAAACAAAAACATTGCACGCAACAACACAAAAACACCTTCGCATCATGAATCAAAATATTCAGCGGGCGCCTAGAATCATCGCAATATAGCACTTGTGTATATGCAACAAACTATATACAAGCTCGCCACAGGTCGAAAGAGCCCATGTCATTTCAGTGCAAAAATCATTGAATGAGTATGAGTATGCCAACCGCTAAAAATATATGTACATCGCTACACTATTACATTGATCATCACAACTAGCACAAACTTCGTCATGACAACACGAAACAATGGTATGGTGTTGGTTTACCTTTACATTCTCCACATGAATATCAGTTAGATGGTTACATATCATGTACATTGTACACCCCATAGCTCATGAATAAATGCCACTAGAGTTTGTCCTAGTGATGACACTCCTCGGGGAATTCCCTCGGCACACACCATCAACGAGTGTCTCGTCTAGTCTCCCTTTATTTCAACTTGCTTTTCATCGACTCGATCTACTCGATCGTCTCTACAACCTCCTTTATGGATAGGCGGCTCTTGGGTTCACGGCCAACACCGGGTTGCTTTTCCCTTTCCCTAGCTGTAAATTTTTTCCATTATTGTCTCTTCTTGAAGTCACTTCACCTTAAATTTCTTTCCTTCTCCACCCGGCTGCCTAAGTAAAACAAGATCATAGTTCCATGTATCCAACACTAAAGACCAATGGTTCGAGTGAGCATAGAACTCATTGATAAGAGTTGCTAGTAGAAATTTTATTGGCCACTCTGTGTTAGAAACGATAAAATCCAATCTCTTGCAAATGACTCCTCTTTTCCATGTGAACGGATCATCCAAACAACACATGTCTTTGAGGCCACAATCACTTAGACAATCTCCGAACTGATTCATCATAGCTTGTGGTATCATGTTTCCCCTCCCTTCTCACTAGCAAACAACATTTCATTAAAATATTTGATAACAACCCACGGGCGAGAGCTCTTGCTATGTAAATCCCTAATATACCAGCCCATGCCACATACCTCTCGTTCCACGTCAAGTGACCATAAAATCCAGACAACCTCCAATCAACTTCATCTCCTTTCTAATCAACACATCAATGAAATAATGACCAAAGTATTCAACCCCGCTTCATTATCTTGATAAAATAAAATAAGGTTGCTAGAGCGACAGTCGCTCTCCATACAAAAAAGAAATCAAAACCCAACTTGCGAGGAAGCTCATGCCCCTTCGTTTATTTAAATGTGACTCCGGAAGAAAAAATAGCAGCTGCTCGATGATAACCCTCAACCGTAAGGGATCGAGATAGTCTTCGCGGGTAAGAATAACCCAATTTATTGAATCGACACACGGGGAGCCAAAGAGTATTTATAAGCTTTGACAGTTGAGTTGTCAATTCAACCGCACCTGAAATATACTTACTTGCAACAAAAGATAAGTGGTAACAGTGATATGATAGTGATAATAGTGATAGTAAAAGTAAACAGCAAAAGTAAATAGTGAAGGTAAATGGCAAAAGTAGCAACTAGTGACAAGCAGGGTTTAAAACACTGTAGGCTAGGGAGATGGATGGTTGGGCGCTGCATGGATGAGATAGATTCTAACTTGGGGCACGGCACACGGAAAAGTAATGATCATCTAGGCAAATATCAAACATTAGGCATGTATCCCGTAGGTAGTTGTACGTGCTTGCAATAAGAACTTGCACAACATCTTTTGTCCTACCATCCCGCTACGAACGGGGCCAAAAGGAACTTATGGAGATTAAGGTGCTCCTGTCAAAGAGCACCGGAACAAAGCAATGAACTCAGTGGATACATGTAATCCTCAAACTACGGACCATCCCCTTTGGTGTCCCAAGCTGTCACTTTTGGGATCGCCGGTTCCGAACCGTAATAGGTGCAAACAACTCATAGATAGGATCACGAACACAAATATATTCATGCAAACACATATGGTTCAGATCTGAGATCATGGCACTCGGGCCCTAAGTGTCAAGCATTAAGAATAACAAGTTGAAGCAAAGATGATAAACACCATAGTAGATGATAGGCAACATGCCCCCAACGATCTGACAAACTATTACATGATCTAACTCATCCAATCCCTACCATCCCCTTCGCCTACAGCAGGGGAATTACTCACACATGGAGGGAGAAGTCATGGAGGGATGATGGAGTGGTGATGATGATGACGATGGCGACGATCTCCCCTCTCCGGAGGCCAATTCAGCCTCCAGATTAGCCCTCCCGAGGAAGAACAGAGGGTGGCGGCGACTCCACGACGGAAAACTGCGAAAAGAACTTCTGATCTAGGGTTTTCGCGTCGTGAGTAAAAATACGAGGCAAAGTAGGGCACCAGGGGGTGTGGGCCCCACCCAGGCGACCCCCCGGCGCGGCCCA
The DNA here is from genome assembly GCA_902687465.1 of Secale cereale. Taxonomy (NCBI): domain Eukaryota; kingdom Viridiplantae; phylum Streptophyta; class Magnoliopsida; order Poales; family Poaceae; genus Secale; species Secale cereale. Next base: position 750,703,991 of record LR738711.1, on the reverse strand, counting down.
GGGGGGGGCGCGCCCACAGGGCGCCTGGGCACCCCCTGGCCCCCCTCTGGCCCCTCTTCTGGCCCCTGGTTCCTTCGGGTGCGTGGATTTTTTGTGATTTTTCGTGGATTTTTCTGAGATACCTAAAAATCCGTTTTCCTGCACACAATAAAACCATACAGGCAGCTCTGCTGAAAACAGCGTCAGTCCGGGTTAGTTTAGTTCAAATCATGCAAGAATGAGGTCAAAACAATATCAAAAGTGTTTGGAAAAGTAGATACGTTTGAGACGTATCAACTCCCCCAAGCTCAGCATATTGCTTGTCCTCAAGCAATTCAGTTCAACGAACTGGACGCGACAAAGAAAACTTTGACAAACTCTTTTGCTTCATTAGATGTATATAAGCATGTACTACGAAAAGAGTCTAGCAAGTATTAAAACAGTACTATGAGGACAATGCAAGGAGCAATCCTTCTTTCAAGTGATTAGTCACAAATACTTAAAAGTAAATAATATACTACTGAAAATCAAGACAAGATTACATTGCACATAGCTTGAGCATACTAGGGTGGTATCTCGCTAGTCTCCATGAGTGAAGCAAAACATAAATGCAGAAACTCCTCCAGAGTTTTAAAGGAGACTAGAACTAAGAATTTCAGAATAAATCATATCACAAGTATGCAGAAGACAATGTAATACTTTGGGACAATGCACATTACACTCAGAATGACAATTATGCTCTCCTAGTTAGTGCTTTGAAGAAAGAAGGTGAAGACTCTCGAACCGTGGCTTTTGTTGGCAAAGTTGAAAACCCGTGATCGGAAACAAAAACTAAACATGTAGCAGAGCTCTTGGTTTTTAGAAACAGAGGTAAAAAAACGTTTTTGAGAGGTGCATATTTCGTCAACGAATGCTAGTAGATAACTCAATCACTCTTTGAGTGGAGAAGTCTCGAGGAACGGCTCCCGCATGAGGACGATCACATCCTCTTAATCTCCTTTGTTTATCACTGCCAAAGTTTTCTGATTTCTCATGAACAAAGCGTGAAGGAGGGTTTGTTTGTTATATTATCTTTTTTAGCCGGGCGCACTCGATGCCAGTTCCTTCTCGTATTAAGGGTTTGCACATTAGACATGCAATCCAGGGGTGAAACTTGTCCAACTTAAAAAGATCATGAATTAACTATTACTTCCTCATGAGCTAAAACATAGACACAAAAAGAGAAATGCTTTTGATTAATTTCGAGATGGTACACGAAAGTCTTCGTTAGGAATGGCAGGTAAATACCATGTATAGGAAGGTATAGTGGACTCATATGGCATAACTGGTTTTAAGGATTCTGGATGCACAAGCAGTCAGTCCGCTTAGTACAAGTGGAAGTTTAGCAAAAGACTGGGAAGCGACCAACTAGAGAGCAATAACGGTCATAATCATGCAGAGCGACAAAGCAACATTGAATCGGGCATGAAAGTGATATAACTATTCTGAAACTCAAAGATCATCAAGGCAGAGTAGACTTTTTAGTCTTAACATGTGTAAGCATGTGCCAAGTCAATCCAAAAATTCTCTAAAGGGAAATACCACCTTAGTATACCAGACTATGAACAGTGCAATGCATGTAGATCATTTCAATAACACATTATATACTCTAGTTATTCGAGACTAGCCACAAGGAAAGCATGAACCACTGAAAGAGCATTGTAAACATAGCACTATGTCGCTACAAGCTGGTCTCTAGATCATAAGTACAGGCATATGTACAAAAGTAGAAACAAAAAGAGTTCATACCGGTCTTCCTTGTCGCTTCCCTTCAGTCGATCTTCGTCATTACTGCTTCTCACTTGCACGATCGAACGTAGGAAATATAATTAAATGCCATCACGGACTCGAGCTGAACTCTAAAAACAAAGCAAACTAAAGTGAGAAAGGAAATCTTTTTGGATTTTTCAAAGGTTGAATAAAAGCAAAAGAAAGAGAAAATCTTTTTGTTGTTTTTGCAAAGAGAGAAATAAAGAAGAACGGGCAAAAACTTCGAAAAGATCAAAGTGAATAAAACGGATAATACAATGGAAAAGTAAGAGGGGCACGTACTCCCCCAAGCTTAGGCTTTTGGCCTAAGTTGGTAGCAGCTACTGCCCCCAGGAGCCTCCTGCTCCGGGGGTATGGTGGTGAGTCCAAGGGTCGTAGAAGGATGCTGGCGCGTACACCGAACTCCTCGGAGTCTCCCACGAGGAAGGGTCCGAGCGCCAAACAAAGGAAGAACCTTCACCAAACTCGGTGGCGGTCTCTTCCTGAAAATGTGGTAACTCACCGTGCTTCTCCTCGTCGGGCACAACCCCCCTCCATGGGGTTATGAAACTGATGCTGGACCATGAACTCATCGAATTGGACAACATCAAAGGACCATCCGTTCCTGCGAGAAAAATCAAACAAAAGAGGTGCAGGTAGATGGATCTCGTGTTCCGCGGTAATTCCGAAACGCAAGATATAAACAAGATTATCAAGCTCAGAACCCATGGTGACAAACTTATGCCTTTTCATAGCAGCAAGATCAAAGCTTAAATAAGTAAAAGGATTATCATCAGGGTGTGGGGTGCCTCCAAGATGTTCTAAGATAAGTGTGGCATAAACGCCACCATATAAGTCCCCCTTGTTACCGTTCATAGCAAGGCGTCGAGCAATTAAGGCACCCAGATTATAATCAGACCTCCCTGAGAGGGCTGCTGCCAGGATAGCAATATCCGGAGCAGAAATGCTGCTCGTGTTGTCACGAGCTAACATCCCTCTGGCAATATAATATGCAAAATACCTGAGGTGAGGAAATAAGATGTTGGAAATCTTCGACCGATGAATATCCCTCGTACCCATGTTGCAGAGAGAGTTGATGACGGTTTTCAGCTCGGAGGGCTGAGTGGCCATCCTAGCCGTCCTCCCAACGTTCGGCACACTTATTTCACAAAAATTTCCCAAAGTCATGGTGATAAGATCATTGTAAATTTTAAACTCAATAGCACCTGAATCAGGATTATATCTAAAATTGTTAATGAAACTGGAGGTGAGTTTTTGATACTGGGTAACACGGCTCGTGACGAGTCGTGTCAAACCTGCATTAGCACAAAGATTATAAAACTCATCCTTGATTCCCGCAGCTTCGAGGAATTCATCACATGGAAATGTCATCGCACGTGTTGGACTTGTGTCTTCCAACAAGTTCAGGGGCACATGATCTTCATTATAGCTCACCCTAGCAGTCGATGGTGAAGCTGCGGCTCTAGTAACTCGATCGGAGTGTGCGGGCCTCCTCTTCTCAAGCCACCCTTTTGCCCTTCCTAACAAACTCATTTCTGAATTTTTTTGCAATTTACAAAAATGAGGATTAAAACAAGATGAGTTAAGGCAGACTACTCAACTCACTTGCCCAAGGCATAAACTTGCATCAAAACTTGGAAAATAACTTTCTACACATGCATGCAAGCTCATCTCTACAGCACCAAGAACTACTAAATACTCACAAATGAGGCCACCAATCAAAAATCTAATTGGAGGGGTGGAGGAGTCACATACCAGGGAGTATTTGCTCAAAATTTCAGCTCAAATGAGGGGCTGTAGAGAGAGATCGAAGAATCGCCTCCAAGAACAGCAAGAACACAAGAACAAGTGCAGAACTCGCGTTTTTGGAGAAAGAGAGAGAGAGGAAGAAGACATACCTGGAGGGGGGGGTCCTGTGGGCCCCAGGCGCCCTGTGGGCGCGGCCAGGGGCTGGGCCGCGCCAGCTGGCCGCCTGGGCCACTGGTGGGTCCCCCTGGCTGGCCCCAGGTCCCTCTGGGTCTCTCTCGTCGTGGAAATTTTTATTTAAATTTTTCTGGAATTTTTCTGAAAACTTCACTGTTGAAATTTTTTCGAAGTTCAAAAAGCTGCGGAACTCTTTGAAAACTTGAAGTAGTGAGTAGTATTGTGAAGCTTCAAAACATAAATACTTGGTACAGCAAGTAGGACAAAAACTAAAAACAAATGAAAACATAGCAAGCTCAACTTTTTATCTATATAAAACATGTTTACTAGTAAGGTTGATCAAGTCTTACCAACAAACAGGCGATATATAGAGCAAAAAGTCTCACCTCCTACGAAGTAGTTACTAAACCTTTAATTTGATGGACATTGTCCCCACCATGATAGTTTTATATTTGTGAGGCACATGTAGTGGACAGTCCCATTCTCCAATTTTCACGGTCTCGATATTCTCTATAGAGTTGAGGGCATGCCTCCTGTCGATCTTCTTCGGAAAATATACTGTGTGTTCTTTATCATTCACATGAAAGGTAACCTTCCCTTTATTGCAATCAATAATAGCACCTGCGGTGTTAAGGAAAGGTCTACCAAGAATAATGGACATGCTCCCATCCTCGGGCATGTCAAGCACAACAAAATCAGTAAGAATTAAACAATTAGCAACCTCTACGGGAACATCCTCACAAATACCTATCGGAACAGCGGTTGACTTGTCAGCCATCTGAAGGGAGATATCTGTAGGAATTAGTTTCTCTAAACAAAGCCTCTCGTAAAGAGAGAGAGGCATAACACTCACTCCTGCTCCAAGATCACATAAAGCAGTTTTGACATAATTATTCATTATGGAGCAAGGAATGGTGGGTATACCTGGATCACCGAGCTTCTCAGGAATCTTGCCACTGAAAGAGTAGTTAGCAAGCATAGTAGATATTGCATCATTAGGAACTTTTCTTTTATTAGTGACAATATCTTTCATATATTTTGAATAAGGAAGTAACTTAATAGCATCAGTCAAAGGGATTTGAAGAAAAAGAGGTTTAATCCACTCACAAAACTTATTGTAATGCTCTTCTTCTTTAGATTTGATGGACTTACCTGGAAAGGGCATGGGTTTCTGTACCCATGGTTCTCTTTCTTTCCCATGTTTTCTTGCGATGAAGTCTTCTTTAGTGTACCTCTTACGTTTGTCAGGTGCTTCTTCCTCTCGAACTTTAGGCAGATCATTCTTCTCACTATCCTTACCTTCAGGTTCAGCACCATCTTCAGTCTCAGCATCGGATATAGATACACTGTTGGGATCAACAGCTGGCTCTTCATCTGCAATAGGATCAATAGAATTGTCAGTCTCCTTATGTTTCTTATTTTTCTTTGGAGAGCCAACAATTTCTTCTTCCTGCATTTGAGAATCCTGCTCGATTCTCTTCGGATGTCCCTCTGGATAGAGAGGATCTTGAGTGCTAGTTCCTCCTCGGATCTTAATCCCGAAAGCCTGCAAATTATCTTGTTTGGCATTGTTAGCAAGCAGATCTCTTTGCACATTAGAAATTTGGTCAAGCTGAGTTTGAACCATATGAAAATGCTTCACAAGACATTGAACATCATTAGCTGTTCTATCTAAAACATCAAGCAGTTTTTTGATAGCAAGAGAATTATCATGCAATTGACTTTGTATCCTCTCATTAAAATGGTTTTGTTTCATAATAAAATTATCAAACTCATCTAAACATTGATCAGGAGGCTTACCATGAGGGATGTCACTTGCGTTGAAATCTAAAAGAGAGTGTACCTCTACCATAGGAGGGTGAGTAGTAGGCTCACACAGCTTCTCAATAGGGGGTAGATTCTTCACATCTTCAGCTTTAATACCTTTCTCTTTAATAGACTTCTTTGCTTCTCGCATATCTTCGGGGCTTAGAACAAATATGCCCCTCTTCTTTGGTGGTGGAGGTGGTTCAGGGACGGACCAATCTTCATGGTTTTTGGCAATCCTGCCCATCAAATCCTCCGCATCGTCCGGTGTTCTTTTCCTGAAAACACAACCAGCACAACTGTCCAAATAGGACCTGGATTCATCAGTTAGACCAGCATAGAATATATCGATTAATTCATTCTTAGGAATTTCATGTCCTGGTCTAGCCCGAATCAGACCGCAGTACCTCCCCCAAGCTTTAGGGAGGGACTCATCCTGCAACTGTTTAAAGTTATAAATTCTTTGTAAAGCAGCATGTTGCATGTGAGCAGGAAAGTACTTATCAACAAAAGAGTGAGCTAAGTCTTGAGGACTCTTAATGGAACCGCATGGGAGTGAATCATACCATGCTTTAGCACCTTCCTTCAAGGAGAAAGGAAGAAGCTTGGTGATATAAAAGTATCGTATCTTCTCATCTGTGGTAAACAGGCCACCTAACTCATCGAGTTTAGTCAGGTGTGCAATAGCATCATCATTTTCTCTGCCATAAAAGGGGTCAGCTTCAACCATAGGTATAAGTGAAAGATCAACAGAGAAATCATAATCAGGATCATCAATGCATATAGGAGATGTAGCAAATTCAGGATCAGGAACGGTTTTGTTCTTCAAAGAGTGTTTTTCAAATAGTTTCTTAATAACTTCAGGGTCAGAGCCAGAAAACTCTGTCAGTTCCCTGCATAAATCTTCATCAAGCATATAGTAATCATCATCAAGGAGCCTCTCTTTGAGTTTACTCAAATCAGGATAATCATAAGTTTCACCAATAGGGTAGCGAGTAACAGGAAGTTCAATTCCAGACTTTTTAGCAGCAGCAGCAATTTGTTTCTCAAGAGCATAACCAAGCGAACTAATATCATCAAAAGTAGTAGAGGCATCATCAAGAGTATCGGACATAGTAACAGATTCAGTAGGAGCATCATGTGGTGGTGGTGAGGCAAACTTACTCATAACAGAAGGTGAATCAAGTGTAACACTAGTGCTCAGAGCAGTACCTCTTCTTGTAGTAGATAGTAAGATCGGAACCTTGGGGTCTCCTTTCTTACCCATAGTGGATGAAGTGCAGCAGGTAGGATACCTCAAGTAGACTTGTAAATATTGCTATGCTCCCCGGCAATGGCGCCAGAAAACGGTACTTGATAACCCTCAACCGTAAGGGATCGAGATAGTCTTCGCGGGTAAGAATAACCCAATTTATTGAATCGACACACGGGGAGCCAAAGAGTATTTGTAAGCTTTGACAGTTGAGTTGTCAATTCAACCGCACATGAAATATACTTACTTGCAACAAAAGATAAGTGGTAACAGTGATATGATAGTGATAATAGTGATAGTAAAAGTAAACAACAAAAGTAAATAGTGAAGGTAAATGGCAAAAGTAGCAACTAGTGACAAGCAGGGTTTAAAACACTGTAGGCTAGGGAGATGGATGGTTGGGCGCTGCATGGATGAGATAGAATCTAACTTGGGGCACGGCACACGGAAAAGTAATGATCATCTAGGCAAATATCAAACATTAGACATGTATCCCGTAGGTAGTTGTACGTGCTTGCAATAAGAACTTGCACAACATCTTTTGTCCTACCATCCCGCTACGAACGGGGCCAAAAGGAACTTATGGAGATTAAGGTGCTCCTGTCAAAGAGCACCGGAACAAAGCAATGAACTCAATGGATACATGTAATCCTCAAACTACGGACCATCCCCTTTGGTGTCCCAAGCTGTCACTTTTGGGATCGCCGGTTCCGAACCGTAATAGGTGCAAACAACTCATAGATAGGATCACGAACACAAATATATTCATGCAAACACATATGGTTCAGATCTGAGATCATGGCACTCGGGCCCTAAGTGTCAAGCATTAAGAATAACAAGTTGAAGCAAAGATGATAAACACCATAGTAGATGATAGGCAACATGCCCCCAACGATCTGACAAACTATTACATGATCTAACTCATCCAATCCCTACCATCCCCTTCGCCTACAGCAGGGGAATTACTCACACATGGAGGGAGAAGTCATGGAGGGATGATGGAGTGGTGATGATGATGACGATGGCGACGATCTCCCCTCTCCGGAGGCCAATTCAGCCTCCAGATTAGCCCTCCCGAGGAAGAACAGAGGGTGGCGGCGACTCCGCGACGGAAAACTGCGAAAAGAACTTCTGATCTGGGGTTTCCGCGTCGTGAGTAAAAATAGGAGGCAAAGTAGGGCACCAGGGGGTGTGGGCCCCACCCAGGCGACCCCCCGGCGCGGCCCGGGGGGGCGCGCCCACAGGGCGCCTGGGCACCCCCTGGCCCCCTCTGGCCCCTCTTCTGGCCCCTGGTTCTTTCGGGTGCGTGGATTTTCTGTGATTTTTCGTGAATTTTTCTGAGATACCTAAAAATCCGTTTTCCTGCACACAATAAAACCATACAGGCAGCTCTGCTGAAAACAGCGTCAGTCCGGGTTAGTTTAGTTCAAATCATGCAAGAATGAGGTCAAAACAATATCAAAAGTGTTTGGAAAAATAGATACGTTTGAGACGTATCACTCGAATCCGTCCTTGGAGATCCAAGAACTCCTGAACTGTCGTGGTTGATAGCATACCATGACAGTTCCAACCGAGGGTTATCATTGCTCCTGGTGGTCCTCCACCTAGGATGTTGTCAATATCTTCGACGTGTTATTGTCAGTTGGCAATCCATCACTTCTTTTTGTTGGCATTTTTCTGTGGTGCACTCACGACCCATTATTTGCGGTTTCAACTTCATAACCATCCAGGCATCCACAAACTAGTCCACAATATGAGCAACTTTCGACGAGATAATAGCACCAATAGGCACAATTACACCTAAGTTCTGATTTACCGCCGCACCTGAGTCATATGCCAGCCTCTTCCCAAGCACATTCAGTTCATCCATCTAAGCATCATGTCTACTTCCCTTGTTATCCAATCCGTCCAAACTTCCTTGTTGTCATCCTTTCCTTGGGCATTATACACACTGTTCTAACGCCAACTACCAGCAGGGAAAGAACTCTCCCCAACGCTCTCTCACGGCCACGCGAACCTGACCCAGGGCCGCTCCTTCCTCCTCTATTACCATCTGCAGAGCCTTGTCTAGCGCATCCACCTCGGCCTCTCATCCTTTCAGCATGAATGAAATCACTCCACTAAATTTTTGACTTGTCATGTTCCCCATTACCACACTCTCCATGCTAGTGTCCAAACTCTCCACAATGTTTACAGTAAATTGCTTTCATACTTAACTTGGTAGTAAAACTTTTCCCCGTCCTTCGACGCATATGCCCAGTCTTTTTTTAGAATATCAAACGTGCTCATTAGACTAGTCATAGTGGGGAGTAACTTACACTAGTAACATACACGTATTACTAGACTATGTTACTACCTCCATAGTGGGTAGAAACATAGATGTGGTGTCATGCAAGAGTTCATTTATTAGTCTATAGACTCAATTTGCATTGGTATGTGTGATGTTACAGTAACATAGCTAGTTACCACAAGCACTTCTCTCCTCATTAATTACATGCCACATAAGCAAAACTGTGTTGGGATGTGTGATGTTACTAGCTATGTTACTCCCACTATGGCCAGCCTTAGATCAACACATCTCGGTGCCTCCGCTTCGATTAATATTTTAGGTTAGCGTTTTTTAGTCCTCGCGACGAATGGTGTCGCTTCTTCTTTGAGTTTGTCTTTCGGGCTACGATCCTCCTCGAGTTCCACAGATCCAGGCCATGCCATCGGAACAGCTATGCCCCTCATTAGGGATTAAATGGCGCAATAAACAGCGCCGGAAGGCCCACTTAGTTAGCATTACTATGCTCGATAGTTCATTTTTCCCAATATTTTTTTTTGTTAAACTGTTAGACCAATAAGTGGTCTTAAACTTGACCCGGTTTATATCTCTACCCATCATGGATGGCTTTGTTCCAGTCCACCAAGCAATTGAATTTGGACCGTGAATAAGTAGTCATTGATCCGCCTCCAAACAATCTGGCTAAGAGAGCTCATGACTTTCTTTGGTGTATGTAGTGGCAAAGCCAATTGGAAGAACTTGTGGGGTCATTCCTAATTTTTTTTGGATTATTTTCTTCATAGTATACAATAACTGTACAATAATTTTAGTCTATTTTTCCTAAAAAAAAGTTGTGGCGTTAGCTGACCCTACAGCTCCTACATAGAATCGCCATTGGGTGTGTGCACTCCAGCCACATCGCAGGTTCAATCGATTCCTGGACTTCTTCCAACAAATATTTATCACCCTCTTCCGTTTTCAGACTCAAACAATCAATAAGATCATTCATCTTCTTCTTTGGCTTCCTGTTTTGTGACCTGCTTGCATTCAATGATATAAGATTCTCCATCTTCGATCTTGCATTCAATGCAATAAGAAGCCCTAGATCCCATGTTCTCTGTCAACCAAGGTTGGGAAGGTTGCACAAAGGAGTCGAATCATTGGAGAGGAAAGGAGGATCAGAGGCGGTCGCTGGTGGACAGAAAACAAAATTGTTGTGAACACGATCTTTCATGCACGATATGTGCACAACGGGATTTTGAAGCCACACAGATTACAAAAAGAGGGGATCCAATGGTGTAGATTTCTGTCGTGATCGTCTGCAACAGTCGGGGTTACCGACAGAGGAGAGCAAAACAATGGAATGTAAAAACACTCTTATATTATGAGAGGGAGGGAGTACTTTCTAGCTACGGGAAAAACTACCAAGCCAGTGTTTGCAATGGACTAGAACTAAGTTGGAAGGAACATGATGTAAAAAAAAAATGAATAGATCATGGCTTAAAGATGAGTGAGGAAGTCAAAGGCTGCCGTTCGCCTAATATCAGAAGTATACATCATGCTTATAGGCGTTGTGCCCATAGTTCAGGGCGAATTACACTTTCTGATTGACTGAATTGACCAGGCAAACAATCGTATCTGTGTGGCCATTTTGCTGTTACACAAGGATAGTAAACTAGTCATACATAAAAAATCTCTCCGTGGAAATAGCCAAAGAGTGAAAATTCTGGCCAATTTCCCTCGAGACCCACTTGCCTAATGGTACCATGACATCACAAATGGAGGACTATATGCATGGTCATCCTCTGTTGTAGTTTACCGAGACAAGTTACCATGAAGAGATTCTTCAAAATTGGATTATTTGTGTTCATCTTCCATGCCCGTAAGACTTTTCCAGCACAGGAACGGCAGGTCCATAAATTCTAAAACATCGATCGCTAAATGAGCCCACGAGCTTGGAAACAACTTCCTTGAAGAACATGGAAGCAACCTGCGGTGAAAAGCTTGATAAGGACCGCGGAAAATAACAAAAATGAAGCCACTTGATATGTATACATACTCATAGTCATAGCAAACAAGTTTTACCTGCCGATATAGGGGTGACTGAAACTTAAAATCCACCAAGAAGTAAAGGTCACATGTTCCAGGAACAGGACCAGGCTTGAATTCCCAAACGTTTATCAAATGATCGAAAAGTCCACTTTGAGACGCTGTCGTCTGCAGCAGACCAATAGAGTCAGAAGCAAAAACAATGCAACTACTCAATTCAGGAGAAAAGATGGTAAAAGTAGGACAAGTACTAGTGTACTCCCTCTGTAACCTAATATAAGAGTACTAAAGAGAACTGGCCTATTACTGTGATAAATACTGAAAGTTAAAGAGGCACACTAGATGAACTGCAACCTAGACTATTCAAGTTGATAAATAGATTTCCATCCTAGATTGATCATCCTATTTATTAGAACAAAGTGAAAGAAGCTACCAAGCTTGTCTGGAAGGCTAGAAGTTCACACATTAATTAGAAAGCGGAGAGAGAGATCTACACTTATTAGGGTGGGTGTAGATTATAACAACGCTGATTAATCAGATAAAAACACGTATTAGAACTGTTACAACCATATGAGATACTATGACACAATCAGTATTACAGCATATGTATGTGTTGTAATATCTAGCCGTGCAGGTGAGCTGGGATTCGGCCAGTTTGTGTAGTACATCTTAAGGAAGACTGTTATCCAAGAGCAGATCAAATGTCATGACCTCAAAATCAGTTGCACCTCCGAGATTTTAGGCAAGTACTTATACAGTCGTGTTTATCAAATAAATCGTCCCATATTTACACAAGCCATCAAAACTTCAGTTAAAAAAAAAGGCTCATGATAAGAATTTGGTGCATATCGTATTATGTTCTGTCTTGGTTGATTTTAAATGGATGATGCGATTGCAGGTCTATGACACTGCAATGACAGTTTCACATGATATATAATGGTCGGGTGAATAGAATATCTAAGATATGTCGGGTGAATAGAATATCCAAGATACGAGTTGACAACAATATCTGTTCATATTGGCTAGTTCAAGTGTGAATTTGGTAATAACTCAGAAACACTTAAGTTTATTCAAAAGCAGATTAATTCCATCCCAGCCAAAACCGGCAAACAGCAGTTAGTATTAGTTCATTTTATTTCTCTGCCTGGGATCCAAGCAGTAAAGCTACTTCAATACCATATTTGAAGGTATGCAACGATTTTGTCTTGTAGGCATGGTTTTCGAGTCGCTCTGGGGCAGCAACTCAGAAGAAGTCGAGCCTACGTTGTGACTAGTCACGAGTCGACACTAAGCTGAGTCGACCATATTTTTGCGACTCATAGACTAGACTAGTCGAGCGACTCGAAATCCATGCTTGTAGGGGAAACTGTCGAAGAATCTACCAACACTACTGCAACATAATAAGTGTCTGCTACTTATAGTTCAGCTACAGCGGTATCATGTCTGGCCACACAAGAGTTTGCGTGTATTAACAAAATGAATATAAACATATAACCTTAATACAAGAGGTTGAAGAAATTATACATAATAAAATGTATATGAACAAATAACCTTGAGATTAGCTCACGGGAAAAATCATACTGCCGGTAAAAGATTAGAAGTGTTATTTTCAGCAGATCCAAGGAAGTGATGAATCAATTTCTTAAGAGTGACAACAATACTCCCATGGAATAGTATATTCATTTGCAGCTCACCGTGATGAATGATCTAAATCATGATGGTGGTTTTGCAATTACAAAACGAATAAATAGCTACCACATATGTCATGAATATGATTGAACTTGTAATACAGCTCATTCTAGAATAACTTTTATCCTCGTTAGTTTTTTTTTTCTTATTCTAGAATCTTTTAAGGATCAATGATATCTAATTAGGTGATACCAATTGAATTGTCTGCCTTCATACTACTACATTATCCCATGAGAGCGGCAACAGGTGCATTACACAAATCTCACCTTGATATACTTGGGCTTCTCCATCTCCACATGAGAGACATAGCTTTCAACAAAGAACTTGAATCCAATTTCGAGCTCGGCGTCAAACGAGCCGTCGTTGTACCGCCTAATAACCCTGGACCGCTGGCACCAGGGCACAAAATCCTCGTAGAGGTCCACAGCCGCGACGACGGCATACATCTGCTCCGGCGAGTACCTAGGACGACACAGCCACCGCAATCAATCATTTCCATTTCAGAAGTCAAGTCACCTGGAGAGCACCCCGAGAGCAAGCGGGCCATCGTCGATATACATACCCCATCACGCGCCTCTCCTCGTAGACCTTGGAGAGGACGCTCCCCTCCTCCCCGTCGCCGCACCCGAGGAAGCTCCTCGTCTGCGCGCCCGCGGGCCAGCCCGCGCCCAACCGGCGCGGCTCGCCGCGCGCCGGCGGATCGGCCCATCGCCCGACCCTGCCGCGGCCGCCGCCTAGCCCGGCCAGCGTGGCCGCGCACCTGGCATTGGCGAGCGCCTCCCCCCTGCCGCACTCGCCCTCGGCGAACCCGCGCAGGAGGGCAAGCCCCCTCCTCCTCAGCACCGACCGCGCGCACGGCAGCATCGTTGGAGGCCTCCGGGCGTGATCCGGCGGGGGGGGACCCTAGATTCGGGGACCGATGGTGCGGTTGGCGGCGTCGCCGGAGCAGGCCGTGGAGGGATCGGAGGTGGGGCGAGAGGCGTGGGGGAGCGGAGCTCCTAGGTTGCGGGGGGCAATCCGATTTGGGGAGAGGTGGAGCGGGCGGTATGGGGAGGGGGCACAACGGGGTGGGCGGGCGCGCGTGGGGTGGTGTGGGGATGCGTGGCTGGTTGTGGTTGGTCCCTACGATCTAGCGCGGCCATAAAAGAAAAGAAAACGTCGGAGCTGGCGAAGACTCGTGGAGGCTGTGCCGTCGGATGATCGGTACGGGCGGCGGCACGAGTATCATGCCCGGTGGCCGGCGGTTGCGTCCTTGCGTGTGCTCGCTTAATTCCAGGTTTTGACCAACGACCATGCCGCGGAAGGGTTTCCCCGAGGAAACTTCTTTCATGTCCAAAAAATGGACCGTAAAATAAACAGCTATACCCTTGGAAATAGTCAATGGGTCTCAGGTCTCGGGTCTCATTGCACCCAAACTGAAATAAATAATTAAAAGTTTTTAAAAAGTAAAAAAATCTGAAACTTTTTGAAATCAAACATGATTAGGCATTACACCCGTGCGAAATGTTTCGCAAAGGAATATCGTCGACTGACTCCAGGGCCCATAAAACAAAATTGAGATTACAAAAAACGTGAATAGTAGTTTTAATATGGTGTCGGTTTTGTTCTTTCTTCGCCCAGAATACCACGGGATTCATTCCTCCTCGAAATCTTTCACTCGAGTATTACGCTAGACCATATTTGTTATAGAAAAGTTTCAGAAATTATTGACATTTTTTATTTGATTTTCTAGATTCGGGTGCATTGGTCTCCATGTTCTAAAGATCCGTGTCGCGTACTCTCTTTGTTTTTATTTATGTTGCCTACAAAATTTAAAGTTTGACCAACTTTATAAAAAAAAAACAACATTCACAGTATGGAATCGATTTCATTAGATGTGTATGAAATCAATTTTCATATTGTATAACTTCAGTATTGTAGATGTTGGTATTCTTTAATACTCCCTCTAATCCATATACATTCTTATCTTAGACAAATATAAGACAAACAATATGCATTGAAGGGAGTATAAATTTGGTCCAACTTTGCATGGCAAGTTGTGGATATGTTTGGATTGATCACATGCCAAATTTAGGG
>LR738711.1:750669349-750689066 GCA_902687465.1 Secale cereale | reverse complement strand
GGTGTAAAACGTGGCAATTTTTAAAATTATTTTGATTCTTACACCATGGCAAACAAACATAATAGTCACATAGCAATTTTTGTGAACATGTCTCGTGCGGGACATGGCAAGTTGTGAAAACATTCCTTTTTACTGAAATTCGGATCCCATGGCAAATTTAATTTCAGAGCCATAGCAAATTACTTTCATAGAACATAAGAGGTTTTTTCGGGCCATAGCAAATTGCTTTGCTGGACCATGGACTAATTCTACATCCATGGCATATTTCAGAGCCATGGCAAATTAAAGTTTAAAAGCCATGGAAAAATTAGTACGTACAACATGGCAACTCTTTTTTTTTGCGGGATAAACTTCTGATCTATTCATCTTCAATCATGATAGTACAACGAACACTAGAGATAATAAAAATTACATCCAGATTCGTAGACCACCTAGCGACGACTACAATCACTGAAGCGAGCCGAAGGCGCGCCGCTGTCATCACCCCTCCCTCGCTGGAGTCGGGCAAACCTTGTTGTAGTAGACAGTCGGAAAGTCGTCGTGCTAAGGCCAAGTAGAACCAACGCATCAGAACAGCAACCGCCGCAGATGAAGAGCGTAGATAAGAAGGATCCAACCTGAAGACGGACAAACAAAGACGAACGACGAATAGATCCGAGCAAATCCACCAAAGACAGATCCACCGGAGACACGCCTCCACGCGCCTACCTACGATGCTAGACGGATCACCGGAACGGGGGCTAGGCGGGGAGACCTTTATTCCAACTTCAGGGAGCCGCCGCCGTCTCGTCTTCCTGAGTAGGACACAAACCCTAACAAACCTTGAAAAAAGATCTAAAAACGGAGCCCTCCCACCGGCAAGAGCCGGGATCCACTCCGCCCCCATGGGCCTAAGGCCACGGGAGACGGGGCGGACCGGCACCGGCGCCGGCAGGAGGCAGAGAAACCCTAGTTTTTGGGTAAGCGGTGGTGGCTGGCTGCGTGCCTCTTTCTTCCCTGCCCGCCTGAGCACACGGCAACTCTCTTGATTTCTGTAACTACACACTAGTGCAAAAAGGGCCATTTGTCCCGGTTCATGAGGGCCATTTTTTTTCGGATGTGGAACCGGGACTAAACGGTCGATACAAATGTCCTAGACCATTAGTCCCCGTTCTTATACCAACCGGGACTAATGGCCCACCACGTGGCAGTTGCGGCTTGCGCTAGCAGGGGGGCCTTTTGTCCCGGTTTGTAGCACCAACCAGGACAAATAATCTTCCACGCGTCAGCACTTTAGGGGTTAGGGTTTATGTTTTTTTCTGAAGGAGGGGGGGGGTTTGTGGGTTTGGTATGGTTAATTTAGGCGTTTCATATATTGTGTTAGCTAGCTAAATAGAGAGAAGTGTCCTCTCTTGTCTCCGTGCATGCTCATATAACAATGCATCATCATAATTAATAATAAATCGTCATCGTCGTTGTCATAATAAAAAAGTTGTACCCATCATCATCGTCATCTCACAATTTCTACTCGTTGTCATAATAACAAGTCCTGCTCAACATCATCATCATAGTCATCTAACAACTTCTTAGCACATGATCATAAGTAGTCAGACTTAATTAAGTACACCCTCTAAAAGGTGAAATAGCATAAAATAAGATAGGCCCTGACTCTCCATTATGGAGAATGCATATTATCATGTCTCCAATTCTTGGCTTTCGCACAATGTCACTTCCATATAGCTGCCTACGACTGACCATACATTTCTTCCAATCTTTGATTGTCAAGTCTTCATTGGATTTAGAAATCCTGTATGGACAGTTATGTGTAGGATGATGACCTAACGAGTACGGGAATAAGCTCATAACATTGAGGTGACCATTCTGAAACATCAGATGAGGCACAAAATCCGAAGGAATTTTCTGTTGAAAAATATAGTAATAACTTCGTAGTTAGTAATGTAGTTTAGTTTTAGAAGAATTTATGCAAAAGATGATCGGCCACAAATCTTACCATGACATCGCCATGGATGTTACCGTAGCTCAACACGTGCACTAGTGGCACGTATTGACAATAATGTGCAGGAGTTTTAGCATAGGTATTGTAATGCTCAAAATCAGAAAGTAACGAGACAAGATGATTTTTCTTCTGACAAGTTAATTCCGCATCATCGATGTAGTGGGTTCTGTCTACCATCTTCCGTATATTTCTTGAAGAATGGAAATAAGCTGTTAATGGAAATAAGTTGTCAATTATTTTGAAAGACACAATGCAACATAAATTACTTAACACTGTGTTTGGATGTTGGAAAATCAGCTTAGAATTGGCAACTTGGAATTATTGGCCCGCTTTCCAACATTTGGGGTGGTTATGGAATTAAGCGGTGTAATTAGGAAAAAATTCCGAGCACACCATCCCGCAAGGCATCCGCAGCGTCGTTCAATTCCGAGGTCCCCAGCTCGGAAAGGAACGAGGCCGCACCGCGTACCCCTTCGTGTGTCTTCGTCGAACAGGAACAGGAACCGATCGGGAGCGACCCCCGCCGCCGACACCGCCGCCCCCGGCGCTGCAGCCACCAGGCGCCGCCGCGCAGCCGCCGGTAAGCCCTTTTCCCTGCCCTCATCCTCCCGTTCCCGGCGACCTCTCCTCCTTCCCGGCCCCCTCTCGGCTGCCCAAGACGGCGGCGCCCAACCCTAACCCCTTGTGGTTCTGGCCATGAGCGGCGGTGGAAGATTCTCGAGGTGCGTGTTGCCGGACCTTGGCTGGGAGAACGGCGGCGGAAACTCGAACGGTGGCCACTCCCTTCCCCTCCCAAGCCGTCGTCTCCCTGGCCTCCTTTTCTCCTTTTCTCCAACTTTGTTCATACGTAATGTTGGTCAACTGAACCTTCGCAAAGACCTTCATTCACTGAAGTTGCAAAGACCTTCCCAATGTTGTTACTCAACTTGCGCCACAAACCAGACGGCAGTTAAGGGAAGAGGAGAGCGGCGGCGAAGATGGTGTCGCTGAAGCTGCAGAAGCGCCTGGCCTCGAGCGTCCTCAAGTGCGGCAAGGGCAAGGTCTGGCTCGACCCCAATGAGGTCAACGAGATCTCCATGGCCAACTCCCGGCAGAACATCCGGAAGCTGGTAAAGGATGGTTTCATCATCAGGAAGCCTCAGAAGATCCACTCCAGGTCTGGCGCAAGGAGGGCACATGAGGCCAAGCAGAAGGGACGTCACTCTGGATATGGTAAGCGTAGGGGTACCAGGGAGGCTAGGCTCCCCACCAAGATCCTGTGGATGCGGAGGATGCGTGTCCTGAGGCGCCTTCTGCGCAAGTACCGTGAGGCCAAGAAGATTGACAAGAACATGTACCATGACATGTACCTGAAGGTCAAGGGTAACATGTTCAAGAACAAGAGGGTTCTCATGGAGAGTATCCACAAGTCCAAGGCTGAGAAGGCAAGAGAGAAGACCCTCTCTGACCAGTTTGAGGCCAAGCGCGCCAAGAGCAAGGCAAGCACGGAGAGGAAGATTGCCAGGAGGGAGGAGAGATTGGCTCAGGGCCCGAGAGATCATGCACCAGCACCAGCGGCTGCAGCTCCTACTCCAGCTCCGGCAGCAGCTGCGCCAAAGAAGTCCAAGGCCAAGAAGTGAAGGTCTGACATGAAGCTTTAGCTTTCTGGTATTATTACGAAGGGTTAGCCTGATTTTGGAGCATCTGAAGTTCAAAACTGTTTTCTGTGCAATATCTGTGTGTCGCGTCTCAGATACCTTAAATATCGTATCGTGTTTGTTCTGTTGGATGTTTCAGAGATGCTTATGCAGAGTTTCTTTAAAAAAAATGTTGCTACTCAAACATCTAGTTAAAAAGCAACAGTTCCACTCATATTTGGCTATTTACAAACTGATCGAACAAAATAAAAGTGGCTCTTAATTCTTTCAGATTGTCTCCCTTCATGTTCATAACAACAAGCAATTCCAATTACCTTACATGGACTAATGAGATGGACGAGGCATTGTTGGCCGTCCTTGTTGAGCATCACAACATTGGTGATCGTGCTCAGAATGGTTGGAAGCCACATGTGTACACTGCTTACATTAAGCATGTCAAAGACACATGTGATGTTGACATCACCAAGGACAACATTGTTGGAAGAATCAAAACGTTTGATAAGCATTATGAGATCATTAGCAAGATGCTTGCTCAGAGTGGTTTTGGATGGGACTGGGAAACCAACAAGGTTACGGTTGACAGTGACGAAGTGTGGACTCGTTATGTGGAGGTATTTAATTCTAAATTTTATTTTGTGGTTACTGTTGAACCTTCACTATCATCTCTAATATTTTTGTCTATTCTACAGGCTAACAAGGATGCACGTGCCTATAGGACCAAGGTAGTGCATAACTGGAGTGCTATTGAGACTATATATTCAAAGGCGACTCCTGCTACTGAAATCCTTGAGGCACTAAAAAAAGTTGAAGGTTTGGAGGATGCTGATATGCTGCGAGCTTATGGGAAGTTGACCGCCAATGAGCGCATGTTTGAATCATTCATGGCGCTCCCCCAGAACTTAAGGAAGCCATGGCTCTTGACCTTGCCTTGATGTTTGCTACCATGTGTGATGGTTGGTATGAACTATGTTTGCGCTATATGTAAGAGAGATGATCTATGCACTTTTCCTATTTGTTAGAGACATGAAAATTATATATGTTGAAATTGTCGTTGGTACTAATTTATTTGGTGACATGCATGTTGCTCTTGTGTCCTATTTACATGAGTTTAGTATTATTATGTGTGTAAAATAATATATAAACATTGCAGCACGTACATATAATTTTTTATGCATATACACTAGTTTATATTGTCTAAACCCAACAAAAAATTCAATTTCATGGTTTGTACATCCAAACAGGAAATGGAATTGGTCCCTAGCCTCTGTTTCCACCAGGAAATTCCAAACACACACAAACAGCAGAATTGAAACTGGAAGCCAATTCCTTTCCATCCTGGATTTGGAATTCACTTTCCAATTCAATTCCAGGCCAGTTTTCCAACATCCAAACACAGTGTAATAAATATGTTTGAGAAACTCACATAGAGGTAGAACTGGAAGCGTATCAACAAGGACCCACATGCCATCGTCATCATCACCAAGGTCAAAGGTGACATACATACCCTCCTGAAAATCATATGCCTTGCACAGTGCTCTCCAGTTCGAGCAACCAAAATGGGTTACACTCTCCGAATTGTATAGCTTTACAAGAAAATCATAATCATGATGGGTCCTGAGATGAATTTGCTTTGTTTCCATACTTGCATGATCTTCTAAATCTAAATGCTCCAAGACATAGCGTCTTGCATGGCATGGGATAAGCTAGTCGAATTGTAAAAGACGAAAATTACACATTGAAAAGAAAGCTTAAGTCATGCTTAATTACCAAACAAGACTTGTCGTGTTGCATACCGTCTCAAAATCGAAGGCCTCATCGAGCTTAACACTGAAGCATCGATCGTCTACTAGGTGTGGCCTATCGCACTGACCCCGGTCGTCGCCACACCAGTCGCACGCTGGGATCCTATCGTCATCGTCAGACGACGAAATTTCCTACATATTGTAGCACAAGTCATGCCAAAATTCAATGGTTGAAAATATAAACAAAACCATATCAAAATATCTTAATTATAGGACTCATATATATTGACATGGAGATTTGGTTGGACTCTAGTTTGAGCATTCAATAAGCAAAACTAAATCATCTCGTGCGTCCGTACATCGTCGAATATTATCACTAATACATCTCGAATAGTATCATACATATAACATCACTAATTAATTAATAAAGCTAAAACCCTAGCGAACGACGGGTATCGGCGCGGGCGGTGGACACCCAAAGAGAAGGAACCATCACAGGATCATAGCTCCTGTGAGATCCCTGAAGAACCTGCCATGTATTATCGAACCTGCCCTGCAACGCAACCATGTAGCGACGGACGTGTTCGTCCTCCTCGCTGACAGGGTGACGTATAACCTCCGCGGGGTCCTCAAGCCTCCGCACAGTCACTGGCCCACACGCCCGCCACCAAAGAAGGTTAGGGTCAACAACGGGTTGGCTTCTCATCAAGTTGCGCCCACCGGAAGGAAGCACCTCTCAATACCAGCCCGGCGGAGCCCAGTCCCGAACATGACCCCTCTGATCAAGCAGGCCTTCGTTGAGTCGACGACGAGGATGCGGGATAGGCATCGTCGACGTCGATGCGGGAATAATTGCTTGAACTAAAAGAATAAACTAGTTCTATTAATTCAACTAGTTCAACTAAGCACTTACGATAAATAAAAATGAACTGTTCTACTCATTTTACTAAGAATTAGTTCTACAAACTAGTTGAACTAAAAGAATAAACTAGTACTATAAAATTAAACTAGTTTTACTAAGAATAAAAACTAGTTCTATTAACTAGTTCAACTAATAAGCACTTACTATAAATAAACTGAACTATATTTTCTTACTAAAAATAAACTAGCTCTATTAATTCAACTAGTTCAACTAATAAGCACTTACTATAAATAAACTGAACTAGCTAGTTCTTACTAAAAATAAACTAGTTTTACTAAAAAATAAACTAGTTCTATTTAATTCAACTAGTTCAACTACATTCTATCACTAAAACTATAAAAAACAATAAAAACAGAAAATTCATCTAACATTTGTGTATATAACTAAGTAATATTTTTAAAATTCATCTAACATTTGTATAATTACTATATACAAATGTGCAAATTCATCTAACAAATTCATCTAACATTTGTATAATTACTATAATTTTCTAACATATTTAGAAAATTCATCTAACAGAGGAAGAGGATCGGGGGCCGGCGGCGCTCACAGGGCGACGGCGTCGGGGCACGGGCGGCGGCGGGACGGGGACGGCGACGACGAGGGGGCAGACGGCCGGCGGTGAGACGGGGACGGCGAGGTCGGCGGGGACGGCGACGACGAGGCAGGGCGACGACGGCGGGGACGGCGACGAAGAGGCAGGGCGACGGCGGTGGGGACGGCGACGACGAGGTGATGTCTACACACGCTTCTATTCTTGTAGACTATGTTGGGCCTCCAAGCACAGAGGTTTGTAGGACAGCAGCAATTTCCCTCAAGTGGATGACCTACGGTTTATCGAACTCAGGGAAGTAGAGGTTGAAGATGGTCTCTCTCAAGCAACCTTGCAACTAAGATACAAGAAGTCTCTTGTGTCCCCAACACACCTAATACAACTAGGAGTTGTATAGGTGCACTAGTTCGGCGAAGAGATGGTAAAATATGGATGATAGGAGTGGCAAAGCAAAGTAATATAAATCTGTAATAAAAAGTGCAGCAAGCAAACAAGTGGTAAACGTGAGCACGAATGGTATTGCAATGGTGGAAACAAGGCCTAGGCTTCATACTTTCACTAGTGGCAACTCCCAACAACATTAACATAATCGAATCACATGATATTTCTCATAAAACATGCAACGGAGACACACCCGGAGGTCATTCCTTTGTGGTCAAGAGAGAACGAGAATTATGTAGGGCTACAAAAGCACACCTCAAAGTTCGTAGTTCTCAATCTATGGATTTCCCAATGTCACCGCGGCCATCCAAAGAGAATACCACAATCACCACAACATATCTCAAGGATAGTCAAAGACAAGCACCAAGAGACTCTCAATCTTCAATCCACACACAAAAGAGGAAATCACTCATGAAAATATTATTCTAATCCATGTCCAATAGACCGCTGTCACCTTGGTCTCGGGGATTATACTAGATAAAGACAAGTGGGTACATCAATCAAATACATAGAGGAAGGGGAAATATCATGGGATCACCCTAGATTAACATAGCCTATGATCACAACGAAGATCACATCATGGGAGAGAGAATTGACCACATAGCTACTGGTAGAAACCTCAGCTTCGAGGAGGAACTACTCCCGCATCATGGAGGGAGGAAGCAACGTCGGTGGAGATGAATCCGGGGGCACTTCCCCGTCCCGGCAGGATGCGGGCACAGGAATTCTGGTCGCCCGAAACTTGGTGGCGATGGCGGCGGAGATCGGAATTGCTTCTGGAGAAAAGGGGTTCGGAATCAGGGTTTCCGCGACGGGAGATAAATATATGCCAAAGGGGGTCACCAGAAGCGGAGAGGGGGGGCCAGGCGCCCCCCTAGGCGGCCAGGGGTGGGGCCGCCTAGGCTGCCCCTGGCTCCCCTCTAGCCCCACTTCTGGCGCGTGGAAGCTTCTGGAGCGCTGATTTTTTATATATTTTTCCCGAAATTTTTCTGGCAATTTAAGTAATGGGAAAACCTGAAATACAAAAACAGCAGAAAACAGAAACTGGCAGTGGGGTGCACTGAGTTAATAGGTTAGTCCAAATACGATCAAAAGTGTATGAAAGTGTATCAAAATCATAGCAATATTACCCAAAACATGCATGGAGCAAGCAGAAATTATAGATACGTTTGGGACGTATCAACATCCCCAAGCTTAATTCCTGCTCGTCCTCGAGTAGGTAAATGATAACAAGCATAATTTCTGTGGTGACATGCTACCGAAGAGTCTTTCACAGTCACATGACAAATGCTTATTGAGATAATGAATCTTTAGTAATTAAGTTGCCTCATGAGAATATCACAAAGAACTGAAAGTTTACAATATGATACTGAAACACCCAATAGATTTGTAGTGAGCATGGTGTGCAAACATGACAAAGTGATACCTCGCTTGCCCCCCTTTAGTGAAGCAAAACATAAATGCAGGAGCACCTCCGAAGTTTAAGTGACGACTAGATACAATGATTTCAGAATAAGCGCTATCACAATCATGCAGAAGACAATGGTACTTTGGGACAATGCACATTACACTCAGAATGACAATCATGCTCTCAATAGTTGGTGCTTTGAAGAAAGAAGGTGGAGACTCTCGAACCGTGGATTTTGATGGCAAGGTTGAAAACCCGTGGCTGGAAGCAAAGACTAAACAAGTATCAGAGCTCGTGGTTTTAAAAACAGAGATAAAAAAACTTTTGAGGGGGTGCATAATTCGTCAACGAATGCTAGTAGATAACCCAATTACTTCTTATGCTGGACAAGTTTCGAGGAACGGCTCCCACGCGGGGACGATCACATCCCCTTAATCTCCTTTGTTTATCACTGCCAGAGTTTTCTGATTTCTCATGAACAAAGCATGAAGGAGGGTTTGTTTGTTGTTATTATCTTTTGTGAGCTGGGCGCACTCATGCCAGTCCCTCCTCGTATTAGGGGTTTGCAGATTAGACATGCAATCCCGGGGTAAAATTTGTCCAACACAAGAAGATCATGAATTACCTACTATTTCCTCATGAGCTAAAACAGAGGCACAAAAGAGAAATGCTTTTGAATAATTTTGATATGGTACAAGAAAGTCTTCATTAGGAATGGCAAGTAAATACCATATATAGGAAGGTATGGTGGACTCATATGGCATAACTGGTTTCAGGGATTTTGGATGCACAAGCAGTCAGTCCGCTCAGTACAGGTGAAGGCTAGCAAAAGACTGGGAGCGACCAACTAAGAGAGCAATGACGGCCATAATCATGCAGAGCGACAAAGCAACATCGAATCGGGCATGGAAGTTATATCACTACTCAGAAATTAAAGATCATCAAGGCTTGATAGACTTTCTTTACAGTCTTAAATGTGCGTGAGCATATGCCAAGTCAATCAAAATAAATTCTTGGAGGAAGATATCACTAAACCATACCACATCATAGGCAAACAAATCATGCTGTTACTTCAATAACACATTAAGAACCCCCAGCTATTTGAGACTAACCATAAGAAAACATGAACTACTAAGCACCATTATGCACATAGCATTTTTATCATAAACATATCAACCAGTGCCACAAAAGCCAACTCTCTTAACAAGATAAGCATGATAACTCAAGAGAGTTCCAGAAGCAACAACCTAAACGAAAGCTCTTAAAAAGATAAGCATAAAAACTAAGAGCTAAGCATGACAGCAACTACGAAAAGATAAAGAACACACAAGAAGATACGCATGCAAGCCTATGTTGTGTTCTACAGTGGAGTGGGGCGTGTTTCTCTCCCAAACAATGAAGGCTAGGATCCAACTTGTTAAGAACAGCAAGTAAAGCTAAAGAAAACTTAAAAAGGAAACTAAGAGCAAGACGCTCCAAGCATAGCACATAACGCATGAAGTGATTAAAATATAGTGGAACGAAAGACGAACTGATAATTGTTGATGGAGAAGGGGATGCATGGGGGCATCCCCAAGCTTAGACGCTTGAGTCTTCTTGAATATTTCTTGGGGGTGCACGGGGGCATCCCCAAGCTTGAGCGTTTGACCCTCCTGAATCTTCTTTTATCATCTTCCCTCGCACACTTGAAAACTCCCTTCATACATAACTCATCATAATCTGATTAGCGAGGTTAGTACCCACAATAAAATAATTTTTCCCTACTGGAAATAAGGATAATCTTGAAGAGCTACTGTTTCTCAAGATTGCCAAAAGGTTTTTGCAAAGAAAAAGCAAGCTCAATGTTTGCAAAACGAAGAAAAGGCAAAACAGGACATAATCTGTGAAAAACAGACCAGCAGGTAGTAAATAATTTTTTCGGGGCACTTTTGCAACTCAAATAAAAAAACTCAGAACAGACGCTGGAAAGCCAATTGTATAGAGCACGCTGTCAAAAAAATTCAGATCAAAAAGATGATCTGGTGATTTTATTCTAATTTTTCTGTCCAAGGACAGAATCTGTTTTCTGGACAGCATGTCACAACTTTTGAACTTTCTTGCAATCGGAGGCTAAACTTGGCACAAAGCTGAAAAGAAAAGATAAATGATGTTGCTACAGTAGTAACAAACATCAAGACCACTAAAAACTGAAAGAACAAACTGAAAGCAAAGATAACAAGGGTTGTCTCCCTAGAGCTCTTTCTTTATAGCCATAAAGATAGGCTTAAGACTTTAGTGATGCTCTCGTAGGAATAAGAGTTGAAGAACAAAAGAGAGCATCAAGAAGCAAATACCAAACACATTTAAGCCTAACATGCTTCCTATGCATGGGAATCTTGTAAGAAAATAAATTATTGAAGCATAAAGCAACTAGCATAGGAAGGCAAAACAAGCATAACTTCAAAATATTCACCATAAAGAGAGGAAACTTCTTCTTATTAAGATATTTAGAACCATGTCTCCCTCTCTCATTATAAACTTCAGTGGCATCATGGATGAACTCAACAATATAACTATCACATAAGGCATTATTTCCATGATCCATAAGCATAAAAGTATCATTACTCTTCATATAAGCAAAATCTTTCTTATTAGGAATAGTGGGAGTAAAGCAATCATAACCATCATGGTAATCATCGTATTTAGGAGGCATATCATAATCATAATAAATTTTATCCTCAATAGTAGGTGGACTGAAAATATCATGTTCATCATTGTAATCATCATATATAGGAAGCAAAGTATCATCAAAGTAAATTTTCTCTTCAAAAGTTGGGGGACTAAAAATATCATGTTCATCAAACGTGTCATCCCCAAGCTTAGAGCTTTCCATGTCATTAGCAATATTGATATTCAAAGAAAGCATACTAATAACATCACCACCATCATGATTGTTATGCAAATAATAAAGTTCCATAGGTTTTTTAATTTTCTCTTCAAACACATCATGTCCCAAAGCAAGGTAGAGCTTATAAAGCTCTCTCATATTTTTGTTGTTTTCCATTAAGCAAAACTAGTGAAATAAAAACAAGAAACAAAAAGATTTAATTGCAAGATCTAGAGAAGGTACCTTCACTTACCTCACTTCCCCGGCAACGGCGCCAGAAATAGCTTGATGTCTACACACGCTTCTATTCTTGTAGACTATGTTGGGCCTCCAAGCGCAGAGGTTTGTAGGACAGCAGTAATTTCCCTCAAGTGGATGACCTAAGGTTTATCGAACTCAGGGAAGTAGAGGTTGAAGATGGTCTCTCTCAAGCAACCCTGCAACTAAGATACAAGAAGTCTCTTGTGTCCCCAACACACCAAATACAACTAGGAGTTGTATAGGTGCACTAGTTCGGCGAAGAGATGGTAAAATATGGATGATAGGAGTTGCAAAGCAAAGTAATATAAATCTATAATAAAAAGTGCAGCAAGCAAACAAGTGGTAAACGTGAGCACGAATGGTATTGCAATGGTGGAAACAAGGCCTAGGCTTCATACTTTCACTAGTGGCAACTCCCAACAACATTAACATAATCGAATCACAAGATATTTCTCATAAAACATGCAACGGAGACGCACCCGGAGGTCATTCCTTTGTGGTCAAGAGAGGACGAGAATTATGTAAGGCTACAAAAGCACACCTCAAAGTTCGTAGTTCTCAATCTATGGATTTCCCAATGTCACCGCGGCCATCCAAAGATAATACCACAATCACCACAACATATCTCAAGGATAGTCAAAGACAATAACCAAGAGACTCTCAATCTTCAATCCACGCACAAAAGAGGAAATCACTCATGAAAATATTCTTCTAATCCATGTCCAATAGACCGCTGTCACCTTGGTCTCGGGGATTATACTAGATAAAGACAAGTGGGTACATCAATCAAATACATAGAGGAAGGGGAAATATCATGGGATCACCCTAGATTAACATAGCCTATGATCACAACGAAGATCACATCATGGGAGAGAGAATTGACCACATAGCTACTGGTAGAAACCTCAGCCCCGAGGAGGAACTACTCCCGCATCATGGAGGGAGGAAGCAACGTCGGTGGAGATGAATCCGGGGGCACTTCCCCGTCCCGGCAGGATGCCGGCATAGGAATTCTGGTCCCCCGAAACTTGGTGGCGATGGCGGCGGAGATCGGAATTGCTTCTAGAGAAAAGAGGTCCGGAATCAGGGTTTCCGCGACGGGAGATAAATATATGCCAAAGGGGGTCACCAGAAGCGGAGAGGGGGGCCCAGGCGCCCCCCTAGGCGGCCAGGGGTGGGGCCGCCTGGGCTGCCCCTGGCTCCCCTCTGGCCCCACTTCTGGCGCGTGGAAGCTTCTGGAGCGCTGATTTTTTATATATTTTTCCCGGAATTTTTCTGGCAATTTAAGTAATGGGAAAACCTGAAATACAAAAACAGCAGAAAACAGAAACTGGCACTGGGGTGCACTGAGTTAATAGGTTAGTCCAAATATGATCAAAAGTGTATGAAAGTGTATCAAAAGCATAGCAATATTACCCAAAACATGCATGGAGCAAGCAGAAATTATAGATACGTTTGGGACGTATCACGAGGCAGGGCGACGGCGGCGGGGACGGCGAGCAGCCTGGCGGCGTCGGGCTGCTGGGACGATGGCAATCTGAAAATCTTCCAAGGGCTACATATATAGCAGAAGTATTGGTCCCGGTTCGTGGCACCAACCGGGACCAATGCGCCCATTTAGTCCCAGTTCATCACACAATGGCCCCGTGCTACCCGTGGATGGCCAAAAAATTTAGTCCCACCTCGCTAGTTGAGAGGGGCGCATAGTGGTTTATAAGCACCACTGCCGCACCTCTCTTGAGCTCCTCTCCATTGCAGGCTTACGGGCCTAATTTGACACTGCTATGCCTGTGGGTCTACTGGGCCTTCTGCCGGCCTGAATCATGGCCCATTGTTGGGTTTCTAGTCGTATTCAGGCCGTGGCGGCCCAGTAGGTGGCCTTTTTCCCATTTTTTTCTTTGCTGCATTATTTTTTTAGTTTTGTTTCTACTTTCTACAAAATACTTACTATTGCTATTATTGTTTATTTTATGAAAGTTTGTTTATTTTACTTTATTGTTGCTATTTTTGTTTATTTTATTAGATTTTGTTTATTTTACTTTATTAAAGTTTATTTTGTTTTTACTTATTTATTTTATTTTTATTTTTTGCTTTTTTATTTTATTTTTTGAACTACAGCCTTTTTATGTGTTCAAAATGCACCATTCAAAGCAACATCATCAATTTTCAACCATTTCTGACCTCATTTGCTATTTTTCATGCATTTATTAATTTTTTTTGAGCTAAATGACCCTGAAATTGAAAAGCATTTCAAATGAACTCTGAAAAGGTTGAAAGTTGGCATGTGATACGTCCAAAACGTATCTATAATTTCTGCTTGCTCCATGCTTCTTTTGTGTGATATTGCTATGATATTTATGCACTTCCATACACTTTTGATCATATTTGGACTAACCTATTAACTCAGTGCACCCCAGTGCCAGTTTCTGTTTTCTGCTGTTTTTGTATTTCAGGTTTTCCCATTACTTAAATTGATAGAAAAATTACGGGAAAAATATATAAAAAATCAGTGCTCCAGAAGCTTCCACGCGCCAGAAGTGGGGCCAGAGGGGAGCCAGGGGCAGCCCAGGCGGCCCCACCCCTGGCCGCGCCGGGGGGGCGCCTGGGCCCCCCTCTCCGCCTCTGGTGACCCCCTTTGGCATATATTTACCTCACGTCCCGAAACCCTCGAGGACGGAACCCTTTTTCGCGATCTCATCTCTGTTCCGCCGCCGCCGCGCTTCCAAGATCGGGAGCACCAGCAGAACTCTTCCCGGCACCCTGCCGGAGGGGAGAACCACCACCGGGAGGTTCTCCACCACCATGGACGCTTCCCGGATGAGTTGTGAGTAGTCCCCCTTGGACCATGGGTCCATGACCAGTAGCTATGTGATGTTCTCCTCCCCTCTTTGTTCTTCATGGATTAGACCTCGTGAGCTGCCCTACATGATCGAGGCACATATGTAATCTTTATGCTGTTGCTATGTTGAGTTTGCTGGGATCCGATGGATTATGAGATTATGTTCAGATTGTGTGTGAGTAATATATTTGATTCACCTCTTTTATATTTATGTTCTTGAGTAATTCTTGCATGTTCTCCGTTGCTATTTATTGCTTTGGCCGAGTAGTAGGTAGTAACTCCAAGAGGAAACGTTATGCTTGATTGTGGGTTCATACCCCTCGATGACTAGCTTGAGTAGAGAAACATGAGTCTAGGGGATGTGCTGTTGCCACAAGGGGGAAAACAACGGTGCTTGTACTTGCGGGTGCAAGGATTGTTTACTTTACGCAAAGTTCTTTTAATGCAGTTGTCTGTTGCTTTGAGTTTACACTTTGGGTGGGACTCGCAACTTAATACCAGAGAGATGTTCTGGATAGATATCTCAAGGTGGATGATTAGTAGTAGATGCAGATGGATTTCGGTCTACTTGCCTTGGCGTACCGCCCATGCTTTTGAGCCTCTACCTTTCTTTACAGCATAGTTAGCATTGGTTTGTGCACATAATCCTGTCAATTGCCCAGCTGTAATTTGTTTACCTCGCTTAGCTGTTTTATCGTCTTTTGGGAGAGAGACATCACTAGCGAACATCATGGGACCCCGGTCCATATTACCATCACTGATCACACCCGCTATTTACTTCCTGTTCTTATTTCCTAGTTGCAGTCATACCTATCACTATTATCTCTTGCGTTTGATCCTTTGTAAACGACAAGGCCGGAGGGATTGACAACCTCTCTGTACTCGTTGGGAGCAAAGTTATTTGTATCTGTGTGCAGGTCCTGTCAAGCAAAAGTTTCTGGCGCTATTGACACCTTCTTGTCGACCCTCGGAGTCTCACGGGATTCGATCCTTGGTATCTTTGCCAAGGGAAATTTGCCGCTACGCTACATCTCAAACCTTCCACTTGGGGTAACCAACAAGGGGCGAGAAGCCATCAAGCAAGTTTCTGGCGCCGTTGCCATGGACTCCACTCTTCAAGATTGGGGAGTTGCACGCTATCTTTTATCTTTGCTTTTTAGTCTTGTTAGTTTACCTTTCAGTTTTTGCTTTAGTGTCCTTTACCGAAAATCACAAAAATAGTTATCTCGCTTTTAGTTGGCATTATGTCTAGTCCTTTTGCCTTTGGTGAGGCAGAAGTGCTCACCTTTAAACAAAGAGGTGGCGAAAGTCTAAAAGATGCTTGGTATAGAATTAATGATTCTCATAAAAGAGCCACCAAGAAGCAATCTACTACTATCTTGCTTAGAAATTTTTAGGTTGGAATTACTTCTTGGAATAGGTTTATTCTAGATTCTGCTATCAATGGAAATTTCCTAGAAGCCCCATTTTGGGAATCTCTTAGTATTATGGAAAATCTTGTTGGAAATCCCCCTGTTGTTAGCATTCAAGAGGACATTACCCTAGCTCACATTATGAAAAAACTTGAAAAGATAGAGCTAGAGATGCCAAGTATTAATAAGATAAATGAGTTGGACCGTAAGATCCAAGGGAATTTGAATAGGCTTGATAGCTCCATGCATAAAATTCTCAAAATTTTGGAGACCATCAAATCCCATGACTTGGATTCTTCTAGGATAGACAAGATTGATGAAATCTTTGACACTTTAGGAACTACTTTCTCCTCAATCAAAACCAAAAAGGTAGAAACTCCGGCAAAGAAGGAGCCTAAGTTCGTTTACGTTCCAAAGGCTCCTCGTTCCAAAAGTAATCCATCTATTGCCAAAGGGGTTGAAACTGTGAAGACTTTGGAAGAAACACCTCTCTTTGATAAATTTATAAATGAATCTTCCATTGACTTTTTACCTTTTGGTCTTCTCCCTAGAAGTATCTCTATTAGACCTTTATTTGAAAGTCCTCTTAAGACTAGTTGTACTATTGAAGAGCTTTTTGATGATCTTGATGATGGTTCAATTGATACAACTTGATCTTTTTGCATCATGCCTAGCTTAAAGGCATAAAAGAAAGCGCTTTTGGGAGGCAGCCCACAACGAATAAAGTTTTATTTTGCTTTTGTTGTGTCTTGATGGTTGTTACTACAGTAGCATCATCATTGTATCTTTTCTTTTCAGCTTTGTGCCAAGTTTAGCCTCCGATTGCAAGAAAGTTCAAAAGTTGTGACGTGCAGTCCAGAAAACAGATTCTGTCCTTGGACAGAAAAATTCGTATAAAATCACCAGATCATCTTTTTGATCTGAATTGTTTTGACAACGTGCTCTATACAATTGGCTTTCATGCTTCTGTTCTGAGTTTTTTGATTTGAGTTGCAGAAGTGCCACGAAAAAATTATTTACTACCTGCTGGTCTGTTTTTCACAGATTCTGTCCTGTTTTGCCTTTTCTTCGTTTTGCAAACCTTAAGCTTTGCTTTTTCTTTGCAAAAACCTTTTGGCAATCTTGAGAAACAGTAGCTCTTCAAGATTATCTTTATTTCCAGCAAGGAAAAATTATTTTATTATGGGTACTAACCTCGCTAATCAGATTATGATGAGTTATGTATGAAGGGAGTTTTCAAGTGTGCGAGGGAAGATGATAAAAAGATTCAGGAGGGTCAAACACTCAAGCTTGGGGATGCCCCCGTGCACCCCCAAGAAATATTCAAGAAGACTCAAGCGTCTAAGCTTGGGGATGCCCCCGTGCATCCCCTTCTCCATCAACAATTATCAGTTCGTCTTTCGTTCCACTATATTTTAATCACTTCATGCGTTATATGCTATGCTTGGAGCGTCTTGCTTTTAGTTTCCTTTTTAGTTTTCTTTAGCTTTGCTTGCTGTTCATAACAAGTTAGAACCTAGCTTTCTTTGTGTGGGAGAGAAACACGCCCCACTTCAACCTAGAACACAACATAGGATTCTCATGCTTATCTTTGCTGTGTGTGTTCTTTGTCTTTCCATAGCTACTGTCATGTTTAGCTCTTAGTTTTCATGATTTTATTTTTAAAGAGCTTTTGTTTAGTAGGTCGTTGAACTCTCTTGAGTTTTCATGTTTATCTTGTTAAGTTTGTCTGTTGCACTGAGTTGTGTGTCTTAACTTAAAGTAGGTAGTTGAGGTTGCTATTTAATTTTAGTAGTAACTTGCAATAGTTTTGACATGTTGCCATGAGTAATGTCTGAACTTTTGGTGTAAAGAGCTTTAGCCTATTAGTGATAGATGTCGTATTTTGGGCAATCCGTGTTTATTTTTGAAAACCTACAAAATAGTTGAGAACTTTAGCTACTAAATGGATCACTAATCTTTGGAGGGATCGAATATTAGAGTACACTCACGTACCATGGGTCGAGGATGTGCAAGGATAACCAAATCCCCATACACTCCTCCTTGGGGTACTTGTCTCTTTGTGAACCTCCTAATTAGATTGAGAGTTACCGATAATAAGTGCATGAGTTCTTCGGACTAATGTGAGTATTCGAAGGTTGACACTTCCACCTAGCCACATTTTTCTAGCCTCTTCGGTACCGTGCATTGCCCTTTCTCACCTCGAGAGTTGGCGCATACTTCGCCGGTGCATCCAAATCCTTGGCACGATACGCTCTGTCATCATAAGCCTCATTATACCCTTCCTCAAAACAGCCACCATACCTACCTATTAAGGCATTTCCATAGCCTTTCCGAGATACATTGACATGCAACATCCATCCTCTCATGACTTGATCTTCATGTCATACATGCTTTTTTCTTGATCGATGAGCCGCATGCTAGTTGGGCCTTGCCCTAATCATTGCTACATGACGCGCTAGTATCATTGCATATCCTGCTACACCGGCAGAGGCATACATTTGCATACATCATGATAATTTCATTTTCTTTATGTTGAGTACTTTGGTAAAGTGTGAAAGATCTTCTATACTTCTTGTAATACATAGAGTGTTGCCCCTTAAGTGAGGAAAAGATCCCAAAGAGGACAAATCAAAAGATCCCAAAGAGGAGCTCTAGGTCTTCTTGAGCAAGCAAGTTGGATGCACCCCCACTAGTTCTATTGGAGAGCTAACCTTAGCTCATATGTGCATCCGTTGCATGGCAATCCCTACTCCTCACATCATATCTATCATTTGGCTTTCTCTCACCGATGATTGTCCTCATTGATGTGAGCCTTTCACACCTTTTTTTTCTTCCCCCTCTATCATTTTTCTCTCTTTGCCATCCTAAGTGTCGACTTTCTTGCTTACGCTCATCCATTGCATGAGTGCTCAAAATATCGAAAGGGAGTGGATCATTTTGACTTGTACCTGGCTGACGGTCTAGGGATGAGTCAAGATAAGATTTCAAAGAAGACCAAGTGTGAAACTTTAGTAGATTAAGTTCTCAACAATACAAAAACTATGTTTTACTCTCTCATATATCCCTATCCCCTTTCTTGCACGCAAACACCATTTGGAGACATTCGAGTCACGGACAGCGAGAGCTCTTGCACCTTTATGTTCTTATGTTACTTATTACAATGCTAATATAGACTCTTGCTTGTTATGACTTGAATTGAATTACATGCCTTGATTGCTTTACTTAAAAGTTCTTATATGGTTGATAGCATGTCACCACAGAAATTATGCTTGTTATCATTTACCTACTCGAGGACGAGCAAGAATTAAGCTTGGGGATGTTGATACGTCCAAAACGTATCTATAATTTCTGCTTGCTTCATGCTTCTTTTGTGTGATATTGCTATGATATTTATGCACTTCCATACACTTTTGATCATATTTGGACTAACCTATTAACTCAGTGCACCCCAGTGCCAGTTTCTATTTTCTGCTGTTTTTGTATTTCAGGTTTTCCCATTAGTTAAATTGCCAGAAAAATTCCGGGAAAAATATATAAAAAATTAGCGCTCCAGAAGCTTCCACGCGCCAGAAGTGGGGCCAGAGGGGAGCCAGGGGCAGCCCACGCGGCCCCACCCCTGGCCGCGCCGGGGGGGGGG
>LR738711.1:750616869-750666013 GCA_902687465.1 Secale cereale | reverse complement strand
GGGGGGGGGTTGCGCAAGGGTTTCCTCCCAACTGTGAAATGAAAAGGTTCGCTCGAGGCTCCCTCCTTCGCTGCCATCATTGCGTTATTAGAGCAACTCCAATACCTCCTATAAAAAACTTCTCGTTTACGGGAGGACCGTATAATTTAGAGGAAGTTTTCTAACACCTACTTTTTTCGGTTCACGTAAAACTTATTCCCCTAATTTTTTTCTATTTCTTACTAAATGGCGTCAGAGCTCATAAGTCAATGACATGGCAAGGCAACTGTGAGGAGGGGCAGGGAAGGCGCAGTGGTGATGGTGGCCGACCTTTAGGCAGCGGCACGACCTCACGGTGTAAGGGAGGAGGCGGAGCTAC
This sequence comes from Secale cereale, assembly GCA_902687465.1. Classification (NCBI taxonomy): domain Eukaryota; kingdom Viridiplantae; phylum Streptophyta; class Magnoliopsida; order Poales; family Poaceae; genus Secale; species Secale cereale. The sequence continues at coordinate 750,665,655 of LR738711.1, read as the reverse complement.
GCGACCTTGCAACGGCGCTTGACGTGACGTCGTGGACCATCTTCCCATAAATGAGAGACGAGGGAGACGGTTATACGGGATCTCATAGAAAAACCGGGTCTACGGGAGCTGTTGGGGGCCTATTTTGCCCTCAACTTCCCGTAAACGATAATTTTATCTGAAACAATGGAGGTGAAGTTACTCTTACAGTCCCAAATTTTCCAGGTCCAAATTAGACACAAAGTGAAGTGGTTGGCGTTGTGGCATGGCTATGATGAAAAGTTTATTTTCAGTGCAAGGCATGTTGGGCTTGCCCACCGTCCATCATTGTGTAAGAGGCGTGCAAGCCTAGTTTAATAAACCGGATCAAACCGGTGGTTGAACGAATAAACCGGAACTGACGGCCTCAACGACTTGTGAACTTAATAAGACTGTTCTGCAATTATACCGGAGAAAACCGGACGGTTTTCTGAAAAACCAATGAAAAACTGGGCCATTGAATAAGGAAAGACCAGAAAAATGTTTTAATATAAATTGGGATAAGTTTTTTTGTGACAACCTCGCGAAGTTTTTATTAATTCGTCACACTGTTTATAGGGGCGGATGGAAGATCTCCCGGGTGTCCCAACCACACATGGCGACCAACCCCGAGAGATAAAGCATACTTCGCTACGTTGTGAGCTTCGACATTCGAGCTCCTAAATTCATGTGTAAACTTACAAAAAGCAAAATCTAAAGAATGATGCATAATCTCGTGTATGATAGCGCCATAAACTAATGAGTTCTCCCTCTTCAGGGCCTCGACCACCACCTTGCAATCAGAGGCCACATGTACCCGTCTCTGGTAAAGATCGTTTGCTAGAGCTAAAGCTTCCCTGAATGGCATTGCCTCGAGCGTTGGTGGGTCTGCAATATGTTTAATGACCAGCACCGAGGCTCCCAAAAAGACTCCTTCAGAGCTTCTGCAGACTGCCCCTACTATCCCATGTCTGGCATGGTTCGAGACTACAGTGTCAACATTTATCTTAACGCTTCCCTCTCCCGGTACCTGCCACCGGTTTGGTCTTGGGATTGATGGAACTGCCGGCTTTGGACATGTGGAGTTGATAGCCCGGATTTCTGCAAGGTAGCTTGTGATGAACCCGTCGACATTATGCGGAGATTGATATATATCTTCATAGATCACTTTCCCCCTCGCTCCCCAAATGGCCCATAGAGTGACAGTCAACCGCACAAAGGCCTCACTATCCAGAGTATCTTGAAGTGCAAAGAGCCATTCCCCGGGTTGTAATGCCCCGGATGTAATACTTTCCCTTTTGGGTATATAATATATCTCCGGCTTCATCTATTTCCATTCCGGGTTCTTTCTCTTTCGGGTTTTCGTCGTTTTGTTGTGTGAGTGTGTGGCATTCATTCATATCATGTAGACATGTGCATTGCATTGCTTTTGTGTTGTGGGTTGCATCCGGTTCCGCGTGTTTCTTCCCGTTGTCCGTTTTGCGTTCCGGAGCTCCCTCACGTGTCCGTGACGTTCCGTAGGTCTACTTTGTTGTTCGGGCGTTTTACGTTACCGGTGTGCCGCGAGGTTGTTGTGTGTGTTGTTGTCTTGTTGTGTGCAACCCGCCTCTCAAATCTCGTCTCGTTTAGACTCCGTTGACTTTTCCATCCGTTGTTCGTGTGGGTCCGAAGTGCCTTCGCTTCGTGTCCCGGAAACACCCCTACTGCAGTCTTTTATCTCCGTCTAGGCCTTTTAAATCAACCCCCGCGATCGGATCCGTCGGATCGCGATCGGAGGGCTCCTAGCGCCCCTAAACTCTCCCTAACCCTAAATCCCTGCTATATATAGACCCCCTAGGTCTATTTTTTGGCATCCCCTATTTTTTTCTCAGATCCAATCTTCCCCTTCCTCTGCACTTTAAAAAAAAACCCTCCTGGATCCCGAGGGAACCAGCCGATCTGGCCAGTTCCCTCGATCGCCTCTGCAGCGCCGCCAGGATCCGATCTGGCCTCGAGCCGAGGTCAACGCAGCCGATCGCCGCGCCTGTTCCGTCGCCAGGCCCGGGGGACCACTTCCCCAGCGACTGGGCCGTCGCCAGCCCGCACACCGCACCGCTACGGCTCCCTTCGCCCGCATCGCAGCGCCGCATCGCGCCAGCCGCATCGCTCGTCAGCGCGCTCGCCGCCTCCTCACGGGCCAGCCACCCCGGCCCAGCACCGCTCGCCTCCCACCGCACAGCCGGGCGCCAGGCCTCGCCGGCTGGGCCTCTCGCTCCGCTCCCCGCGCCAGCTCCAGCCGCGCCTCCGCGGGCCGACGCCGCCGGCCCGTACCAGCTCCCTCGCCACCGCGCGCGGGCCGCCTCGCCCCGCATCACCGCGCCGGCTCGGGCCGGGCCCGCACCGCCTCCCGCCGGGCCGCCTCTGCTTCGCGGATCGTGGGCCAGATCCGACGCCGCCGGCCCATCTCCTGTTCCTTCAGATCTGGATCTGAGTGAGGTTGAACCCTAATTCCACTAAGTCCCTTTTAATACTGTTCTGATATGCAAAGTTTGTACTGCTCTAACTTTTTACCTGATGCTCCGTTTTGCGCGTGTGATATGTCGAGATGTTCGTGGAGTTGTGCTCTACGTTTTACCTGTTGTTGTCATGCATGTTAGAGATCATCTAGGTGCTTGTTTTGCTGTTGCAAGAGTGCATCATGATATAAACTGCTGCTATGTGTTATTTTCATGCCACCTTTGCCATGTGATAACTTTTAGCTCGTTTGTCCAAACGATGCAAATGACATGTCCACGTGTTCGTCTTGCCACGAACTACGTGTTGCTTGTGATAGGTTGCATGGTAGATTTATTATTGCCTTGTTATCATCGTTGCAAAGTGCCATGTTCATATGATGTGTTTTCACTTGTTATGAAATGCCATCTTGTTGAGCTCGTTGCAATCGTTGTGTTCACCTCTATGATGCATGCTTGTGTGTTTCGGGATCACCTTCATGTGTATGTTGATGAGGTGCTTACCCTTTGCCATGTTTAGTTTCGAGGTGACTTAAACATGCTCTTTTAGTTGCTATGATGATATTGCTATTTTAGGACTTAGTGATTTTTCACTAAGTCTGAAATCTGTAACGTTCCGATGCCATGTTCGTGTGATGTTCTAGGAAAAAGCATGATAGTTTTGGGGTGGATTTTGATTGTTCCTTGTAGTATATATTGTTGTCTTTCCATTCATGTCCTCACATGTCCATTTGAGTGGCTGTAGCATGTTTATCTTTTGCTCTAAAGTTTCAATAAAATTCTGCTGCCAGAATTTTATTGTAAAGTTCAATATGTCCAAGATCATTGCTATTGATCCGTGACTCCGTTGGGGGTGCACTTTGGACCTAGTTGCTGTACTATATGTCTAGTTTGTGTTCATGTCCTTTGCCATGCTTTTTGGGTGCTGTAGCTTAATTATTTTGAGCTCCGAAGTTGCTATGTTGCTGTAATTTTCAGCTTTCGCTCAAATCTTGTTTCGGGCATAACTTTTAGCCCGTAACTCCGATTTCAGCGAATCTTATATTAAACTTGTTTGTTTTTCTGTGTAGATTAATAATATCAGATTGTTATCATGTTTTGAGGTGATTTGCTTGAGTGACATTTTCCGTGCTCCGTGTGCATCCTTAGTGCATCCATCATGCATTCATGTTTTTCGAGTGCGCATTGCATCTTGTTGATTGGTGCTTGGTGTGATTGTTTTGTTTAGAGCCGGAAGCTGAGACCGGGTACGAATTTGAGCACGAGGTTTCCAACGAGGTTGAGCACGAGGACCCTTCTTACGATCCGAACGACTTCTCTTCAGGCAAGATGACCGAACCCCGATAACATTACTATCTTTGCCTATTGCTAGTAGTCTCGATCTATAGTTTTGCCTCGATGCCCATGATCTTCTTGTCAGCCTCCTACTTGTAACCAATTGCCATGTTTAACCACCCTACCTATGCAAACCGTTGCTTGGCTAAGTACGCTTCGCTCATCCCTTCTTATAGCGTTGCTAGTTGCAGGTGAAGATCGAAGATGCTTGCTCCATGTTGAAGTTTGGTTGGGTTATAACACACTATATAAATGCTTAAACTGAAATCATCTATATATTGGCAAGGGTGTAAGGCTAAGCCTTTTGCTTGGTGTTTTTGTTCCACTCATGCCGTTAGGATCCGTATAAGCCGGTATTATGTTCCTTGATTATGCGTTCCTAACACGGTTGGGGTGTATGGGACCCCCTCGATAAACCGCTAAGTGCTAAGTCTTTTCCAGCAAGTCCCAACATTGGTACTATTTGCCTAATAACAAACTAAACATGCATAGGGAGTAATTAACCCTCTTTCTTAATCAACAACCCCGGGCCAGTGCTCCACATGAGTGTTGGTCCGAAACGGGGAGTCTGCGGGGCCACCTCAAGGAAACTCGAGGTTTGGTAAAAACCTGTAGAATCGCCCATCCGGTCGTGTCCTGAGACTTAGATACGCGCGGCTACTATCAGGGTGTCGACACGCCGGGAGGATTTGCTGGATTAGCCTTACCTTAGCTTGGTATATCTTGAGCACGGGATTCCGAGGATACTCGGGTCTTCCCACTTTGGAGTTGCGACTCCGCGGATCGTGGGCTTGTAATGGGTCAAGTTGGAACACCCCTGCAGGGTTTGAACTTTCGAAAGCCGTGCCCGCGGTTATGTGGCAGATGGGAGCTTGTTAATTCCGGTTGTAGATAACTTGACACAATGAGACTAATACACTACCAGCGTGTGTTCCGTGACTGTCAATTTCCGAATAGGGATTCGGGAGTTGAACACGGAGGGGTTATGATTGTGGAGCTTGTAGCTAGGATCACTTCGTGATCACTTCTCGCCGATGCCTTCTCTTCTCGCTCTCACTTGCGTAAGCTAGATGCTAGTTGCTGCTGCAAACTTATTCTTTTCTTCAGCCTTTTCCTCACCCAAAGGCTTTGATAGTCTTGTTACCCGGAGACGGGATTGCTGAGTCCTCTGTGGCTCACAGTTACTTCACACACCAGATGCAGGTCCAGCTGTGAGCTATCCAGGTGATGGCACCGAGCTGGATTGGGAGTACGACGAGGAGCGTAGTCGGTACTACGTGCGCTACCCGGACGATCAGTAGTGGAGTCTCTTACTAGGATTCGATCCTCCTGTGGTTTATTTATCTGAGTTTGGTACTTTGACATTTGGCTTTTGCCCTTAGAGGGTTGTAGTGTTCTTAATGTATGATGTTTGAGACTTGTACTGTAATTCTGTGACGTGGCGAGTGTAAGCCAACTATTTCTGTTTACTATCCCCTCTTTTACATGAGTTGTGCAAAGATTACCAAACTTGAGATCATTCTAGGATGGACTTATGCCTTTAAGTCGTGCCTCGACACGTAGGAGGTATAACTCCATCCTGGGCATTACAAGTTGGTATTCAGAGCCTTCTCCGACCTAGGAGCCCCCACTTGTCGGTGTACTAAGGTAGGGGTACCCCAGTACCCCAACTTGTGCACGGGCAGTTGCAGCTTCCCGCGGCAAGGTTTACTGCGTGCTCGCCGGAGACCTTCCTGCCCCCTATTAAACCATTCAAAAACAAAGTATACAAGACATGAGATCGAGACCCCGGCAAGAGGAGCTTGCCGGGAAGGCCGTGCCAGGCTCAAGACTGCTCCACTAACACAAGACCCTGGCAAGAGGAGCTCGCCAGGAAGACTAGAAGACAATGCCTCGGCGCCATATGCGCCCCGGCAAGGGGTCCGGGGAGCGGCAAGCTCCCGGACCCGGCAAGATCGAGCCCCCGGCAAGGTGCTTGCCGGGGGGATTGCGCTGTGTGCCCGCGCTCCAGCTCATCGGCCCACGCGTCGTCCTGGGGCCTATCCAGGGACGCGTGGCGGATGGCTGTGCAGCCTGGGGTACACGGTGGCACTCCACGGCTATGAATCCGTCGCCGTGGCGGACGGAGACGCTAAGGCGGGAGCTTTTGGGGTCGACAGCGACGGGCATTAAATGCCCTTGTCCCCCACTGTTAAAGTAGGTATAGACCACTGTTCTGTACTGTAGCTCCACTGTTCCCGCACTGTTACAACTACCACCTCTTTTACTTTTTTACCCCTTTCTCCTACATTGACACCTGTCGGTGACCCCTTGCACTATAAAAGGAGGCCCATGCACAACGTGGAGGGGGTTCGGAACTTTGATCACTCTCACGCACGGTGTAGCTGCTTCTTCAAGCTCCCGAGCACTCAACTCAATACACAACCAAGCAGGAGTAGGGTTTTACGCATCCGTGCGGCCCGAACCTGGGTAAAACTGCCCGCGTGTTTGCTTCGATCTGCTCTTTGTGCTCCCTCCGCCCTCGTACCGCACAGACAAGGGGCTCCGGTCCCATAGGTGTTCGTGGCGGACAGTTTCCCCCGACATCTTTGTCGGTGTACTAAGGTAGGGGTACCCCAGTACCCCAACTTGTGCACGGGCAGTTGCAGCTTCCCGCGGCAAGGTTTACTGCGTGCTCGCCGGAGACCTTCCTGCCCCCTATTAAACCATTCAAAAACAAAGTATACAAGACATGAGATCGAGACCCCGGCAAGAGGAGCTTGCCGGGAAGGCCGTGCCAGGCTCAAGACTGCTCCACTAACACAAGACCCTGGCAAGAGGAGCTCGCCAGGAAGACTAGAAGACAATGCCTCAGCGCCATATGCGCCCCGGCAAGGGGTCCGGGGAGCGGCAAGCTCCCGGACCCGGCAAGATCGAGCCCCCGGCAAGGTGCTTGCCGGGGGGATTGCGCTGTGTGCCCGCGCTCCAGCTCATCGGCCCACGCGTCGTCCTGGGGCCTATCCAGGGACGCGTGGCGGATGGCTGTGCAGCCTGGGGTACACGGTGGCACTCCACGGCTATGAATCCGTCGCCGTGGCGGACGGAGACGCTAAGGCGGGAGCTTTTGGGGTCGACGGCGACGGGCATTAAATGCCCTTGTCCCCCACTGTTAAAGTAGGTATAGACCACTGTTCTGTACTGTAGCTCCACTGTTCCCGCACTGTTACAACTACCACCTCTTTTACTTTTTTACCCCTTTCTCCTACGTTGACACCTGTCGGTGACCCCTTGCACTATAAAAGGAGGCCCATGCACAACGTGGAGGGGGTTCGGAACTTTGATCACTCTCACGCACGGTGTAGCTGCTTCTTCAAGCTCCCGAGCACTCAACTCAATACACAACCAAGCAGGAGTAGGGTTTTACGCATCCGTGCGGCCCGAACCTGGGTAAAACTGCCCGCGTGTTTGCTTCGATCTGCTCTTTGTGCTCCCTCCGCCCTCGTACCGCACAGACAAGGGGCTCCGGTCCCATAGGTGTTCGTGGCGGACAGTTTCCCCCGAAATCTTTGGCGCGCCAGGTAGGGGGCGTCGAGGTTGTGCGAACCTGATCCGGCGTTCGCGCGGGCGCATTCTTCATCAACCTCTCCAGCTTCATCAGCAACTTCGTCAGCGACAACTCCATGGCCCCGAAGAAGAAGCCTTCGGAGGTCGGAGGCCCGTCTGCGTCTCATCCGCCGCCACCAGAGCCAACGGTGGGCGGGGGAGACGCCGTCGGAAGGGTGGTTGCCGGCGAGGACACTCACGGTGCCACCAGATCCAAGAACAGGACGGACGACCGGACCTCGGTCTCCGTGGACGCGCCGCGTCCATCACAGCACACGACGACCCCGCAGCGCCATACCACGGGAGGTGGTATCCGCTTGCTGGGGCAAGGCCAAACCGGAGGCTCGCGGGACGCCCCGGACCCCCGTCCGGGCACAAGCAAAGCGAAGGCGCCGGCGCGGGACCCCGCTCCTTCTAACGTTGTTAGAAGTCCGAGCGTATCCCGCTCCTCGCACCGCTCACCCGCGTTCCCCTCTACTCCAGCGGAAGCGCTCGCAAGGGCGCAGCTGCTCCTCGATTTTCCTCCGGCGGCCGACAAGGCCGAAGAATGGAGGGCCACCATCCGGAGCCTGATAGACTTCGCCAACAACGACTCTCCGCAACAGCCGTCGACCTCACGGCCGCGGCAAGCTGAGAAGACGAGGGCTATCGGCGACAAGACTGCTGGGGGTGCGACAAGCGTGCACTCCCCACCGCAGAAGCAGAAGACGCCGCCCCGCCGGAACAACCCCGACGACGGCTCCACAGCCTCGTCGGACCCGCGGGCCCGTCGGGACCAGCGCCAGGTCCTCGACGACCGGCGAGATGAAGACGCTCGAACCACGATCGAGCGCCGCCGAGAAGCTCGGCGACAATCTGACAAGAGAGCTGGGAACACTGTCGACGCGCACGCGCCCGGTGAACCAGGCGACTTGCCGTACGCGGCAGGCTGCCCTGCGTTCACCCGCGAGCTGCGGCGCGTCCAGTGGCCCAGCATGAAGAACTTTAAGCCCGACGTACCGGAGAAGTACGACGGCAAGACGCACCCCTCGGAGTTTCTCAGCGTCTACACTATCGCAGTGCAAGCTGCCGGGGGGCGCGACGAGAAGATCCTAGCCAACTACTTCCCGCTCGTGCTGAAGCCGAACGTCCGTTCGTGGCTCATGCACTTGCCGGAAGGCTCTATCTCTTCTTGGGCCGACCTCTGCCATCAGTTTGTTGGCGCCTTCACCGGCGGCCACAAACCCCATGGCCAGGAGAGCGATCTCCACATCTTGGCCCAGAAGGAAGGCGAACCCCTGCGCAAATATATCCAACGCTTCAGCCGAGTGCAGCACAACATCCCTGACGTTCACCCTGCCGCGGTTATCAGCGCGTTCCATCAGAACGTGCGTAACCGCCGCATGCGTGAGGAAATGGCGATGACCAAGATTAGGGACGTCAGCGAGCTCTACGCTCTTGCTGACAAGTGCGCACGCGCAGAAGAGGGGAGGAAACTCCCCGGGGAGGATGCTGGCGCAGGGGGAAGCGACAGCGACGACGCCGCCCCGGCAAAGAAGAGCCGGCGGCGGAACAACAGAAAGAAGGGCAAGAAGGAAGTGCTTGCCGTCGAGAAGTCCGGCAAGGAGGCCCCCGCCAAGCAAGCGCAGGCTGGCGGCTCCGGCAAGGAGCCTGCCCCTGCGGCGGCGGCCGACAAGCCGGGTAGCTCCGACAAGCAATACTGTAAGATTCACCGCACCAAGGGTCACGATCTTTCCAATTGCAAGCGCGTCAAGTACCTCGTCGAGCAGCAAAAAGCTGAGTACGAGAGGCGCGACAAGGAGAAGGCCCAAGGTGGCGGGGAAGAACCCAGCAAGAAGCGGCCGTTCAATGGCCGGGGAGGACGCCGCGGCAAGGCTAAGCAGCGGCAAGGGGATCGACCTCCCCGGGGCCGCGACAACGACGAAGACGACGATGAAGACATGGAGGATGACGAGAACAGCGAGCAGGAGTTCCAGAAGGCCACGGAGGTCCTGTGCGTCGACGGTGGCGCCTCCCTGCACACCTCCCACCGCCAGCTAAAACAGTGGGTGCGTGAGGTGAATGCAGCGGAGCCGCCCGTCGAGTCGCGCAGACTCCTCAAATGGTCCAGCACGCCCATCGTTTTTGATCTTGAGGATCACCCTGACCGCACCACCGCGGTCGGGTGCTTGCCGATGCTGGTTTCTCCCACCATCCGCAACCTCAAGGTCACCAAAATGTTGGTTGACGGCGGGGCCGGCCTGAACTTGATCTCCTCTGCTGTGATCAAGAAACTCCAGATTCAAGACGGCGAGCTCGAAGAGACCGGTTCATTCCAAGGAATCAACCCGGGAAGGAGCAAGCCCAAGGGAAAGATCACTCTGCCGGTGACCTTTGGCGGGGAGCTCAACTTCAGGACTGAGCGCATCACCTTTGACGTCGCTGATATTCCATTGCCCTACAATGGAATACTCGGCCGTCCCGCCCTCGCCAAGTTCATGGCAGCTTCCCACTATGCCTACAACGTGCTGAAGATGCCGGGGCCGATAAGCGTCATCACTGTCCACAGCGACAAGAAGGATGCGCTTATTTGCGCCGACAAGATTTACCGGGATGCGGCAGCTGCGGCCGAGAAGGATACTCTTGCCGCTGAAGCTCCCGGGGGGAAGAAGACGAAGACCAAGTCCGGCAAGTGCTCTGGAACCCACTCCGGCAACCGCACCTCTTCGGAGTGCTGCGCTGCCGCCGAGGACGTTCCATCGAGCTCCACCGGCAAGAGCAAGAAAGGAATGGCTGCTCCTCCGGCAACCAAGAAAGTGTCCGCAAAGGAGGATGGCACTGGTGGTACCTTCACCATCAGTGCCACCCTTGACAGCAAATAGGAAAGCGCGCTCGTCGCCTTCCTGCGGGCGAATGTCGATGTGTTTGCTTGGCAACCGTCTGACATCCCCGGTGTTCCCAGGAAGGTGATTGAGCACAAGCTTGCTGTCTGTCCTCATGCGCGGCCCATCAAGCAGAAGGTGAGGAAGCAAGCCGTGGAGCGCCAAGAGTTCATCAATGAGGAGATCAAGAAACTAGAGGCAGCGGGTCTAGTTAGAGGTGTGATCCATCCGACGTGGTTGGCAAACCCAGTCGTCGTGCGCAAGGCCAACGGGAAGTGGAGACTGTGTATAGACTTCACCGATGTCAATAAAGCATGTCCCAAGGATCCATTCCCTTTGCCGCGCATTGACCAGATCGTTGACTCCACCGCCGGATGTGAGCTACTCTGTTTTCTTGATGCGTACTCAGGCTATCATCAGATCTTCATGGCCAAGGAGGATGAAGAGAAGACTGCATTTATCACTCCATGTGGCACTTATTGCTTTATCCGCATGCCATTTGGACTGAAGAATGCAGGCTCAACTTTTGCAAGGGTAGTGTACACTGCTTTTGAACCACAGATCCACAGGAATGTAGAAGCTTACATGGATGACATCGTGGTGAAGAGCAAGAGCAAAGAAACCCTGATTCAAGACTTGGAAGAAACGTTTCAGAACCTGCGCAGGATACAGCTCAAGCTGAACCCCGAGAAGTGCGTCTTTGGAGTCCCCTCCGGCAAGCTTCTCGGGTTCTTTGTATCGCAGAGGGGGATTGAAGCCAACCCCGACAAGATTAAAGCCATTGAGCAGATAGAAGCCCCGAAGCGCGTCAAGGATGTCAGAAGGCTTGCAGGTTGTGTTGCTGCCCTCAGTAGGTTCATTTCAAAGTCCGCAGAACGCGCCCTACCTTTCTTCAAAATCTTGAAGAAGGCAGGTCCCATGAAGTGGACTCCGGAAGCGGAGGCGGCGTTGCAGGATTTGAAACGGTACCTGTCCTCCACTCCTATACTTGTCGCACCTAGACCACAGGAAAAGTTGTTGCTATACTTAGCGGCAACCAACCAGGTGGTTAGTGCTGCGTTAGTAGCGGAGAGGGAGTCCGACGAGGAGTCAGCATCACCGGCAAGCGAATCTAGCGACAAGCAGGGGGCTGCCCCGACAAGCTCTGGCCCCGACAAGGAAGACTCTGCGCAGGAACAAGGAGAGGTGCGGAAGAAGATGGTGCAGCGCCCAGTGTATTTTGTAAGTTCCCTTCTCCAGGGGGCTAGATCAAGATACTCTGGTGTGCAAAAATTGCTTTTTGGCCTCCTCATGGCCTCGAGGAAGCTGCGCCACTACTTCCAAGCCCATGAGATAACAGTGGTCACTCGCTTTCCGTTGAAGAGGATATTGCACAATCCAGAGGCAACAGGCAGGATCGTCGAGTGGGCACTGGAGCTGTCAAGCTTTGGACTCAAGTTTGAAAGTACTTCAACCATACAGAGCCGAGCTTTGGCAGAATTCATTGCCGAATGGACCCCGACGCCAGACGAAGAAATTCAAGAAACAAGCGCACCCGTGCAAGAAGCGACAAGTGAATGGGTAATGTATTTTGACGGTGCCTTCTCGCTGCAAGGCGCCGGTGCCGGCGTGGTACTCATCGCGCCCACCGGAGAGCACCTCAAATATGTTATCCAGATGCACTTTCCCAGGGAGCAAGCGACAAACAACACCGCAGAATATGAAGGCTTGCTTGCCGGCCTCAGGATTGCGGCCGAACTTGGGATCAGAAAGCTGATTGTGCGGGGAGATTCTCAGTTGGTGGTCCGACAAGTTAATAAGAACTATCAGAGCCCTTTGATGGAAGCTTATGTCGATGAAGTGAGAAAGCTTGAAGAGCACTTTGAAGGTTTGCAGATGGAGCACGTCCCGAGAGCTCAAAATGAAATTGCAGATGGCCTTTCAAAGTGCGCCGCGATGAAGTTACCTGTGGAACCAGGGACCTTCTTACTCAAGCTGACTCAGCCATCCGTTACACCATCAATTGGGCAGTCCAAGAAGAGAAAGTTGGTCTCCGGCGACTACTTGCCGGCGGATCTTCCTGAACCCGCCGCCAAAGTTCCCAAGATCAACAACAACGCTGAGGAACAGTTTGCTCCTGCAAGCCCTCGGGCTTGTGCAGTTGAAGCAAGTGTTCCCGACAAGCCTCGCCCCGGCGAGCTTGCCGGGGGACCGTCAGCTCCGGCAGGACCAGAGGTCTTTGCCGTAGAAGCTGAGGTTCCCGCAGCGGCCCTCGAGCCTTTAGTCCTTGCCGTCGAGCCTCGGGCTCCGGCATCGGCGCAGCAGATCGTCCGTTTTCTGCAAACTGGAGAACTTCCCGACGACCCTCAAGAGATAGAGAAGATAACCAGGCAGTCAAGTATGTATCAGTTCGTGGATAACGAGCTGTACAGAAGAAGACTCAACGGTGTCAGGTTGAAGTGCATCTCCAGAGAAGATGGACAGAAGCTGTTGGCAGAAATACATGGAGGCATATGCGGCCACCACATTGGCGCAAGGGCGCTTGCCGGGAAATCTTTCCGGCAAGGGTTCTTTTGGCAAGAAGCCCTCCAAGATGCAACTGCACTAGTAACCAAGTGTGAAGCGTGCCAGTTCCATGCGAAGCAAATTCATCAGCCAGCTCAAGCTCTCCAAACAATCCCTTTATCATGGCCCTTCTCGGTCTGGGGGCTCGACATCCTCGGCCCTTTCCCTCGAGCTGTCGGGGGCTTTGAGTACTTGTACGTTGCAATCGACAAGTTCACAAAGTGGCCGGAAGTGGAGCCAGTGAGAAAGGTGACAGCACAGTCAGCAGTCAGGTTCTTCAGGTCGATTGTTTGCCGTTTCGGGGTCCCTAACAGGATCATCACCGACAACGGTACGCAATTCACTAGTCGCACCTTCATGCAGTACGTCCAAGACCTTGGCGCCAAGGTCTGTTTCGCTTCTGTTGCTCACCCGAGGAGGAACGGCCAAGCGGAGAGGGCAAATGCTGAAGTGCTGCGCGGACTCAAGACAAGGACCTTTGACAGGCTGCGCAAGTGCGGAAGGAATTGGATAGAGGAGCTCCCGGCGGCTCTTTGGTCAATCAGAACGACACCAAGTCGAGCCACCGGACAGACACCTTTTGCTCTAGTCTATGGAGCAGAGGCAGTTCTCCCCACGGAACTCGTATATGGATCTCCTCGAGTACTCGCTTATGATGAGCTCGAGCAAGAGCAACTGCGACAAGATGACGCATTGCTCCTTGAGGAGGGACGTCTCCAGGCTGCTGTACGAGCTGCTCGATACCAGCAAGCTTTGCGCCGCTACCATAGCCGCAAAGTCAAGGCCAGGAGTCTCGAGGAAGGCGACCTTGTTCTTCGGCGTGTTCAGTCCGCCAAGAATTCCAACAAGTTGACGCCGAAGTGGGAAGGCCCTTATCGGGTGAGACAAGTTACGAGGCCCGGCGCTGTCCGCCTCGAGACCGAAGAAGGCTTACCGGTGAGCAACTCCTGGAACATAGAGCATCTTCGCAAGTTTCACCCCTAAGGCGCGGTTGCCGTGATCCGCTCCGGCAACCACCTTTTGTACAAGCTTTGCCGCTGTTGCATGTAACCCTTTGTACAAAGCCGGGCGCAGACCCCGTGCATCAGTAAAGTTTTCGTGTTTCTCGCATCGATTGCCTTTTGCATGCCTTTCATTGCTATTTGCATGTTCTATTTGGCGTTTCGATGCAACACTCAAGTGTACGGTAAGCATTAGCGCGCCGAAAGGCCAAATACTTGTTTCCCTCTCCCTTTTTCTTTCCTCTTAAGCAGAAGGAACGTTCCTCGCGCACAAGTTTGCCGGGGGGGAAGGAGTTGGAGGAGGAGCCAAGTGCTGTTCAAGAAAGAGAAGCCTTACCGGAAAGCAAGCAATATGAGCAAGCAGCATATGAAAGATAAGTTGTTAGAATTCGACCAGTTCAAATTTTAAATTTTGGTTGTCTTCCTTGAACGATCACACTTTGTATGGAAAACCTGTGCGCGGAGGAACCTACCCGTAGCTTGCCGCACCCTTATCTTGTTTTCGAGTTCACTCAACGATTTAAGTGAGCTGCGACAAGTGTCGCGCCCTTGCCTCGTTTCCGAGTACGCTCAGCAAGCTAAGTGCGTTGCGACTTGCTGCGGCGAGGTTGCTTACCGGCAAGGACCTTGGCCAGCAGGCTGCTCAGAGTCCAGCACTCAGCGCTCGCGGCAAGGGCCCCTTGCCGGCGAGCTCCCCGGGAGCGTAGGGTGAAAAACATACAAAGTCAAAGATTGGAACAAGGAAGATAACACTGCACTGATTGATCGAAGTAAAGCAAATATCTTACAAAGGATAGTTCGTCGCGATGGACTAATAGGTTCATGACATAATGTGCAGCAACAGAAAGATAAAGATAAATGGAGCCCTAGTCTACGCGGTCGCCTTCTTTCCTGCCAAGCTTTGCCACCTTGGCGATGATGTGGCCGACCTGCTCCTTCAGGGCCTCCGTATCTGCATCTGCCGGCAGGGTGCGAAGAACGTTCGTGAGGTTGATTCCCGGGTTGCGGTACACGATCTTCGTCAACACCCGCTCCAGAGTTCCCGCGCAGAGCCGGCGCGACTCCTCGGCCAGCTGCGCGGGGATGCGGTTCCGGAGACCTGCAAGAGCCGGAGCGACCCCTCTGAAGAAGAGGCTGAGCTTGGCGCTGTGCGGGAGATCCGGGTCCGGCGAGTAGATAAGGTGTTCGACCTTCAGCGCCAGCAGCTCCTGGTCAATATTGGACGCAGAAGAAACCAGCTCTTCGGTCCACACTTCGATAGTCTGCCGGAAGAGCTCGGATGCCTTGTTGACGCTCTCCACCAAGGTCCGCTCTTTGCGGAGCTCATCCTTCAACTTGGTCTCCTGAGCCCGGGCAGCGTCGAGCGATTCCTTCAGAGTGGTGACCTTCAGCTCCAAGTCCTCAATGGAGTCCTTGGCGGCCTTCAGCTCGTCGCCCCTCTTTGATAAACTCACCTGAAGCTCTGAGTTTGTGTGAGCATCCTTCTCGCGCTCCAAGATGAGCGCGGCAACCTTCTCGGCGCTCACCTTCATCGCCTTCTCCAACTGTTCGACCTTGGCGGCGAGCTCTTTCTTGGCGTCTTCCGCGGCAACCGCGGCGGCTTTCGCCTCCTTCAGCTCCCCGCCAAGGGCAGCCTCGCGAGCGGCAAGGTCTTCTTCATGAGAGTCCAGCTCGACTTTCCGCTGCGCGAGCTCTCCCTCTCGCCGGGACATCTCTACCCCGGCGAGACGCTGCTGTTCATCGGCTTCAGCCTTCTCGAGTACCCACTCCTGGTACTCGCCGGCGAGACGCTCACGTTCCTCCGCCACCTGGCGGAGGGCAGCCTGATTGGCGGCACTGAGCTCCGCCGCACGCTTCTCCATTTCTGCCGCGGCCTTGGTGGCAAGAGCCTCCCGGGAGGCGAGCTTTGCTTGCCTGGCACGGTAAAGGGCCAGGAGCTGATGAAGCAACCTCTCCTCCTCGGGCCCCTCACCTCCACCGGGCGCCTGGACGATCTTCAGGCCTGCGGAGGCGAGGACTTCTCCGTCGAACGCCTCGCCCTCCGCAGGAGCTCGCGACGAAGACCCCCACGGCATCTGGATGAAGACGCCATTGGGGGCCTCGAGATAGAACCTCTGCTCCTCGCCGGCGGAGGGACCGGTGGCCGGTGCAGCATCCGATGCTCCCGCCGCCTCCGGGTCGGCGGTGCGGCCACCGTCCCCCTCCCCGGCCGCTGCGTCCGCAGCTGGAGCAGTCTCTTGCGCGGCCGGCTCGGCGGCCTCGGTTACCTCCTCGACGACAGGGGCGTCGCCGCCGCCGCCCTGCGCGCCCTCCTCCTCAAGGTCGATGACCTCCGTCTCCATGGGCGCAGGAGGGGGAAGATCTAAAAAGAAGAAGAAACAAAGAAGTTCAAGACTCAAGCAAATATCCAAAAAAGAGGCAAACCAAGAAGACAAGTCACGAAGCTTACCTTGGCGGACGTCCTCAGCGGCGGGCTCCCTCGCCGGGGAGCTCGGCCTTGGCGGAGTAGCCGCCCTCGCCGGGCTGCTCGCCCTTGGCGGGGTACCCTGCCTTGGCGGAGTACCCGCCCTTGGCGGAGCGCTCTCCCTTGCCGGAGAGTTCTGCCTTGGCGGGGACGGCGGGGCCTGCGGCTCCTCGACCACGGTCTCCGGGCGCTCTTCCCGCTGTGGCTCCACCTCTGCACAGAACAAGACAAGAAACGTCAAGACACGAAGACGAAACCAAATCCAAAGGCGTACCCCGACAAGCAAGAAGAGAAAAACCCAGACTTACGCTGGGGGCTGCGCTGCGGGCTACGCTGGGGGCTGCTCCTCGGAGCAGCGCTCGGATCCGGCAGGCTCGGCTCCGGCACGCCCTCTGTTGCCGCAGCTGCCGAGTCCTCCGCGACCTCAACCTCGGGCACCTTGGCTTTCTTCGCCGCGCGATGGGCCAGGGTCCTGAAACCAGAGCAACGAATATAGTCGACATCAGCAAAAATCATCAAGATAAAAGGAAAACGAGAAGATATAAAATCTCGGATTCTTACTCCTGGTCCTCCTCGTCGTCCTCGCTCAGGGCGGAGAAGTCATACTCCACCGTGGGCGCGTCGGCGCGAGGAGCGGAAGATGAAGACTCCCTCGCGCGCTTGGTGTTCACCGGGGCTGGGGGCTGCGAGGACCCAGCCCCTGTGGCTGCCGGCGCCCGAGGAGCGGGCGGAGCCGTTGCTCCGCTCCGAGAAGACCCCTGCCGGCTCGCTGCCGGCCTGCGGGGCGCCTCCGTCGTGGTCCGCGCACGGGCCGCCTCCGCTGCGGCTGGTGCGCCGGACGGCCTTGGCGCGGCTTGACTCCCCCGGGGAGCCGCCCGCCGAGGTGGCTGTTGCCGGGGCGCCTGCGCCCTCTCCCCCGTCGCCGCCTTACGGAGGCGCTTTGCCGTGGACTGCTTCGGGCTTGCCGGGGGCGGGGAGCTCTCCGACGAGGAGAGGTCGTCGGCGTATAACTCCGTGGATCCGCCGGAGTCTTCGGCCTCCTCCTCCTCCTCCTCCTCTGCCCCGGCCGGCTCGCTGGGCCCAGCGTCCTGCACCGCGGCCCCCTTTCCCTTGGCGCCTCTACCCCTCGCGGCGCCTCTGCTCCCTCCGGCGGTGCCCTCCATTGCCGCAGCCTCCGCCGCAATCCCGTGGATCCCGGAGTGCCTCAGCGAGGGGACCCCGGCGAGCGCGTCGGGTGGAAGATTCAGCAACCTGCGGATCTCCGCCTCCTCCGCCTGGGTGGACGCCTCCTCGGCCTCCGCCTCCTCCGGCGAGAACCCGAAGACTCCTGCCGCCGCGGCCGCGGCGGCCTCCTCAGCCCGAGAAGCTATATAGGCGATTTCTTGGTCGGTGGTGTCCCGCGTGTGCAGCTTGAGGTCCTCCTTGTTCCTCGCCACCTCGGCGAGGTTGTCATAGAAGTTGAGGACGTCGATGGGCTTCGGGGCGATCCACGAGCGGTCCAAGCCATGCGAATCGCACATGGGCATCATGGCAAGGATCCGGTCCCTCGCGGCGTTGTTGCAGAGCGGCACCACTTCCCGGGGAGTCCTGAACCACTCGGGGTGCGTCGGGTCGTACTTGAAGAGTTCCCGTACCATTCCGCGCAGCTCCAGAGTGGTGAAGTTGAAATTGAGCCCGGGGCGCAGCCTCATGATGTCTGCCGGGCCGCCGTACTCCCAGGCCGGCCTCTTCCGGTCTTGGAGAGGGGCGATGCGCCGGCGGAGGAAGTCTGCGCCCACCTCGGCAACAGATAGATTGGCCAACCGAAGACGAAGAATCCGGACAAGGGCGATGTTGAGCTTAACATCGTCCGAGTCCAGGTCACTCCAGTCCCTGCCGCGCACAATGGGCGTTGTGCGCGGCGCGGTGAAGGCTTGCGGCTGGTCTTCTACGATCCAGCACCACTCCGCTCGCCATTCCTCCCACTTGCCGCGGAGCTCCCCCGGCAAGTACGCCCCTTTCTTATTCAGACGAAAGATCCAAGAAATTCCTCCGGAGAGGGGGGCATCGGCCTCGGCTCTAGGGGTGAAGAAGTGTCTAAAGAGGGCTACATTGGGGTGGACTCCTATGAAGTTTTCGCACATATGTGCGAAAACAGCCATGGTGAGAATGGCGTTGGGGGTGAAGTCAAGCAGGTGGAAGCCATATGTGTTCATGACATCACAGAAGAAGTTCGAAAAAGGAGGACAGAGACCACAATGGAAAAAGGCAGCAAAAAAGTGATACCCGCCGGGATAGCTGTCCTTGGCGGCGGCCGGGTATGCTCGCGTGCGGGGATGCGCATCGGTTCCCTTGGACCAGAACAAGTAATACTTGTTCCAGAGTTCCTGCACGCCGAGCTTCGGCGGGAAGACGACGTGCCGCTTCCGGTAAGCGATGAGCTTGGCCGCTTGCTCCGATTTCTCCTTCTTGGATTTCTCCGCCTTCGCCTTGTCGGTCTTTGGGGCCATGGCGGACGCGGCGGAAGGAAGGGGACGAAGAGCTCGGCGGCGGCGGAAGTATGGAGGCGGAGCACAAGAAGGAATCTTTTGCAGGTGGAAGACGATGTAATGAGAGCGCAAGGAGGGGAACCGCGCCCGCTACCTCTGCTTTTATGGGGGAGTGGGGGGCGTTTCGCCCTTTCCATTAAGAGATCGTGGGCACGTCCCATCCCACGGCGCCGCAATCGACGCGTGCCGTTACCGTGGGGTGCGGCGGATATGGAAGTGGATTCGGCGCGCCGCGGGCCGTGGGTGCCCGTGCACTGTTTTGGGCCTGGCCCAACAGCGCTCGGCACCGTGTGTGGCCCAGGCCCGGGGGCTCCTGTCGGTGTACTAAGGTAGGGGTACCCCAGTACCCCAACTTGTGCACGGGTAGTTGCAGCTTCCCGCGGCAAGGTTTACTGCGTGCTCGCCGGAGACCTTCCTGCCCCCTATTAAACCATTCAAAAACAAAGTATACAAGACATGAGATCGAGACCCCGGCAAGAGGAGCTTGCCGGGAAGGCCGTGCCAGGCTCAAGACTGCTCCACTAACACAAGACCCTGGCAAGAGGAGCTCGCCAGGAAGACTAGAAGACAATGCCTCGGCGCCATATGCGCCCCGGCAAGGGGTCCGGGGAGCGGCAAGCTCCCGGACCCGGCAAGATCGAGCCCCCGGCAAGGTGCTTGCCGGGGGGATTGCGCTGTGTGCCCGCGCTCCAGCTCATCGGCCCACGCGTCGTCATGGGGCCTATCCAGGGACGCGTGGCGGATGGCTGTGCAGCCTGGGGTACACGGTGGCACTCCACGGCTATGAATCCGTCGCCGTGGCGGACGGAGACGCTAAGGCGGGAGCTTTTGGGGTCGACGGCGACGGGCATTAAATGCCCTTGTCCCCCACTGTTAAAGTAGGTATAGACCACTGTTCTGTACTGTAGCTCCACTGTTCCCGCACTGTTACAACTACCACCTCTTTTACTTTTTTACCCCTTTCTCCTACGTTGACACCTGTCGGTGACCCCTTGCACTATAAAAGGAGGCCCATGCACAACGTGGAGGGGGTTCGGAACTTTGATCACTCTCACGCACGGTGTAGCTGCTTCTTCAAGCTCCCGAGCACTCAACTCAATACACAACCAAGCAGGAGTAGGGTTTTACGCATCCGTGCGGCCCGAACCTGGGTAAAACTGCCCGCGTGTTTGCTTCGATCGGCTCTTTGTGCTCCCTCCGCCCTCGTACCGCACAGACAAGGGGCTCCGGTCCCATAGGTGTTCGTGGCGGACAGTTTCCCCCGACACCACTGTTTGATCGAACCGTTGACGGTCGAGTCTAGGCACACACTGAAAACTTTTTGAGTCCTATATTATATCGGAGAGTAGGATTTCTTTGCTTCTCATCCCCTTTCTCTCTGGTGAGGACTCCTGACGTCTACTCTTGTCTCTCCTATCTTCAAAATTTGCACAAAATTTTTTTAGGAATCCCGCGAGTATTCTGGGATTGTTTCGATGTTCTTGTGACAAGGATATTGTTCCTGATGCCTCCTGTTACCGAGGAGTTGAGCTTCGGGGTATCATTGTAACAAGCATATCGCGACAGTACTAAATACTTAAGACGGTCGACATCGAAAATCTCCCCTATACGGCCAGTGGCAAGATAACCCCGACATCACCCAGTACTGGGGAGGTAGTTCGGGAGTATTGCCATAGCTTGTTATAGTGGATGCTTTTCGAAGGTCCGAGGTACATAGTTTCCGAGAAAGACTGGTTATGTGTTGAAGGATGGATACACCTGGATGTAGGTTAGAGTTGATTGCGCGGTGCTTCCCGTGTATCCCCAACACCTGATTGCATAACTGGAATCTTTCGGAAAACTATAGGTGGGTCTTATCCAGTAGATCGTAGGCATTCTTCCAACGAATGCAGGTTAGTGAGTTCGGGGTTCGACATTGAGTGAAGGAGTTATATGACCGAGGTTACTATCAGGAGTTGCATCTTAAAGGGTCCTTGGCTATGCTGATCCGGGGATTGCAAAACCTTTTCGTAACGCGTTCATATGCTTTCAGCACAAAGATGTTAGAACGAAACTCCTCTCTTGTGTTTGTTCCTTTCCGTACCTTGTTGTTTCTTATTTTATTCTTTTGATCCCTATGTGGCTTCTCGTGAAGACTGATGTTATCATTTAACTGAGAAATTCATTCGTTCCTCTTGTTCGGATGATTTCATTCGTTCTTATTGTTCGAATGATTATTGTGAAGACTTGTTGCAATTCATTCCATTGATTCAGCTTATTCCTTTTGTCAATCAATTGCTGATTCATGGTCATCTCTTACAGGATGGCTCCGAAAAGGGTTCCGAACGCTAACCCAGAGGGTGAAGAGGTTCCAGAACGTCCTCCTTCCCCTCCTCCTCCGCCTGAGGCTTGGAGAGCAATTATGCAGACTACAGCTCAGAACACTCAGTTGATGATGCAGATGATGCAAGCTATGCAAGCTATGCAAGCTAATCAAGCTAATCAGGGTGTTCCAGTGAACCAAGGCAACTTCTTCCAGCAGCACCATGCTACCCTCAATCAGTTCTTGGCCAACAATCCTAAAGCTTTCAGTTACTGTGTCGACCCTCTTGATGCTGAAGATTGGCTAACCGATATAAAGAAGCATTTTGAGTGCAGTAACGTGAAAGAAGATGACTATGTGAAGTTTGCAGCCTTCCAACTGAAAGATCAAGCAGCTGACTGGTGGCAGCAGTACAAAGACTCAAGGCCGGGTCAAGTGATCTCTTGGGAGAATTTCTGCAAGGATTTCCGCTCGCATCACATTCCTACAAGTGTTATCGAGGGTATGCGTGGGCAATTTCGCAACCTCAAGCAGGGCTCCATGACAGTCTATCAGTATAATGTCAAGTTCCAAAACCTCGCTCGCTATGCAAAGCAAGACATTCCTGATGCAAAGAGCAAAATCTATCAGTTCCGTGGAGGTCTCAAAGATGAACTTCAGCTTGCTCTCACTTTGTTCGAGCCCGATGAATTCGATAAGTTCTATAACATGGCTTTGAAACAAGAAGCAGCTCAGCTTAAGATGGAGACTTCTAAGAAGAGAATTCGAGATGCTGTTCACTCTTCCTCATCGTCTCAGTTGGCTGCGAAACAACAGAAATTCTGGCTTCCTCCTCCTCCAGTGATTCGAGCTCCATACAACAACTCCAACAACTTCAACAACTCCAACAACAAGAACTCTAGTGGTCGTGGTTTCTCCCACCCACCCAACCCAAGCAACCAGTCGAAGAAGCAGTTTCAGTCTCAAGGCTCCAAGTCCAGTGGCTCTCATTTCCGTCCTCTCTCAGAAGTGACTTGCAACAAATGCACTCAGAAAGGTCACTATGCCAACAGATGTCCGAATCCGAAGCGTCTTCCTCCTCCTCCACCTGTGAGTTCAGCTATTGTCAGGCATGATCCAAAGGCAGCAAGGGTCAATCTGATGAATGCAGCACAAGCGGAGGCTTCTTCTGATGTCATTTAGGGTAACCTTCCAGTGAACTCTTTTCCAGCTAAAGTGTTATTTGATTCGGGTGCATCATGCTCTTTCATGTCTCAACCATTTGCATCCAAGCACAATATTGCCACTTCAAATTTGCCTCAGAAGTTGCAAGTTGTTTCTCCGGGCAAGCTTATGACTTCTAGTGTTTATGCTCCGGATGTTTCTATTCGCATGGGAGATTATCGTTTTCTGGCTAAACCGGTGATTCTTGGTCATTCTGATATTGACCTCATTCTCGGAATGGATTGGCTTTCTCAGCACGATGCTCACATTGATTGTGCTCAAAAGGAAGTCAAGTTGACTCATTCTGATGAAGATGTGATTATCTTCGCCTCCAGGGATAATACTATTCGGCTTTTCTCTCTTAATGATAAGGGCGAAATTAATGCCATAGAGCAAATTCCAGTGGTGAACGAATATCAAGACGTCTTTCCAGAAGAACTTCCAGGCATGCCTCCACACCGTCAGGTGGAGTTTGTCATTGAACTCGAGCCGGGCACTGAACCTGCTTGCCGGCGTCCATACAAGCTCTCTCCGGATGAATTGAAGGAATTGAAGAAGCAGCTTGATAAGCAGGAGAGTATGGGTCTCATCAGACCGAGTACATCTCCGTGGGGCTGTGGCGTCTTATTTGTCAAGAAGAAAGATGGCACGGAGCGTCTCTGTGTTGACTACCGGCCATTGAACAAGAAGACGATTAAGAACAAGTATCCGCTCCCCAACATCAACGAACTCTTTGAGCAGCTCAAAGGAGCTAAAGTATTCTCTAAGCTTGACTTCCGAATGGGCTATCATCAAATTCGCATTCGCGAGGAAGACATTCCCAAGACGGCCTTCAGAACGAGCTACGGTTCATACGAGTATACCGTCATGTCCTTCGGTCTCGCCAATGCTCCTCCTACCTTTTCAAGGATGATGCATTACATCTTCAACCCCTATACTGGAGAGTTTGTGCTCGTGTATCTGGATGATATTTGTGACGCCCGAGACCGACGTCCCAGAAGATTCCAGAAGGTTCCAGAAGATTCCAGATGTTCCGGGTTGCCCGGGTGTTCCTTTTGTGCTTGTGTTTTTATTTTTTTTGCATTGCATCATGTCATCATGCCATCATGTCATTTTATTTTTGCATCTCAACTTAAATAAATTGTGTGGACCTTCGGTCCATTTAAATCGAGGGAAGGTGACTTCTCTTTATAACATATAAAGTCTCTCAATATTTAGGGAGCTATATTAAAAATATTCCATTGCTTCGGAATCACCGTAACACACTTGCATAATTTTTCCCCATGTCTTTTCACTTCGAGTTTCACCTCCAAAAATCTTGCCGGTAATTCTTTCCGTTGTTTCGAGGCTCCTCCAAAATTCCGGACATTTTTGGACACCTCAATATTCTCGTCTTAGTTCAAACCTATTTGAATTAAATTCAAATATGTTTGAATTATTTCCCGTCCTTGCCTTTTGTATTTTTCTCCGGTCGTGCTCATTTTTACGAGCCCGGGAAAAATAACCTTTGACCTAATTCTTGCCTAACCCCCCTCCTCTTTTTCTTTTTCCTCTCTTTTGTTTTTATTTGTTTCTGCTAAGAGTTTTAAAAGAAGAGCAGCAGCCCAGGCCTCTAGGCCATATAACCTCCCTCCTTCCAGCCCACTTGGGCCTCAGCCCCTCACTTGGCCCAACACCAGCCTCCAGCCCGCACCCCTCGAACCCTAGCCTAGCGATCTCTCCAGCCAGTCCCGCGGCTCTCCCTCCGTTCCTCCCTCCGCCGCCAGGAGACCCGTCTCCCCCTCGCTCTCCTTTTTTCCCCCAGCGACCGAAAACCCTCGTTTCCCCGATCCGGTTTCCTCTCGACTCCCTCTCCTCACCCCTCGTTCTCTCTCCCTCATCGCCCCGAGCGCGACAGGCTCCGCTCCCTCCGCTCGCCTCGAAGCCCGGCCACCCGACGCACCAGGGCCGCGAGGCCCTCTAGCCAGGACCTCCGGCGCCCTTCGCCTCCTCCCGCGCCGCGACCGCGCCCGGCCTTCCTCCTGCCGGACGTCCGTCCGCGCCAGTGCCGTCCTCCATGGCCTCTCCAGCCCCGCGGCCAAGGCCTTCCGCCCGTCCCCTGCCTCCCTTCGGCTTCCCCTAGCGCCGGCCAGGAGCTAGGCCTGCCTCGAGCGCCACGAAGCCCGCGGCCAGAGCTCCCTCGAGCGGCCCCTCGCCCTCATGCGCCCGTGCTGCTCCCTCTGTCCGCCTTCGTCACCGCCCCAGCACGAGCGCTCCCTCCTCGCCTCGTGGAGCGGCCGCCCCTCCTCTCGCCGCGCATCAGCCGCGCCAGGGTCTCTCCAGAGCCGCCTCGCCTCCGCTGGACCTCCCTCCGCGCGAGGCTCCCGCGGCCTCACCTCGTCCAGCCCGGCCGCCCCAAGCCCTCCGAGGAGCTGCTGCAACCCCGTCGCCAAGAGCTCGGCCTCTTCTTCGTCTGACCCGTGACCTGCTGCCTCCTTCCTTGTCGCTGCTGCCCTTGTTTTGCTGCTGTAGTATTTTTTTTGTGTTGTTTGGTTGCTGGTGTTGACCTTGACAGAGAACGGAACGACTACTCGACGACGACCGAACATCTACGGAAAACGAGCCCGTGAACGACTACATGTGTGATGCGCCAAGTACCACTACATCCGTGTACGACTACGCGAACGAGTACACAGCGACCCGACCAAGTACCCCTACGAACGCCGACACAAGACGACGCGACAAGTACCCTTCGGAGAAGTGAACAACTACATCCGTGTACGACTACGTGAACGAGTACCACGACGCCGCAAGTACCCCTACCGTCGCCCCGTGTACCTCTACGGGATGTGAACAACTACTTCAACTACTACGGCTACTTCCTCGACGCTCTCGAACCGTCCCGAAACGAGTGTTTCGAAGGTATAACCCCGAGACGTGACCCGTAAGATGCTTGCTTGTGTTGTATGAAATGTCTCCCTTGTGTGCTTCGTGCCCGTTCCACCTTTGTCATGTTCCTCGGTTGCCTCGTCACCGACTCGTGGGAACCCGGCAACGGGATCACCCCATCATCTTGTTCAACTCGTTCACTCCACCTTTTGTTTTGCACCGGTCCCTCACCGAGTTACCGGTACCGATATGATGTCATTGCCTCATTTTCGGATCATGCCGTGGCACCCTTTCGTTCCACCGCGGTGACAATTGCTTCATATCTCTTGTTTGTCAACCTTTTAATAAAACTTGCATAAACTTGTTCATGTCATCCGCATCATGTTAACAACATTTAATATGTTTAATTTGTTGTTTGCTTATAATTATTAAACATGCTTATGGGGATTTTCCGGACATGTTGTTGTTATTCTCCGGCCTCATTTAAATTGCCTAGTTAGTGTAGTTTCTTTATGCTTCACCTCTTGCCATGCTAAAAACATTTAACCTTGTCTTGTAAATAACAAGAGTCAACTAAATAAATAACATCTGGTGTTTCGTCAATATGCAACTCGTTGCATATTGCGCTCCACTTAACTTGTAGTATTTGTTTGTGCACTTTGCCATGCCATGCATATTTAAACCGGACATGCATCATGCTTGCTTGTGCATCGTATGCCTTGTTCATGATTGTGTGTTTACCGTGTTGTTTCTTTCCTTCCGGTTGCTTCTCTTGTTAGCTTCGGTTTCGTTCCGGAGTTGTGAGGCTTCTTCGCTCGACTGTGTTGCTCCGTCTTCTTCTTGGACCCGTTCTTCTTCCTTGTGGAATCCCAGGCAAGATGACCGAACCCGGATACCATTACTATTTTTGCCTCTTGCTAGTAGTATCGCTCTGTAGTATTTGCCTCGATGCCTATGTTTTTCCTGTCAGCCTCCTACTTGTAACCAATTGCCATGTTTAACCACCCTACCTATGCAAACCGTTGCTTGGCTAAGTACGCTTCGCTCAGCCCTTCTTATAGCATTGCTAGTTGCAGGTGAAGATTGAAGATGCTTGCTTCATGTTGAAGTTTGGTTGGGTTATATCACACTATATAAATGCTTAAAAAATGAAATCACCTATATACTGGCAGGGTGGAAGGCTAAGCCTTTTGCTTGGTGTTTTGTTCCACTCATGCCGTTAGGAACCGTATAAACCGGTGTTATGTTCCTTGATTATGCGTTCCTAACACGGTTGGGGTGTATGGGACCCCCTTGATAAACCGCTAAGTGCTAAGTCTTTTCCAGCAAGTCCCAACTTTTGGTACTATTTGCCTCATAATAACAACTTAATTAATTAATTAAATTTGCATAGAGGGTCGCTCCCTCGAGGATCCTTTATTTCTACATAGCAGGGGGGGCCAGTGCCGATGGTGTTGGTCCCAAACGGGGGTTCTGCGGGGCCGCCTTGGGGCAACCCGAGGTATTTGGTATCCACCCGTAGAATCGCCCATCCGGTCGTGTCCTGAGACTTAGATACGCGCGGCTACTATCAGGGTGTCGACACGCCGGGAGGATTTGCTGGATTAGCCTTACCTTAGTTCGGTTTAACTTGAGCACGGGATTCCGAGAATACTCGGGTCTTCCCACCTATGGAGTTGCGACTCCGCGGATCGTGGGCTTGTAATGGGCCAAGTTGGAACACCCCTGCAGGGTTTGAACTTTCGAAAGCCGTGCCCGCGGTTATGTGGCAGATGGGAGCTTGTTAATTCCGGTTGTAGATAACTTGACACAATGTTTCTAATACACTACCAGCGTGTGTACCGTGACTGTCAATTTCCGAATAGGGATTCGGGAGTTGAACACGGTGGGGTTATGTTTGACCGGCTTTAGTTAGGATCACTTCGTGATCATCTTTCGACCGATGCACTTCTCTTCTCGCTCTCTTTTACGTAAGTTAGTGCTAGTTGCTGCTGCAGACTCTTGTTTGTTCCTTCACCTCTCGTTCTTTCTTCAGCCTTGTCCTCACCCAAGGCTTAAATAGTCTTGTTACCCGGGAACGGGATTGCTGAGTCCTCTGTGGCTCACAGTTACTTTACCACACCAGATGCAGGTTCAGCCGAGTTTGATGCAGGAGTTGGATCAGTACTTCACCAGGAGTTCGTTGAAGAGTTTGGCCGTTTGTTTGTGTTGTTTCGTTGTTCAGTAGTGGTTTCTACTAGGATTCGATCCTGACCTGTGGCTTTATGTTGTTTTGGTATCTTTCTTTTGGATCTTACCCGTAGTCGGGCTGTGATGTTTTGAATGATGATTGTTTATGTAATGTATTGTGTGAAGTGGCGAGTGTAAGCCAACTATCTCCTTTTGCATTTTAATCCCTCTTTTACATGAGTCGTGCAAAGATACCAAACTTGAGATCATTCTAGGATGGGCTTATACCTTTAAGTCGTGCCTCGACACGTAGGAGGTATAGTCCCATCCTGGGCATTACAAGTTGGTATTCAGAGCCTTCTCCGACCTAGAAGCCCCACTGATTGATCGAATCGTTGACGGTTGAGTCTAGGCACACACTGAAAACTTTTTGAGTCCTATATTTATATCGGAGAGTAGGATTTCTTTGCTTCTCATCCCCTTTCTCTCTGGTGAGGACTCCTGACGATTACTCTTTTCTCTTCTACTTTCAAAAATTGCACCAATTTTTTTTAGGATCTCGCGAGTATTCTGGGATTGTTTCGATGTTCTTGTGACAAGGATATTGTTCTCGATGCCTCCTGTTACCGAGGAGTTGAGCTTCGGGGTATCATTGTAACAAGCATATCGCGGCAGTACTAAATACTTAAGACGGCCGACATCGAAAATCTCTCCTATACGGCCAGTGGCAAGATAACCCCGACATCACCCAGTACTGGGGAGGTAGTTCGAGAGTATTGCCATAGCTTGTTATAGTGGATGCTTTTCGAAGGTCCGAGGTAAACAGTTTCCGAGAAAGACTGGTTATGTGTTGAAGGATGGATACACCTGGATGTAGGTTTAGAGTTGATTGCGCGGTGCTTCCCGTGTATCCCCAACACCTGATTGCATAACTGGAAACTTTCGGAAATCTATAGGTGGGTTCATCTAGTAGTTCTAGGCATTCTTCCAACGGATGCACGATATGAAGTTTGGGGTTCTACATTGAGTGAAGTGGTTTTATGGACTTGTTCTGATCGGGAGTTGCATCTTAAAGGATCCTTGGCTATGCTGATCCGGGGATTGCAAAACCCTTTTGTAACACGTTCCATGAGCTTTCAGCACGAAGATGTCGAACGAAACTTCTATCTTGTGTTTGTTCTATCTATCCCTTGTTCCTTTTTATTTTTCATTTTGTTCTCCAAGTGGCTTCTCGTCGAGTTGATGTATCTACGGAATTCATTCGTTCAATATCTACCCTTTGTTGTTGTTTTGATTCTGGTATTCGAGTTGCTTCGATGTCAAATGTTGATTCCATACCTTTCCTAATCCGTATTCTCATATTTCTATGGGAGTGCTAGTCCTTCTTACTCATCAAGATTGTCATGTTAATCCTTTCCAACCGGTGTGCCTTCTCTTCAAGTTATTCCATACAGACGCCGTTGAGAAATCTGACGGTGTATTGTTTCATTCATTCCAAGTTGTCTTTGTTTTCCCCACCCTCCCACCCTTTTTCTTCTCAGAGCCAGAAATTCTTAATGAAATATCCATTTTATTCATGTGATATTTCTTCATTCTTTTCCTTCAATGTTCTTATCCGGTGATTTATCGTGAAGATGCTCAACAGCTTCAAGTTCATCATTCTTTTGTTCTCATACTCTACCGGTGGATGTAATTCAAGAATTCGGTGTTGATCTTATCATTTTCCTCATTTCACAATGCTTTCTTATTCCGGTGCACTAATTAATCATTCTCCTCTTGCTATTCATATCCGGAGTGTTGAAGATATCTCGGAAGATTCATAATTCCATTCAAGCAATTTTTGAGGGTTGTTATCTTATTCAAGCCTTTTTAATTCAACCGGTGCAATATCTCTTAAGCAATCTTTCCCAACGGTGATTTTCTTTGAGTGGGCCCTAACCCACAGGTCTTTTTCCAGGATCTTACCTGACTCTTTTTTCTCCGGAGAATTCTTTTCAAAGTGTGATGTAAGAATGTTTTCCATCAGTCACATGCCTTCTCCAAGGTCGCTTTCAAATTCTTTTCCATCATTGTTTCAACCTTGTTAATTCTTCATGCCGGAGTGCTCAACAATTTTTATGGCATTCTCGTCTTCAGTCTCAACATTTGGAGACCGGAGAAGTGTTTTTCTTAATCTTGGCCCGGCTTCTTGAAGATTGTGATTCTAGCTTCATGCCATCCTCATTATTGTTCAGATTGTGAGGAATTCTTTTACCCGTCCGAAGCAATTCTTAAGTTCTTCTCTTTGTGATCCTCCGAAGGCCATCATCTCAGAATATTTCTTCGTTCTCAGTTTTCAACTTCGTCCTCCAAATATTCTTCATTGATGTCTCTTCGTTCGTCTTCATATTCTTACGGTGGTTCATTCAAGTTACCTTTCCGTTGTTATCGTTTTCATTCATTTGTTCTTTTCATAATCCTACCGGTGGTTCGTTGAAGATTTACCCAAACTTGTGCTAGATCTCTCTTTAATTCTTGGCAACGAGAATAAGTAGTATGCCAAATCCTTTGGTTGTCATCAATTTAAATTGGTGAAGGATATGCATAACATAAATCTTATTCTAGTTTCTTCCAAGTGTTTAATTCTTTTGTCTGGAGCTTGTTCATCATATCATATTCTCGCTTCTAAGTTGTTCATCTTGTTTTCCGGAGCTCCATGTTGTTTCAATTTTATCATTTCAAGCTCAATCTAATTCATCACAGGCCTTGAATCTTATTCTTTTCATCTTTCACTTCTCATGTTTTCATTACCGGAGTTCTCATGGTGGTTCATCATGTTTTAATTCATCCTCGAAGTTTTCATCAAGATTCTTGTTGGAGCTCAAGCATTCTTCATCTTGCTTCCCAATTGCAATCCTTTCTACCTTATCTTTGCAGATGGTGTTATGTCATTCTTGTTAATTCCTTCATGTTTCATGATTCACGAGTTATCAAGAATGAGATATTTAAACCCATCATTGTCCTTGTTCAGGAGATCTTTCCAACCATTCAATTTATTCATTGGAGTTATCTTGGGTTGTATTTCACCTAAAAGCTTTCCCTAAGGATTGTTGCTATTATGGTGCTTATAAATGACCCAAGTTCTTCATTTATCCTTCCGGTGAAATAAGCTTTTCATCTCCTTGTTGATCTCAACCCAAGCAATTTGTTTCTGTTAGTGGCTGGTTGTCACCTCTTAATTTTGAGATGTTTTCCATAAGCCCACATGAAGCTTATTCTTTTGTTGTTGATTATTTCAATCAACTCCGTTCAACCCTTCTTTGTAAGATGCTCTTTCAAATTTAATTTTGAGAGAAGTTGTCTTTTTCTTCTCCGTTCATTTCTTTCGTGGATCTTTATTCTATTCTTTCATTCCGGAGGTTTTGTGATATTGCTCTCTTTAACCATCATCTCGTTTTTATCGAGATCATGTTCTTTTCCCTTGCTTATCATTTAACCGGAGTGTTGTATTCTTCATTCTAGTTCCCTCATCTTATCAAGTTTTACCTCTCTTTTCAACCGGAGTGCTGTCTGAGTCTTCTTATCCCTTGTGCCATTCTTTCAATTGTTCGGAGGCAATATGTTGCTGTTTTCATCAAGTATCATTCCATCTTCTCTATTTCTTGTTCAATTCCTTCCATTTTCAGACGGAGTGCTGTCCGAATTCTGTCATTCTTATTCCTTGGCCATACCATTGCGGTTTCATATTCTTTCCGTTCATGAGCTCTTGCTTCATGTCTTTCAACCTGCAAGGTTCTCATTATGCTCCTTGTTCCTCTTTTCTAACGGAGTTTTCATATTCGTTCATCTCCGTTGTATTCTTCTTTCAACTTGTTTAACCTCTCAAGGTTCTTTGGTTTAACTCGTTTGTCAAAGAAGCAACTTTGTTTTACCTCTTCCTCTTCCGTTTTTACCCGGTGATATCTCTAGGATCTCGGGTCGAGATCCTCTGTTAGTGTGGGAGAGTTGTGACGCCCGAGACCGACGTCCCAGAAGATTCCAGAAGGTTCCAGAAGATTCCAGATGTTCCGGGTTGCCCGGGTGTTCCTTTTGTGCTTGTGTTTTTATTTTTTTTGCATTGCATCATGTCATCATGCCATCATGTCATTTTATTTTTGCATCTCAACTTAAATAAATTGTGTGGACCTTCGGTCCATTTAAATCGAGGGAAGGTGACTTCTCTTTATAACATATAAAGTCTCTCAATATTTAGGGAGCTATATTAAAAATATTCCATTGCTTCGGAATCACCGTAACACACTTGCATAATTTTTCCCCATGTCTTTTCACTTCGAGTTTCACCTCCAAAAATCTTGCCGGTAATTCTTTCCGTTGTTTCGAGGCTCCTACAAAATTCCGGACATTTTTGGACACCTCAATATTCTCGTCTTAGTTCAAACCTATTTGAATTAAATTCAAATATGTTTGAATTATTTCCCGTCCTTGCCTTTTGTATTTTTCTCCGGTCGTGCTCATTTTTACGAGCCCGGGAAAAATAACCTTTGACCTAATTCTTGCCTAACCCCCCTCCTCTTTTTCTTTTTCCTCTCTTTTGTTTTTATTTGTTTCTGCTAAGAGTTTTAAAAGAAGAGCAGCAGCCCAGGCCTCTAGGCCATATAACCTCCCTCCTTCCAGCCCACTTGGGCCTCAGCCCCTCACTTGGCCCAACACCAGCCTCCAGCCCGCACCCCTCGAACCCTAGCCTAGCGATCTCTCCAGCCAGTCCCGCGGCTCTCCCTCCGTTCCTCCCTCCGCCGCCAGGAGACCCGTCTCCCCCTCGCTCTCCTTTTTTTTCCCCCAGCGACCGAAAACCCTCGTTTCCCCGATCCGGTTTCCTCTCGACTCCCTCTCCTCACCCCTCGTTCTCTCTCCCTCATCGCCCCGAGCGCGACAGGCTCCGCTCCCTCCGCTCGCCTCGAAGCCCGGCCACCCGACGCACCAGGGCCGCGAGGCCCTCTAGCCAGGACCTCCGGCGCCCTTCGCCTCCTCCCGCGCCGCGACCGCGCCCGGCCTTCCTCCTGCCGGACGTCCGTCCGCGCCAGTGCCGTCCTCCGTGGCCTCTCCAGCCCCGCGGCCAAGGCCTTCCGCCCGTCCCCTGCCTCCCTTCGGCTTCCCCTAGCGCCGGCCAGGAGCTAGGCCTGCCTCGAGCGCCACGAAGCCCGCGGCCAGAGCTCCCTCGAGCGGCCCCTCGCCCTCATGCGCCCGTGCTGCTCCCTCTGTCCGCCTTCGTCACCGCCCCAGCACGAGCGCTCCCTCCTCGCCTCGTGGAGCGGCCGCCCCTCCTCTCGCCGCGCATCAGCCGCGCCAGGGTCTCTCCAGAGCCGCCTCGCCTCCGCTGGACCTCCCTCCGCGCCAGGCTCCCGCGGCCTCACCTCGTCCAGCCCGGCCGCCCCAAGCCCTCCGAGGAGCTGCTGCAACCCCGTCGCCAAGAGCTCGGCCTCTTCTTCGTCTGACCCGTGACCTGCTGCCTCCTTCCTTGTCGCTGCTGCCCTTGTTTTGCTGCTGTAGTATTTTTTTTGTGTTGTTTGGTTGCTGGTGTTGACCTTGACAGAGAACGGAACGACTACTCGACGACGACCGAACATCTACGGAAAACGAGCCCGTGAACGACTACATGTGTGATGCGCCAAGTACCACTACATCCGTGTACGACTACGCGAACGAGTACACGGCGACCCGACCAAGTACCCCTACGAACGCCGACACAAGACGACGCGACAAGTACCCTTCGGAGAAGTGAACAACTACATCCGTGTACGACTACGTGAACGAGTACCACGACGCCGCAAGTACCCCTACCGTCGCCCCGTGTACCTCTACGGGATGTGAACAACTACTTCCACTACTACGGCTACTTCCTCGACGCTCTCGAACCGTCCCGAAACGAGTGTTTCGAAGGTATAACCCCGAGACGTGACCCGTAAGATGCTTGCTTGTGTTGTATGAAATGTCTCCCTTGTGTGCTTCGTGCCCGTTCCACCTTTGTCATGTTCCTCGGTTGCCTCTTCACCGACTCGTGGGAACCCGGCAACGGGATCACCCCATCATCTTGTTCAACTCGTTCACTCCACCTTTTGTTTTGCACCGGTCCCTCACCGAGTTACCGGTACCGATATGATGCCATTGCCTCATTTTCGGATCATGCCGTGGCACCCTTTCGTTCCACCACGGTGACAATTGCTTCATATCTCTTGTTTGTCAACCTTTTAATAAAACTTGCATAAACTTGTTCATGTCATCCGCATCATGTTAACAACATTTAATATGTTTAATTTGTTGTTTGCTTATAATTATTAAACATGCTTATGGGGATTTTCCGGACATGTTGTTGTTATTCTCCGGCCTCATTTAAATTGCCTAGTTAGTGTAGTTTCTTTATGCTTCACCTCTTGCCATGCTAAAAACATTTAACCTTGTCTTGTAAATAACAAGAGTCAACTAAATAAATAACATCTGGTGTTTCGTCAATATGCAACTCGTTGCATATTGCGCTCCACTTAACTTGTAGTATTTGTTTGTGCACTTTGCCATGCCATGCATATTTAAACCGGACATGCATCATGCTTGCTTGTGCATCATATGCCTTGTTCATGATTGTGTGTTTACCGTGTTGTTTCTTTCCTTCCGGTTGCTTCTCTTGTTAGCTTCGGTTTCGTTCCGGAGTTGTGAGGCTTCTTCGCTCGACTGTGTTGCTCCGTCTTCTTCTTGGACCCGTTCTTCTTCCTTGTGGAATCCCAGGCAAGATGACCGAACCCGGATACCATTACTATTTTTGCCTCTTGCTAGTAGTATCGCTCTGTAGTATTTGCCTCGATGCCTATGTTTTTCCTGTCAGCCTCCTACTTGTAACCAATTGCCATGTTTAACCACCCTACCTATGCAAACCGTTGCTTGGCTAAGTACGCTTCGCTCAGCCCTTCTTATAGCATTGCTAGTTGCAGGTGAAGATTGAAGATGCTTGCTTCATGTTGAAGTTTGGTTGGGTTATATCACACTATATAAATGCTTAAAAAATGAAATCACCTATATACTGGCAGGGTGGAAGGCTAAGCCTTTTGCTTGGTGTTTTGTTCCACTCATGCCGTTAGGAACCGTATAAACCGGTGTTATGTTCCTTGATTATGCGTTCCTAACACGGTTGGGGTGTATGGGACCCCCTTGATAAACCGCTAAGTGCTAAGTCTTTTCCAGCAAGTCCCAACTTTTGGTACTATTTGCCTCATAATAACAACTTAATTAATTAATTAAATTTGCATAGAGGGTCGCTCCCTCGAGGATCCTTTATTTCTACATAGCAGGGGGGGCCAGTGCCGATGGTGTTGGTCCCAAACGGGGGTTCTGCGGGGCCGCCTTGGGGCAACCCGAGGTATTTGGTATCCACCCGTAGAATCGCCCATCCGGTCGTGTCCTGAGACTTAGATACGCGCGGCTACTATCAGGGTGTCGACACGCCGGGAGGATTTGCTGGATTAGCCTTACCTTAGTTCGGTTTAACTTGAGCACGGGATTCCGAGAATACTCGGGTCTTCCCAACTATGGAGTTGCGACTCCGCGGATCGTGGGCTTGTAATGGGTCAAGTTGGAACACCCCTGCAGGGTTTGAACTTTCGAAAGCCGTGCCCGCGGTTATGTGGCAGATGGGAGCTTGTTAATTCCGGTTGTAGATAACTTGACACAATGTTTCTAATACACTACTAGCGTGTGTACCGTGACTGTCAATTTCCGAATAGGGATTCGGGAGTTGAACACGGTGGGGTTATGTTTGACCGGCTTTAGTTAGGATCACTTCGTGATCATCTTTCGACCGATGCACTTCTCTTCTCGCTCTCTTTTACGTAAGTTAGTGCTAGTTGCTGCTGCAGACTCTTGTTTGTTCCTTCACCTCTCGTTCTTTCTTCAGCCTTGTCCTCACCCAAGGCTTAAATAGTCTTGTTACCCGGGAACGGGATTGCTGAGTCCTCTGTGGCTCACAGTTACTTCACCACACCAGATGCAGGTTCAGCCGAGTTTGATGCAGGAGTTGGATCAGTACTTCACCAGGAGTTCGTTGAAGAGTTTGGCCATTTGTTTGTGGCTTTTCGTTGTTCAGTAGTGGTTTCTAC
The DNA here is from genome assembly GCA_902687465.1 of Secale cereale. Classification (NCBI taxonomy): domain Eukaryota; kingdom Viridiplantae; phylum Streptophyta; class Magnoliopsida; order Poales; family Poaceae; genus Secale; species Secale cereale. The sequence continues at coordinate 750,630,189 of LR738711.1, read as the reverse complement.
TAGGATTCGATCCTGACCTGTGGCTTTATGTTGTTTTGGTATCTTTCTTTTGGATCTTACCCGTAGTCGGGCTGTGATGTTTTGAATGATGATTGTTTATGTAATGTATTGTGTGAAGTGGCGAGTGTAAGCCAACTATCTCCTTTTGCATTTTAATCCCTCTTTTACATGAGTCGTGCAAAGATACCAAACTTGAGATCATTCTAGGATGGGCTTATACCTTTAAGTCGTGCCTCGACACGTAGGAGGTATAGTCCCATCCTGGGCATTACAATATTCTGGTGTTTTCCAAGAATGAAGAAGATCACGAAAAGCACTTGCGTCTGGTTCTTGATCGACTCCAGGAGCATAAATTCTATGCCAAGTTCTCAAAGTGCGAGTTCTGGCTCGATAAGGTCTTGTACCTGGGCCACATCATCTCAGCTGACGGTATTGCGGTTAATCCCGAGAAAGTTGAAGCAATTGTCAACTGGGAAGCTCCTCAGAACGTCAAGCAGCTCCGTAGCTTTCTGGGTCTTGCCAGCTATTGCAGAAGGTTTGTTGAGAACTTCTCCAAGATTGCCAAGCCTCTTTCCAACCTGCTTCAGAAGAATGTCAAATACTTTTGGTCTCCTGAATGTGAAGTGGCATTCAAAACCCTCAAAGAGAAGCTTGTCTCTGCTCCAGTTCTGACTCCTACGGATGAATCCAAGCCCTATGAAGTGTTCTGTGACACTTCTCTTCAAGGCCTTGGTGGTGTGCTTATGCAAGATAAGAGAATTGTGGCATATACTTCTCGGCAGCTCAAGCCCAGTGAGAAGAACTATCCCACACATGATCTCGAGCTAGCAGCTGTGGTACATGCTCTGATTACGTGGAGACATCTGTTGTTGGGCAGAAAGGTCGACATCTTCACTGATCACAAGAGCTTGAAGTACATCTTCACACAGCCGCATCTGAACCTCCGCCAGACTCGTTGGGTCGAGATGATCCAAGAGTACAACCCCAGCATTGAATACACTCCAGGCATGGCGAATGTGATTGCAGATGCTTTGAGCAGAAAGGCATATTGCAACAGCCTTCTTATCAAGCCATACCAGCCTGAGCTTTGTGAAGCATTCAGGAAGCTCAACCTTCAAGTTGTTCCGCAGGGTTTTCTTGCAAATCTCCAAATTGCTCCTACCTTGGAAGATCAAGTCCGTGAGGCCCAGCTCAGTGATACCATGGTGAAGAAGGTGAAACATGGGATTGCAAAGGGCACTCCAAAATACAAGTGCTTCCGTGTTGATGAGAGAGATACCTTGTTCTTCGAGGACAGACTCGTTGTTCCCAAAGGTGATCTCAGGAAGCTCATAAGGGAAGAAGCTCATGACTCTCTCCTTTCCATTCATCCTGGCAGTTCCAAGATGTACCAAGACCTCAAGCAATCTTAATGGTGGACACGCATGAAAAGGGAGATTGCCCAATTCGTGAACGAATGTGATGTATGCAGAAGAGTGAAAGCAGAACATCAACGTCCAGCCGGTCTTCTCCAACCTCTTCCTATTCCCGAGTGGAAGTTCGACCACATTGAAATGGACTTCGTCACTGGCTTTCCTAAATCCAAGCGAGGCAATGATGCTATCTTTGTGGTGATTGACAAGCTTACCAAAGTCGCTCACTTTCTTCCAGTCAAAGAATCAATCAATGCAGCTCAACTTGCAGAGCTGTACACTTCCAGAATTGTGTCCCTACATGGCATTCCTCAAGTGATATCCTCAGACCGTGGCAGCTTGTTCACATCAAGGTTCTGGGACTCCTTTCAGTCCGCCATGGGCACTAAGATCAGGTTCAGCACTGCCTTTCACCCTCAGACTAGTGGTCAAGTCGAGCGTGTGAATCAGATTCTAGAAGACATGCTCAGAGCCTGTGTCATCTCCTTCGGCATGAAATGGGAGGACTGCCTTCCATTTGCCGAGTTCTCTTACAACAACAGCTTTCAAGCAAGTGCAGGCAAAGCACCGTTTGAAATTCTCTATGGCAGAAAGTGCCGTACCCCTCTCAACTGGTCTGAAACAGGTGAACGCCAACTTCTTGGCAATGACTTGATCTCTGAAGCCGAAGAAATGTGCAAAGTCATACGTGAGAATCTCAAGGCCGCTCAGTCGCGTCAGAAGAGCTACTATGACGGCAAGCATCGTGATTTGGCTTTCGACATCGGTGATCATGTCTATCTCCGAGTTTCTCCGATGAAAGGAACCCAAAGATTCGGTATCAAAGGAAAACTTGCTCCTAGATACGTCGGGCCTTTCAAGATTCTTGGCAAAAGAGGCGATCTAGCCTATCAGCTCGAGCTCCCTTCAAACTTTGCAAATGTTCATGATGTCTTCCATGTGTCTCAACTTCGCAAATGCTTCAAGGCACCTGAGCGCATGATTCCGTTTGAGGAGATTGATCTTCAACAAGACCTTTCCTACCGAGAGCATCCAGTTGCCATTCTCGAAGAAACCGAACGCAAGACTCGCAACAAGTCCATCAAGTTTCTGAAAGTCAAGTGGTCACATCACACAGACCGAGAAGCTACCTGGGAACGAGAAGATCATCTTCGTTCCGAGTACCCTTCCTTTTTCCAGTCCTAGATCTCGGGACGAGATCTTTTTGTAGTAGAGGAGAGTTTGTAATGCCCCGGATGTAATACTTTCCCTTTTGGGTATATAATATATCTCCGGCTTCATCTATTTCCATTCCGGGTTCTTTCTCTTTCGGGTTTTCGTCGTTTTGTTGTGTGAGTGTGTGGCATTCATTCATATCATGTAGACATGTGCATTGCATTGCTTTTGTGTTGTGGGTTGCATCCGGTTCCGCGTGTTTCTTCCCGTTGTCCGTTTCGCGTTCCGGAGCTCCCTCACGTGTCCGTGACGTTCCGTAGGTCTACTTTGTTGTTCGGGCGTTTTACGTTACCGGTGTGCCGCGAGGTTGTTGTGTGTGTTGTTGTCTTGTTGTGTGCAACCCGCCTCTCAAATCTCGTCTCGTTTGGACTCTGTTGACTTTTCCATCCCTTGTTCGTGTGGGTCCGAAGTGCCTTCGCTTCGTGTCCCGGAAACACCCCTACTGCAGTCTTTTATCTCCGTCTAGGCCTTTTAAATCAACCCCCGCGATCGGATCCGTCGGATCGCGATTGGAGGGCTCCTAGCGCCCCTATACTCTCCCTAACCCTAAATCCCTGCTATATATAGACCCCCTAGGTCTATTTTTTGGCATCCCCTATTTTTTTCTCAGATCCAATCTTCCCCTTCCTCTCCACTTTAAAAAAAAAACCTCCTGGATCCCGAGGGAACCAGCCGATCTGGCCAGTTCCCTCGATCGCCTCTGCAGCGCCGCCAGGATCCGATCTGGCCTCGAGCCGAGGTCAACGCAGCCGATCGCCGCGCCTGTTCCGTCGCCAGGCCCGGGGGACCACTTCCCTAGCGACTGGGCCGTCGCCAGCCCGTACACCGCACCGCTACGGCTCCCTTCGCCCGCATCGCAGCGCCGCATCGCGCCAGCCGCATCGCTCGTCAGCGCGCTCGCCGCCTCCTCACGGGCCAGCCACCCCGGCCCAGCACCGCTCGCCTCCCACCGCACAGCCGGGCGCCAGGCCTCTCCGGCTGGGCCTCTCGCTCCGCTCCCCGCGCCAGCTCCAGCCGCGCCTCCGCGGGCCGACGCCGCCGGCCCGTACCAGCTCCCTCGCCACCGCGCACGGGCCGCCTCGCCCCGCATCACCGCGCCGGCTCGGGCCGGGCCCGCACCGCCTCCCGCCGGGCCGCCTCTGCTTCGCGGATCGTGGGCCAGATCCGACGCCGCCGGCCCATCTCCTGTTCCTTCAGATCTGGATCTGAGTGAGGTTGAACCCTAATTCCACTAAGTCCCTTTTAATACTGTTCTGATATGCAAAGTTTGTACTGCTCTAACTTTTTACCTGATGCTCCGTTTTGCGCGTGTGATATGTCGAGATGTTCGTGGAGTTGTGCTCTACGTTTTACCTGTTGTTGTCATGCATGTTAGAGATCATCTAGGTGCTTGTTTTGCTGTTGCAAGAGTGCATCATGATATAAACTGCTGCTATGTGTTATTTTCATGCCACCTTTGCCATGTGATAACTTTTAGCTCGTTTGTCCAAACGATGCAAATGACATGTCCACGTGTTCGTCTTGCCACGAACTACGTGTTGCTTGTGATAGGTTGCATGGTAGATTTATTATTGCCTTGTTATCATCGTTGCAAAGTGCCATGTTCATATGATGTGTTTTCACTTGTTATGAAATGCCATCTTGTTGAGCTCGTTGCAATCGTTGTGTTCACCTCTATGATGCATGCTTGTGTGTTTCGGGATCACCTTCATGTGTATGTTGATGAGGTGCTTACCCTTTGCCATGTTTAGTTTCGAGGTGACTTAAACATGCTCTTTTAGTTGCTATGATGATATTGCTGTTTTAGGACTTAGTGATTTTTCACTAAGTCTGAAATCTGTAACGTTCCGATGCCATGTTCGTGTGATGTTCTAGGAAAAAGCATGATAGTTTTGGGGTAGATTTTGATTGTTCCTTGTAGTATATATTGTTGTCTTTCCATTCATGTCCTCACATGTCCATTTGAGTGGCTGTAGCATGTTTATCTTTTGCTCTAAAGTTTCAATAAAATTCTGCTGCCAGAATTTTATTGTAAAGTTCAATATGTCCAAGATCATTGCTATTGATCCGTGACTCCGTTGGGGGTGCACTTTGGACCTAGTTGCTGTACTATATGTCTAGTTTGTGTTCATGTCCTTTGCCATGCTTTTTGGGTGCTGTAGCTTAATTATTTTGAGCTCCGAAGTTGCTATGTTGCTGTAATTTTCAGCTTTCGCTCAAATCTTGTTTCGGGCATAACTTTTAGCCCGTAACTCCGATTTCAGCGAATCTTATATCAAACTTGTTTGTTTTTCTGTGTAGATTAATAATATCAGATTGTTATCATGTTTTGAGGTGATTTGCTTGAGTGACATTTTCCGTGCTCCGTGTGCATCCTTAGTGCATCCATCATGCATTCATGTTTTTCGAGTGCGCATTGCATCTTGTTGATTGGTGCTTGGTGTGATTGTTTTGTTTAGAGCCGGAAGCTGAGACCGGGTACGAAGTTGAGCACGAGGTTTCCAACGAGGTTGAGCACGAGGACCCTTCTTACGATCCGAACGACTTCTCTTCAGGCAAGATGACCGAACCCCGATAACATTACTATCTTTGCCTATTGCTAGTAGTCTCGATCTATAGTTTTGCCTCGATGCCCATGATCTTCTTGTCAGCCTCCTACTTGTAACCAATTGCCATGTTTAACCACCCTACCTATGCAAACCGTTGCTTGGCTAAGTACGTTTCGCTCAGCCCTTCTTATAGCGTTGCTAGTTGCAGGTGAAGATCGAAGATGCTTGCTCCATGTTGAAGTTTGGTTGGGTTATATCACACTATATAAATTCTTAAACTGAAATCATCTATATATTGGCAAGGGTGGAAGGCTAAGCCTTTTGCTTGGTGTTTTTGTTCCACTCATGCCGTTAGGATCCGTATAAGCCGGTATTATGTTCCTTGATTATGCATTCCTAACACAGTTGGGGTGTATGGGACCCCCTCGATAAACCGCTAAGTGCTAAGTCTTTTCCAGCAAGTCCCAACATTGGTACTATTTGCCTAATAACAAACTAAACATGCATAGGGAGTAATTAACCCTCTTTCTTAATCAACAACCCCGGGCCAGTGCTCCACATGAGTGTTGGTCCGAAACGGGGAGTCTGCGGGGCCACCTCAAGGAAACTCGAGGTTTGGTAAAAACCTGTAGAATCGCCCATCCGGTCGTGTCCTGAGACTTAGATACGCGCGGCTACTATCAGGGTGTCGACACGCCGGGAGGATTTGCTGGATTAGCCTTACCTTAGCTTGGTATACCTTGAGCACGGGATTCCGAGGATACTCGGGTCTTCCCACTTTGGAGTTGCGACTCCGCGGATCGTGGGCTTGTAATGGGTCAAGTTGGAACACCCCTGCAGGGTTTGAACTTTCGAAAGCCGTGCCCGCGGTTATGTGGCAGATGGGAGCTTGTTAATTCCGGTTGTAGATAACTTGACACAATGAGACTAATACACTACCAGCGTGTGTTCCGTGACTGTCAATTTCCGAATAGGGATTCGGGAGTTGAACACGGAGGGGTTATGATTGTGGAGCTTGTAGCTAGGATCACTTCGTGATCACTTCTCGCCGATGCCTTCTCTTCTCGCTCTCACTTGCGTAAGCTAGATGCTAGTTGCTGCTGCAGACTTATTCTTTTCTTCAGCCTTTTCCTCACCCAAAGGCTTTGATAGTCTTGTTACCCGGAGACGGGATTGCTGAGTCCTCTGTGGCTCACAGTTACTTCACACACCAGATGCAGGTCCAGCTGTGAGCTATCCAGGTGATGGCACCGAGCTGGATTGGGAGTACGACGAGGAGCGTAGTCGGTACTACGTGCGCTACCCGGACGATCAGTAGTGGAGTCTCTTACTAGGATTCGATCCTCCTGTGGTTTATTTATCTGAGTTTGGTACTTTGACATTTGGCTTTTGCCCTTAGAGGGTTGTAGTGTTCTTAATGTATGATGTTTGAGACTTGTACTGTAATTCTGTGACGTGGCGAGTGTAAGCCAACTATTTCTGTTTACTATCCCCTCTTTTACATGAGTTGTGCAAAGATTACCAAACTTGAGATCATTCTAGGATGGACTTATGCCTTTAAGTCGTGCCTCGACTCGTAGGAGGTATAACTCCATCCTGGGCATTACACGGGTCCTTCCTCCTGCATGTCAACCAAATGACTTACCAAGTCCTCCGGAGCTAGGGCCCATACACCAGCAGCCATCTGGCACATTAACAGGGCATGCTTCCAGGTATCCCTCGCTCCACAAAGGTGACAAGTATCTTCAGTAGACATATTTTTATGTTTCAATAGCTCCCCGGTTGGCATGGATCGCCTCGCCAGCCGCAAAATAAAAGTTTTCAACTTCGAGGGGACTTCTATGTGCCAGATTTTGCTCCAGTTATCGCCTTCATTCTGCAATGTTGAGGGCCCACCTTGTTCATTCAGCCAGGATTCCCGACTGTGTTTTATACGCATCACCATGCGATAAGCAGACCGTACTGAGAACAATCGCCGGCTCCCCTCGTGCCATGCCCAGAAGTCGTCTACTCTGCGTGTGCAAATCGATATATTCAAGATATCTGCTGCATCAAAATGAGTAAATGTAGCCCGAACCAGCTCCTCGTACCATGATGAACTAGTTGCATTGATCAGCTGAGAGACCATCTGAGGCGGGTTTGCAACAAGTGAAGTAATGGGTGTCCTGAAACTGTCACGGGGAATCCAGTTTTGATGCCTAGGTCGTGTGCCCAGTATACGGGCCCTTTGCACGGCCCAATAATCAACTCCGCTATGCTACTTTGTTGTTCACTACATAGAAATAATTTTATTTGATCATTGTTTTACACCATATTGCACATATATTATTTTATTGCTTAACTGACAATCGTATCGTTGAACCGTCTGTCTGTCGGTAAAAGTCTGAACCCACAGCCTTTCCTGTTCGATTTCGGGTTTATTTTTTAAACTATGCGTGCAAGTAGGGGAGTAGGCTGTCGGTAAATGCAAATTGCAACATTGAAATAGTAAAATTTCAACAACAAAAGTGGATCAGTAAATAAACAATATCCTGCTTATAAAAAGGTAAATAAACAAAATTGTACCATTACACGTAGGAAAAACAAGTTTAGAATTCAATTTGTACAAACTTTTGCATAGATATACAGCAGTCGCAAACTTTCTTGCATAGGCATGAGCCTAAGAGATACTCCTACTCAAATCTGTAATCACGCGGACAAGAACATTTGCGAGGACGATGCATCGGTTGTAGCCTGTTCTTCTTTCTCGTTAAGAATCCTTACCTTCTGCACGATCATGTCTTGGGGGAATTCAGTGTCAGTGGAGGGCGGGTCTTCCTTGTACGTCGTGACGTCGACGTCGAGGTCCACCGCGCCTGAGCGCCAGTCCGACGCCATGCGGTCGCGGAGGCGCTGCGACAGCCCCACCCCGGCTCCCCGGGCCGCCACCTCCACGTCCTTGGCCCACCGCCTCTTGGCGCAGTCCCGCGGGTCCACCCGCGCCCAGCCGAGCGCGACGCCGGAGTACATCACGGCCACGTCCGCGCGGTCGACGCAGGTGTCGTTCAGACGGAGCGTGACGTTGAAAGCCGGCGAGACCACGCGGCCGGCGGCGCCAGGGTTGATGCCGTCGTAGCCCGTGAGGTGGACGGAGACGACGGAGGGGCTTCGACGGTCCATGACCGTGGACAATGCTACCACCAACAAGACATAAATCAGTGCACATCCTAGATATATTACGAGCCCAACGGAACACGGCCCCTCACTGCGACGGTAGGGTTTGGCGGCCGCCCCAGCTTCTAGATCGTCGCTGACTTGACCCATATGTATGCCCAATCGTCAAGACAAACTCGATCCTTGGAACAGCAAATAGACGTGGGAGAAAGGCCTTGGTGGTTCGTTGGATCCTTTTCTTGTTCGAACTTCGGAGAGTCCTTATCCTTCTCCCGACCTACGTAGTAGGAGTAGTATCTATTTTAACTGTTTGGGATTGTGATATCGTTCAGATTCGTATATGAATCGATTTCCCGAAGTCTAGTCCACGAGGCACGTATGTATATATCCAACAGTAGCACGCGAGCGATGCGATCAGAACTATAGCGCTGTGGAAAACTACTTTGCCCTACCAAAATTAAGTCCGGCGACGATCCGGTCGTTGTTTCATCGATTCCGCGGCCGTCTTGTCATCGGTGCTGATATCCATGGGAGCCATCCACAAGGAAGATGAACAAGGCGGCAATCCGGAGGAGCACCCATGCGTACGGTGCGCGTGGGTGTTGGCGATGATTATGTGCGTGTTGGTCTGCGGCTTCATGATCTACGACAGGGAGCCGCCCGAATACTTGCCCGAGTTCTGGGTGAAACTGCTCGCCGTCGAGGGGCTCGACCGGGGCACCGGCGCGTCGCGGGCCCCCGCCTTCAACATCACCCTCCGCGTCAACAACCCAGCCGGCGAGCCCTGGCACTTCAAGGGGCCGGGCCGCGTCGTGGTGGCGTACGCGGGCGTGCCGCTCGCCCACGCTGACCTCGCCGAGTTCACCGTGCCGGGGGAGGTCATCAGCTCGGTGCCCATCGTCGCCATCAGCGAGGGGCTGGGACTGCCCGACGAGCTGTACGACCGCATGCAGAGCCAGCGGCGGCGGCGAGAGCGCGTGAAGCTGGCGGTGCACGTGACGCTGGATGGTGTGCTGCTGTGGTGCACGGCCATACTGCACGGGCAACCACGGGGGCCGTTTGTCTGCCCGAGACTCTATGGTCCCACCTTTGCCCGCACGGATCCGAGATTCTTAGCTATTTGATGTTTCCTTCACTCCACACAAAGAAAAAGATCAAACTAGCTGAACTCTGTTTTATCAAGTTTAGAAAGAGAGAGGATAATAATTTTGTTGGGAAACTTCTGGAGTAGTATCGAATATGGCATTTTGTACGGGGGGGCCTTTTTCTGTGCTACTCCATCGGTTCCTAAATATTTGTTTTTCTAGACATGTCAAACAGAATCAACATACAGATGTATGTAGACATATTTTAAAGTGTACATTCATTCATTTTGCTTTGTATGTAGTCATTTGTTAAAATCTCTAGAAAGACAAATATTTAGAAACGAAAGGAGTATGTTGTAGCAGTGTGGGAGCATCTCCGGCCGGACTGCGCAAATATGACCTTTATACGTCTACGGATGCATGCGTGGACAAGAGCCCCCCCTCCAATTTCTCAAAACCTCATCTCTACTACTATATTAAACAAGTAAACATATTCATTACTACACGCACCTCATCTAACAGACACACAACAACCCGAAAGAATTAGAGCCACACAATCAAACCCACTCAATTAGATCTGACCGTCAAATAACAATAACTCTCGCCAAGAGTGCATGTAGCAATTTCGAAAGGCGGACGAAAACTCTGCCAGAAAAGGTTCGTTCGGCAACCACGTAATCCCACCCCCAATTAGCGCTAACCTTTCACCCCCAATTAGTGCATCCCGGCCCACTTCCTACGTAATGACCCTGATTAGCCTTGGCTTTGCCTTCATCCGCCCTAGCCCTCCCTCTCGCTTTGCATGCCGCCAAACCCAACCCTGCCGCGCCGCGCGCAACAGCACAACTACCTCATCATCCACGGAAAGAGGAACATCAGCAGCCAGGAGTCCACGGCGGCGGCACCCGACGAGGGGGCGTTCCAGGAGGTGGATCCGACGAGGGGGCGTTCCAAATTCGATTCGGGAGGTGGATCCAATGGGGCGATTCGGGCGATTCCACGTTCCAGGAGGGGGCGTTCAAGAATGTGTATCGCGGTTCGACCAGGAGGAGGGTATCGAGGTGGCGAGGAACCGGCTGCGCTCCCTCCACCACGAGCACATCGTCGGCTTCCATAAGGTCTGGCTCGATTGCGACGCCGGCGTGCTCAAGTTCATCACCGAGGTCTGCAACTCAGGGAGCCTCCGCGAGTACCGCGACCGCCACAAGCACGTCTCCGTCAAGTCGCTCAAGAAGTGGGCGCACCAGATCCTCGAGGGCCTCTACAGCCACGACCCTGCATCATCCATCGTGGCCTTAATTGCAGCAACGTCTTCTTCAACGGCAAGTCCGGCCATGTAATACCTGCACCCATCAATCAATCTTGCTCGCCTAGGTAATTTCCTCTCCTCGCACACTTCTTCAATTGTTAAACAATTAAATATCTGCAATTCCAAAAAAAAATTGTAATTAGAACTGCGTTAAGCTGAACTCTCTCGCCTTCTCTCGCGCACACGGCGTTTCTGATAATTTAATTTATTTAATATTTTCTAAAAAAAGATTTTCCTTTTATTGTGCCCATATTTAACCCTTTTAACTGGAAATACTCAAATGCATGTCTTCTGTTTAATGAGATTCTGAATTTGGAATAAACATAAATTTTACCAATTAATTTCTTGATACTATTCAGCGCAATTTTTTTCTTAACACTACTAACCTAGAAGTTTTGCCTAGATAGGTAACTGGGGATGGAATAGTAGTACAAGATGTTGTTTACTTCAGGTCTGTTGATCTGAAGGAAAAACACAACTGATGCGTTCAGACGCACTTTGTTTCAATTTGAAACATAGCTTAGTTGCACTAATTTTTTTTACGCCAACTTCTTTAGTACACCCCTGTTGTTTGATGATCCCTGTTGGAACGGAGTCTACTTTCATGATCCTGCTCATCATCTCAATCGGTGCCAGGACGGTGTCGGCCTTGCGGTTGAAGTCCAACACCTAGACGACATAAAAAGAAAAGGTAATAAGTACGTGCTGTGCTAAATGAAGTGCTTGGGAATGTCACTGATAAGGATGGGCGAGCTCAAAACAATGAGGTTAGGATGTGATTGCCTACAAGTTCATATATATGTTCTGCTTCATGTATCTTTAGTGCTTACCAACTTAACAAGAAAATGTGCAGGTTATCAATGGCAAACCACTAGATTGGATATCAGGATTACAAGTCACACATGCGCTTGGACACCTTCAGATTACAATCAGAAACTCTTGTATTTATGAACATGCACATATTGAATGCAAAGTAATGTTTTTTACCACCCATGTGTTCATGTATCACATTACAAAGAATGATGACCTGAAGAGCTCCAGGAAGTCAGTTCTGCAACTTTTTGTTTTGTGAAAGAGTTCTGGAACTTTTTTAACTGTGTGTCATGGAAAAGGTAGGGACTCATGCTGCTACAAAACTAATCAATGATAGATGCTTCGCCGGGAAGCCATCTAAGCAAGACAATTGTCTTGAACAAACAACTATGCATCTAGCCAGGCAGTGGCGTCAGCAAGGCGGACGACTGCAGTGGTGTGGAGGTGCGATATATCAGGTATCTCACTCTGTTTGTGGTCAATCTTTTCGGTTCATGAATTCAAAACAAGCGTGAAGAGATGAAGATACTGGCATTAAGGAACCATGTGATATGAGAACAGTCTGATATGGAGATTAAGAAACTTGAGGTATATATCTACTGATGAACAATTGACCACCGTAATTATATACTAATGCAGCTGCTGCAAGCTTTCATTTTTATTTTATATCTTTCATTGTGACAACCTCTAAGATTTTCAGCCATCTCTGTAATCTGTATAGGTACTATAGGGAACTAAGTTTTTAGTTATTGGTGTTGTCCCTTTTACTTTTCTACTCATAGACGGTTGCTAATTTGGAGTAAGTATAGTAAATCTACTGACTTGGAGGTCTTTATTATGTAGTCATGTTTCTTCATGCTTGCACTTGTCCATGTTTCTCTTCTATTTCCATCGTTGAGAAGTTAAGATGTTGGTTTGGACGATATTCTGATGCTGGTTAATCAGAGTAGGATATTATGATGTTGGTTGATCGTGTCTAGGCTAGAGTTTCATTAGAACTACCAGCTATGATGCTAGACGATGATAATGGTTTGCTCCATTTGATGCGAGATGAGCTATTCAGGGTGCTTGATTTACAAGGTTAAGATGCTAGATTATGAAAATGATTTTTTTTAAGATAAAAGTACACCAGACATTCTCTCCTAACAATTAGAACAACCACAACACCAAATATTTATTCAGTTCAAGTTCAATTTGTTAGTGGTATTATTAGTGTACTATTTTTGTCCGTGATGATTAGTGTTGATTTAGAAGTTTTGTATTTAATTTTGTGATATTTTCCCAAGTCACCACAAGTTTGGTCTGGCCAATTGACATTGATTATTTTCTGTTCAGTCATCTCTTCAACTCATGCAGATTACATATATGTGTCTCATCATCACATCAATTGCCAAGTCGACTGATGGTATTCTTGTCCGGGCTGGATCAAACTGAATGTAGATGTTGAGGTTGATGATACTACAACGGCTCGATCATTGTTTCTCCGTTGTTTTGAAAAGGAAAGAGAATCATGCAGGCGGCAGCGGAGTTGAGCATGCTTCTCCATGGCCAATATACTTCATGTCGTGCACAATGTTGTCTTGGCGGCAGTGGAGTGATTATCGAACTGATTTTCTTGCTTGCGGACAAGCTTATCTATTTAGCTACTCTTTAGTGTAAGCTAATATGGTTATATTTTTTTTTGATAAATCAAGGAATGTTGTGTTGGGTTGTGTTGCATGAGCACATTTTGACCCATGCATGAGGGCCTATAAAACATTGCTTTCCATTAAAAACTCAAGTTA
>LR738711.1:750481335-750616838 GCA_902687465.1 Secale cereale | reverse complement strand
CCCCCCCCGTTGAAAATAATAATAATTGGTGATCCAATCTACTAACGGCTTGAAAGTTTAACAAATGTATCATAATTTTGACTTCTCAGCATAACAATACTGAAGCCTAAACATGACATGCATGGTACCAGAGATGTAGTGGCCAGCCGTGAGTTCATGGCTGCAATGAGGTGTTTCCTTTGTTGTTCATGCGTGGGGTGGCCGTTGTCGCAGATTTTTTTTTGAAACTTCCGTGGTCGTGGTCGCAGATTGATCGAACTAATAGTAAATGACACTATATGTCTATACAATGTACTCTCTATATGTAAAAACTATAAAGGGCCATTCAATTGAATCATAAGATGTAGAGACGTGCGTGCACGTGCAAGGCTACTAGTGCACGTAAAGCATTGAACGATACGAATACACAAAACAATGAATATCAAACAAATAAAATTTATTCGGAGAAAAAGAATACATAGTTCAAACAAAAAAACGGAATGCATAATTCAAAAATGAAATTAATACGGACCCCAAGTCTTTCATTCTCCTTAAGAAAAGTCTCCTTCCCCGTTCTTGCTTTTGCTAGGTTGAACGTCTTGGTTGGGGCTGTGTGGTGGCGGCGATGTCCCTCGGTAGCAATAATAATGTCTCACACGTCCTATCCATGTCTCGATGGTGCGAATAGCGTTGTCGGATCTATTTGGATCCAATTTTTGTTCGTCTTCGTTCGTGTGGTTCCATGTTTGATCTTTTCGATCTACAACTCTCTTCATCCGCAATGGCTACTGCTCTGGTGTGCTGGTCTTTTGGGGCCTTAGCACGACGACTTCCCGACTGTCTACTATAACAATGTTTGCCCTTCTCTGGTGATGGAGGGGCGATGACGGCGGCGCGCCTCGGCTCACTCCAGTGCTTGTAGTCGTCGCTAGGTGGTCCATAGATCTGGTTGTAATTTTTATTACCTCTTGTGTTCTCTGTATTGCCATGATTGATGAATAGATTGGAAATTTCTCTCAAAAAAATCAAACATGAAATTCAAGGATTTTCATAGTGGATCCGCATATGCTCTAGCCACGTACCCTATCCTGGGCAACAACTATTATTCCCTTTATTGAACCCTTGAAGTTGAGAACATGCACCTCTTGCTTCTCCATTTCTTTTTGGATGCTCATCATTATCATCATTTCAACTTCTTTGTGTCACGTCCGATATGCGATTCTATCCCGATCACGTGATGAACACATGATTGGGACACAACCGCATTTCGGGCGCTCAAAAAGATGGATATCATTACATCGTACCATTACATAAATAGCTGGGGATACATACAAAGTCATACAATAGCCACATGAATACAACACATCATATACAAGACATCCGACTACGGATGAAAACAAATGAAAAACACAACGACATCTATCCTGCTATCCCAGGCTGCCGACCAGGAACCTATCCCAAGATCGACGAAGAAGAAGAAGAAAGAACTCCAACACAAGTAAACATCGCTCTCATGTCAAGTCATCATAAACATGTACCTGCAACTATTGTTGTAGTATCTGTGAGCCACAAGGACTCAGCAATCCCATTATCATGGATAACAAGACTAGCAAAGCTTAATGGGTAGGGAGAAGGATAAGTGGTGAGGTTGCAGTAAGCGACTAAGCATTTGTATGGTGGTTAACTTACGAGTACAAGAATAAGAAGAGCATGTACGCAAACGGTCGCAAACTAGCAATGATCAATAAGTGATCCTGAACTACCTACGAGTCAAACATAACCCCACCGTGTTCTCTTCCCGAGCTTACTCGAAAAGAGACGATCATGGTTACTCACGCGGTTGGTGTATTTTATTTCGGGTTTAGTGTCAAGTTCTCTATAACCAGATATTAATAAATTCCAATATACCACATAACCGCGGACACGGCTTTCGAAAGTTCAAAACCCTGAAGGGGTGTCCCAACTTCACCCATCACAAGTTCTCACGGTCAGTAGAGGTAAAACCTCCATCTTAGGGACAACTGATCGGACTCGGAATCTCAGTGCACAAGACATTTCGACAATGGTAAAACAAGTCCAGCAAGACCTCTCGACGTGTCGATAATCCTGATAGGAGCCGCGTATCTCGTTCTCAGGACACGACAGATGAGCGACGCGTACAGTAACTGAAGTTCCGGGTTGCCCCAGGTAGCCCGCACGATACTCTAGTTTGGACGAGCACCATCAGCACTGACCCCACTGTATTATGTAGAATAACGAACCTCGGGTAGCGCTAACTCCCTATGCGTCAAATTTATTATCATGTTTATTATGTTGGGAAAATGTTAAAACCAATGGTGGGCCTTGCTGGAGGAGTTTTATTCAAAGCGAACTGTCAAGGGGAGGGGGAGCATAAACCCCAACTGCGTTAGGAACACAAAAATCAAGGAACATAACACTGGTTTATCGGAACCTAAGGTGGCATGAGTGGAACAAAACACCAAGCAAAAGGCCAAGCTTTCCACCCATTACCAAGTATATATGTGCATTAAATAAACATAAGAGATATTGTGATATTCCAACATATCCATGTTCCAGCATGGAACAACTTGCAACTGCACCTGCA
The DNA here is from genome assembly GCA_902687465.1 of Secale cereale. Classification (NCBI taxonomy): domain Eukaryota; kingdom Viridiplantae; phylum Streptophyta; class Magnoliopsida; order Poales; family Poaceae; genus Secale; species Secale cereale. Next base: position 750,614,254 of record LR738711.1, on the reverse strand, counting down.
ACTAGCAACATTATAAGAAGGGCTGAGCAAGCGGTAATATAGCCAAACAACAGTTTGCTGGGATGGTGAAAAGGTTAGAGGCTATTTCATGGCATATTGGGAGGCTTGATAAACAAGTGGTGGGTAGCGCGACATATAGCGATAGCATCGAGACAACTAGCATAGCAAAGATAGTAGTGAGATCAAAGGTGACGGTCATCTTGCCTGAAATCCCGCAAGGAAGAAGAACGAGTCCATGAAGAAGACGAACGGATGTAGACGAACCAAATGTAGCCGAATGAATCCTCACGATCGCAACAGAACATGAACTAACGAGAAGAAGCAAACAACATGGTAAACACACAACACATAAACACGACATGATGCTCAATCAAGTATGATGCATGGCAAGAGATGATGCATACAAGACCAACACAACCAAGCAAGTTTAAATGAGACCGGAAACAACATATAACAAGTCCGGTAAGTCCTCATGCAATTTTTGAAATTGGTCCAGAACTGAACAAACATTAAGTTGGAGTTGTTAAACAGCAAGTTAAGATGCACCATGATGATCTACATGATTTTCTAGTCTAGTTATATATAAAGTTCATTTAATTTGGAGTTTCGACCTAGAAGATATGAGCACAACAAGTCGAACATGTAATTGATGCAAAATGCATTCAAACATCAAGCAAACACTCACAAAACATATATGCAACATGACATGATGCATCTACATGCAAAACCAAGCAAGATTCATATAGAGCATGCTCAAAACGGAGCAACGGTTCAACAAATACACATGAAACAAGTTCAAAGGACAAGCTGTCCAAAACAACAACTAGGCACATTGCGAGCATCAAAACAACATGCTACAAGAACAAGGTAGGCACAAACATGATATTCACTCAAAGTACAGATTACATTCTTCCAATATCATCAAGGTTCAGGTTCATAGGCATCAATATTAATCCAACATGATCAATGCAACAAGCAACTTTATATCACAGATTATGACTTAGTGAAAACTAGGCATATACATGAGCAGAGTTAATATGATGACATATTAGAGGCAAAAAATAATTAAGCTACAGTGCAAGAACATGACAAACAAAAGCATGGCATGCTAGTACATAACATGGAGCACAAATAACACAACATGACATATACATGGGAGCAACAGGTTTATGGCATTCATCAGGACAATATGCAAACATGGAATAAGCTGATTCTCATACTTAGTGAAAATCTGGGAAGCAAAACAACAACACCATGATGCTGACTTTGGAGGCACATAAAAGCAAGCATAGCAATTCTAATAAGCATGAAAAGGTCATGAACATGTAGTAGGAATGGCATAATTCCAATAACTCCATGGGCTCAACTCCATAAGATGCATGGATCAATTACAATGAGCTTTGCCAAATTAACATGCTGTTGGCATGCTGACATTTATAATTTCAAGAAATTTGAGAGCAAGGAAACAACATGCTACATCAGGCTATAATTGCAAACAAGGACATGGATGGATACAACATAACATGGTTTTCAAAACTTGCTCACTGGACATCTCCAGATATGCATATATTTGACTGTAGCATCAAGTAAACATGACATCACAATATAACAGATTCAGACTTACCAGAATTTGCTATGTCTCAGAAAACAGCATACATCGAGTAGGTCGCTTTGCAAGCTTGTTGCACTCACCACAAGGCATATCATGACAAAAGAATTACACCATTGCAAATATGACATGATTATGCTTCTAAAATATGTTGACATGATGCTGAAAAGAAAATCACACAAAATGCTATGAAAACGACAAAAGAGCAAGTTATATTAGTTTCCAGCAGCTAATAACACTTAGCACTTTTGCAACAGAGATAAGCATGTCAATATGCACTCTAACATGAATGCAAAGCACACCATCATGTAGAGCACTCTGAGATGAACATTTTTACATATCGTACACTCCATTTGGACCAACATGCACAAAGTTGCATCATGTCAAACAAGCACACATGAAGTTGACAGATCTCAAAGACTTAACAGTAACATCACTTAGCAGTTTTGCAATGAAGATTAAGACATCTATACAGATCCTAACATGAGTGCAAACGACATCATCGTGAAGAGCACGGCGAGCACAATAAATGCATATGAAGATCATCACCATCGGACAAATATGCACAATGATATGGCCCTCACAAAATGCCTACATGATGTTTTAATTTCCAGACTTGGTCGTTTCCAAGTCAAATAAAGTGAGCGCAAGACAACTATACAGCGCTCAAGCGAGGGTTAGCGAGGGTTGCTCACCATGGGCCAAGCCCAGGTCGGTGGAGGGTTGGGCAGGCCGGTGGCTGGGCCGCGCTGGGCCTAGGGTAGGGCGGAGGCCCACGCGGGCGGTCAACGCGCTCGAGGCGCTTGTCGGCCTCCTCGCAGGCACGAGCGGAGGCGGGGCCAAGCCTGGCGCGCGGCAATCCGCGATCTCCGACGACGGCGGTACTTGAGATGGAGGCGACGGCGCAGATCCGTCGGGGACGGGCCGGAGTCGGTCGTGGGAATGCCGGATCGGGCCGGCGACGGCGGAGGTGGATCTTGGCGGCGGCAGGATCCTTGCACAGAGTGGCGGCGCACGAGATTAGAGACGAGGGAGAGAAGGGGGAGGTGCGGGCGCTCAGGCTCTGGCGAGCTCTGGCCGGTGGTGCTCACCAGCGCGGTTGCTGAAATGGCAAGGGACGGGGTCGGCGCTGCTCTCAATCCAGATTGCTGGCGGGGCGGATCGGGAGCAGCTGGCGCAGGAGGCTGCGTGCGATGGGCGGTGGCGCGAGTGGCGCTCGGGCCCGGGGTGGCTCCGTCGAGTGCGTGCGGGCGCGGCCGGGCCCGGGCGGGCCTGCTCGGGCCTACTCCGGGCCTCGGCGGGCCTGGCGGCGATGGCGAGCTGGTGGGGACACGTGGCGGCCTCTAGTTGGCGGGGAGCCCGCTGGACGGCGGTGTGATGTCTACTACACAACCTTCTTCTTGTAGACTGTTGGCCCTCCAAGCGCAGAGTTTTGTAGGACAGTAGTAATTTTCCCTCAAGTGGATGACCTAAGGTTTATCAATTCGTGGGAGGCGTAGGATGAAGATGGTCTCTCTCAAACAGCCCCGCAACCAAATAACTAAAGGAAATATGCCCTAGAGGCAATAATAAAGTTGTTATTTGTATTTCCTTATATCATGATAAATGTCTTTTATTCATGCTAGAATTGTATTAACGGGAAACTTAGTACATGTGTGAATACATAGACAAAACAGGGTGTCCCTAGTATGCCTCTACTAGACTAGCTCATAAATCAAAGATGGTTATGTTTCCTAGACATAGACATGAGTTGTCATTTGATCAACGGGATCACATCATTAGGAGAATGATGTGATGGACAAGACCCATCTGTTAGCTTAGCAACTTGATGTTTAGTTTTACTGCTATTGCTTTCGTCATGACTTATACATGTTCCTATGACTATGAGATTATGCAGCTCCCAAATACCGAAGGAACACCTTGTGTGCTATCAAACATCACAACGTAACTGGGTGATTATAAAGATGCTCTACAGGTGTCTCCGAAAGTGTTCGTGGTATTGGCATAGATCAAGAATAGGATTTGTCACTCCGAGTGTCGGAGAGGTATCTCTGGGCCCTCTCGGTAATGCACATCATAATAAGCCTTGCAAGCAAAACGACTAATGAGTTAGTCACAAGATGACGTATTACGAAACGAGTAAAGAGACTTGTCAGTAACGAGATTAACTAGGCATAGTGATACTGACGATCGAATTTCGGGCAAGTAACATACCGATGACAAAGGGAACAACGTATGTTGTTATGCGGTTTGATCGATAAAGATCATCGTAGAATATGTAGGAGCCAATATGAGCATCCAGGTTCCGCTATTGGTTATTGACCGGAGATGAGTCTCAGTCATGTCTACATAGTTCTCGGACCCGTAGGGTCCGCACGCTTAATGTTCGATGACGATCGGTATTACGAGTTTATGAGTTTTGATGTACCGAAGGTAGTTTGGAGTCCCGAATGAGATCACGGACGTGACGAGGAGTCTCGGAATGTCCGAGACATAAAGATTAATATATTGGACGACTATATTCGGACACTGGAAGTGTTCCGGGTGTTATCGAATAAAACCAGAGTGTCGGAGGGGGTTACCGGAACCCCCCGAGGGAGTATGGGCCATAGTGGGCCAATGAGGGAAAGATAGCGGCAGCCCACTAGGGCTGGCCGCACCCCCTAGGATTCCTAGTTGGACTAGGAGTGGGGGGGGGGGCGCCCCTCTCCTTCCTTCTCCTCTCCTCCTTCCTTTCCTACTCCTAGTAGGAATAGGAAGGGGGATTCCTATTCCTACTAGGAGTAGGAATCCAACTCCTATGGCGCGTCCCTTGGGCCGGCCGCACCTCCCCCTTGCTCCTTTATATACGGGGGCATGGGGCACCCAAAGACACACAAGCAACATCGTTTTAGCCGTGTGCGGTGCCCCCTCCATAGAAACACACATCGGTCATACTGTTGCAGTGCTTAGGCGAAGCCCTGCGCCGGTAGCTTCATCATCACCGTCACCACGCCATCGTGCTGACGGAACTCTCCCGTGAAGCTCAACTGGATCAAGTGCTCGTGGGACGTCATCGAGCTGAACGTGTACTGAACGCGGAGGTGCCGTACGTTCGGTGCTTGGATCGGTTGGATCGCGAAGACGTTTGACTACATCAACCGCATCACTAGACGCTTCCGCTTTCGATCTACGAGGGTACGTAGACACACTCTCTTCTCTCGTTGCCTTGCTACCATTTCCTTGAATTTTAGCGCGTTCCTAGAGAAAGCTAAGTTGAAATATGATGGTAGCAATTACACGGACTTGGTCCGTAACTTGAGGATTATCCTCATTGCTGCACAGAAGAATTATGTCCTTGAAGCACTGCTAGGTGACAAGCCCCCTCCAGCTAATGTAGACGCTTTGAACATCTAGCAGACGCAGCCTGATGACTACACGATAGTTCAGTGTGCCATGCTTTATGGCTTAGAACCGGGACTTCAACGACGTTTTGAACGTCATGGAGCATATGAGATGTTCCAGGAGTTGAAGTTAATATTTCAAGCAAATGCCTGGATTGAGAAATATGAGATTTCTAATAAGTTCTACAGCTGCAAGATGGAGGAGAATATTTCTATCAGTGAACACTTGTTCAGAATGTCTGGGTATCATAATCATATGACTCAACTTGGATGCAAAGTTGACGATGTGATAGAGTTCTTCAATCACTGCCACCAAGCTATAAAGGCTGCATGATGAACTATAGCATGCAAGGGATGTAGAAGACAATTCCCGAGCTCTTCGCTATGCTCAAAGCTGCGGAGGTAGAAATCAAAAAGGAGCATCAAGTGTTGATGGTTAACAAGACCACTAGTTTCAAGAAAAAGGGCAAGGGAAAGAAGGGGAACTTCAAGAAGAATAGCAAGACAATTGCTACTCCCTCGAAGAAACCCAAGTCTGGAGCCAAGCCTGAAACTGAGTGCTTCTACTGCAAAGGGACTGGACACTGGAAGCGGAACTGCCCCCAAGTATTTGGCGGATAAGAAGGATGGCAAAGTGAACAAAGGTATTAGTGATATACATGTTATTGATGTGTACCTTACTAATGCTCGTAGTAGCACCTGGGTATTTGATACTGGTTCGGTTGCTAATATTTGTAACTCGAAACAGGGGCTACGGATTAAACGAAGATTAGCTAAGGATGAGGTGATGATGCGCGTGGGAAATGGTTCCAAAGTCGATGTGATCGCCTTCGGCACGCTACCTCTACATCTACCTTCGGGATTAGTTTTAGACCTGAATAATTGTTATTTGGTGCCAACGTTAAGCATGAACATTATATCTGGATCTTGTTTATTGCGAGACGATTATTCATTTAAATCTGAGAATAATGGTTGTTCTATTTATATGAGTAATATCTTTTATGGTCATGCACCCTTGAAGAGTGGTCTATTCTTGTTGGATCTCGATCGTAGTGATGCACATATTCATAATACTGAAGCCAAAAGATGCAAGGTTAATAATGATAGTGCAACTTATTTGTGGCACTGCCATTTAGGTCATATTGGTGTAAAGCGCATGAAGAAACTCCATAGTGATGGACTTTTGGAATCACTTGATTATGAATCACTTGGTGCTTGCGGACCATGCCTCATGGGCAAGATGAATAAAACTCCGTTCTCCGGAACAATGGAGCGAGCAACAGATTTGTTGGAAATCATACATACTGATGTATGTGGACCGATGAGTGTTGAGTCTCACAGCGGGTATCGTTATTTTCTGACCTTCACTGATGATTTGAGAAGATATGGGTATATCTACTTGATGAAGCACAAGTCTGAAACATTCGAAAAGTTCAAAGAATTTCAGAGTGAAGTATAGAATCATCGTAACAAGAAAATAAAGTTTCTACGATCTGATCGTGGAGGTAAATATTTGAGTTACGAGTTTGGTCTTCATTTGAAACAATGTGGAATAGTTTCACAACTCATGCCACCTGGAACACCACAGTGTAATGCTGTGTCTGAACGTCGTAACCGTACTTTATTGGATATGTTGCGGTCTATGATGTCTCTTACCTATTTACCACTATCATTTTAGGGTTATGCTTTAGAGACAGCTGCATTCACGTTAAATAGGGCACCATCTAAATCCGTTGAGACGACGCCTTATGAACTGTGGTTTGGCAAGAAACCAAAGTTGTCGTTTCTTAAAGTTTGGGGCTGCGATGCTTATGTGAAAAAGCTTCAACCTGATAAGCTCGAACCCAAATTGGAGACATGTGTCTTCATAGGATACCCAAAGGAGACTGTTGGGTACACCTTCTATCACAGATCCGAAGGCAAGATATTCGTTGCTAAGAATGGATCCTTTCTAGAGAAGGAGTTTCTCTCGAAAGAAGTGAGTGGGAGGAAAGTGGAACTTGATGAGGTAATTGTACCTTCTCCCAAATTGGAGAGTAGTACATCACAGAAACTAGTTCCAGTGATTCCTACACCAATTAGTGAGCAAGCTAATGATGATGATCATGAAACTTCGGATCAAGTTACTGCTGAACTTCATAGATCTACCAGAGTACATTCCGCACCAGAGTGGTACGGCAACCCGGTTCTGGAGGTCATGTTACTAGACCATGATGAACCTACGAACTATGAGGAAGCGATGATGAGCCTAGATTCCGCAAAATGGCTTGATGCCATGAAATCTGAGATGGGATCCATGTATGAGAACAAAGTGTGGACTTTGGTTGACTTGCCCGATGATCGGCAAGCCATTGAAAATAAATGGATTTTCAAGAGGAAGACCGACGCCGACGGTAATGTTACTGTCTACAAACCTCAACTTTTCTGTGAAAGGTTTCCGACAAGTTCAAGGAGTTGACTACGATGAGACTTTATCACCCGTAGCAATGCTTAAGTCTGTCCGAATCATGTTAGCAATTGCCGCATTTTTTGATTATGAAATCTGGCAAATGGATGTCAAAACTGCATTCCTGAATGGATATCTCAAAGAAGAGTTGTATATGATGCAACCAGAAGGTTTCGTCGATCCTAAAGGTGCTAACAAAGTGTGCAAGCTCCAATGATCCATCTATGGACTGGTGCAAGCATCTTGGAGTTGGAATATACGCTTTGATAAGGTGATCAAAGCATATGGTTTTATACAGACTTTTGGAGAAGCCTGTATTTACAAGAAAGTGAGTGGGAGCTCTGTAGCATTTCTGATATTATATGTAGATGACATATTGTTGATTGGAAATGATATATAATTTCTGGATGGCATAAAAGGATACTTGAATAAGAATTTTTTAATGAAAGACCTCGGTGAAGCTGCTTATATATTAGGCATCAAGATCTATAGAGATAGATCAAGACGCTTGATCGGACTTTCACAAAGCACATACCATGATAAAGTTTTGAAGAAGTTCAAAATGGATCAGTCAAAGAAAGGGTTCTTGCCTGTGTTACAAGGTGTGAAGTTGAGTAAGACTCAATGCCCGACCACTGCAGAAGATAGAGAGAAAGTGAAAGTCATTCCCTATGCATCAGCCATAGGATCTATCATGTATGTAATGCTGTGTACCAGACCTGATGTGTGCCTTGCTATAAGTTTAGCAGGGAGGTACCAAAGTAATCCAGGAGTGGATCACTGGACAGTGGTCAAGAACATCCTAAAGTACCTGAAAAGGATAAAGGATATGTTTCTCGTTTATGGAGGTGACAAAGAGCTCGTCATAAACAGTTACGTCGATTCAAGCTTTGACACTGATCCGGATGACTCTAAGTCAGAAACCGGATATGTGTTTTTATTGAACGGTGGAGCTGTCAGTTGGTGCAGTTCCAAACAGAGTGTCGTGGCAGGATCTACATGTGAAGCGGAGTACATAGCTTCTTCAGAAGCAGCAAATGAAGGAGTTTGGATGAAGGAGTTCGTATCCGATCTAGGTGTAATACCTAGTGCATCGGGTCCAATGAAAATCTTTTATGACAACACTGGAGCAATAGCCTTGGCGAAGGAATCCAGGTTTCACAAGAGAACAAAGCACATCAAAACACGCTTCAATTCCATCCGCAATCAAGTCAAGGAGGGAGTCATAGAAATATGCAAGATACATATGGATCTGAATGTCGCAGACCCGTTGACTAAGCCTCTTCCACGAGCAAAACATGATCAGCACCAAGACTCAATGGGTGTTAGAATCATTACTATGTAATCTAGATTATTGACTCTTGTTCAAGTGGGAGACTGAAGGAAATATGCCCTAGAGGCAATAATAAAGTTGTTATTTGTATTTCCTTAAATCATGATAAATGTCTTTTATTCATGCTAGAATTGTATTAACCAGAAACTTAGTACATGTGTGAATACATAGACAAAACAGAGTGTCCCTAGTATGCCTCTACTAGACTAGCTCATTGATCAAAGATGGTTATGTTTCCTAGCCATAGACATGAGTTGTCATTCGATCAACGGGATCACATCATTAGGAGAATGATGTGATGGACAAGACCCATCCGTTAGCTTAGCAACTTGATCGTTTAGTTTTACTGCTATTGCTTTCTTCATGACTTATACATGTTCCTACGACTATGAGATTATGCAACTCCCGAATACCGGAGGAACACCTTGTGTCGTGGTTTTGTCACGGCAGATGTCCTAGCAAAAGGACTTAGTCGTGAGGCCATCGCTATGGGTTAGCTTAAAGGGGTTAAAGCGGACAAGGACACATGGATTTTATACTAGTTCGACCCCTTCGATGAAGGTAAAAGCCTACGTCTAGTTTGGTGTATATTGCTAGGGTTTCGATGACCAGGGAGCGAATTCGCTTTGCCTGTGTCTCAAGCTATTTTTTTCCTCCTTGAACCGTCGCCAGGTCGTCCCTTTATATAAGAGGTGACGCCCGGTCCGGTTTACAGAGTCCCGAGGCTGGCTCATAAACATGTCCGCCTCGGCCTCTATTCTTTCTATCTTACATCTCAAGTTACATAGTATGGCGGTTTACAAATCATGGGCCCTAACACTTGGGATCTAAACCTCTTGGGCTAAAGTCTCTTGCTTCATGTCTCCGCTGGGCTTTAATAAAATAAACTTGATAACATAAACCGGCCCCTCCTGGGCGGTTTATCCCTGGTAGTAATATCCCTGACATTAGGCCCCAGATTGATTTGAACATGTTCATGTCAATCTTCAAAGTCTTGTACAAATCCTCCCTTCTGCATCCTAAAATGCTTCATGAACCGTCATGACATCATCTCCTCAGATCGCTTTAAATCGCCGTGACGTCATCAGCACATTTAATACTTGTACCTGTTTTTTATTTTTTATTCATTAAAACTCCGAAGATCGAGGCGACAGTATCTTCCAAATCTACTTTTTTAGCTCCTCGACTCCCACGCCTGCCGTTTTATCCATTCGGCTTATAAATATGGCAGAGGGGCATATCTTTTCCCCCCTTGCCTCTTCTTCTTCCTCTGTCTACTCAAGCTCGAGCTCCGCCACCGTTCGTCGAGCTCTGCATCTTCGCCAAGTCCGGCCGCTGCATCAACCTGATCGTTTCCAGAGATTCGCCAGCGCTTCTCCGCACTCATCGCCTCAGGTACATCCTCTTCTTCCCCGTTCATAGATCTTAGTTTTAGGGTTTCCTCATACGAGCTCTTGGATAGGCCCTTGTTCTTCGTAGTTCTTTGCCATAGCCAGTAGCTCGCCGTGGATCTTATTTTCCTAGTCAGATAACTATAAGAGTAACTCCGCTCATCCGTTGTGGCTTTATCTCTCCCAATACGACTAGTTAGATTGAATCTGCTAGGACCTTCATCGCGTGTGCTGAATACAACTTGAATATCTCGAAATTTTTAACATGTCGTAGATCTATATTTTTATTACTGCCCATGCGAAAACTGTTTCTTCACACTCCAGATCTGTATCTTATTTACCCTTGTCGGCGGTTTAGCCTTACCAGATCCTATAATCCGGCAAAACTGCTATAGCTGTTTTCAGATAATTTAATCCGGTAGATACCATTAGGCCCCTGCTTAAACCGCCGTCTAGACCAGCACCTTTATAAAGCCTGCTGGTTTGAACTTGCTTAGATTATAAACCAGCTCTTCATTTTATTTTCAGCCTTTCCCTTCGAAAAAAATGACCACTCAAGCCAAGCAGTTTGTCTCCTGTAACTGGTTTCAATCCCGGATTACTGAGGATGATTTAGAGAAAATGGCCTCAATTGGCGCTTTAGGCCCAAAGGATGCCCTTCACTGGAAGGCCCCCGGATTAGAGTGTCCTCCAAAACCCAAAGAAGGAGAAATTGTCGTCTTCTTCGATCACTTGGCCCGGGGATTCAACCCTCTCGGGGCCAAATTCCTCCATGATGTGTTAGCAAACTTCCAGCTTCGTCCACAAGATATTAGCCCCAACTCTGTATGAAATATTTGCAACTTCCAAGTATTTTGTGAAGCTTATCTGCAAGAGGAGCCGTTAGTGGAGCTATTCCGGGATTTCTTTCACCTAAACCATCGTACCGAATTCCATGATGGTCCGAACACTGAACTTGGTGGGATGTCTATTCAGAAAAGGAAGGATGTTAGTTTTCCTCATGCCACTCTCCACAGCCATCCAAAGGACTGGAACCAGACTTGGTTCTACTGCATAGACACTTCCCCAGAAGGTGAAAATCCGTTGCCGGGTTATCGTTCCCACTGTGTTGCAGAAAATCACCCTTTTCCACAGCGGTTAAGTGCCCAGGAGCGAGCTTAGTATGCCCCTCAGCTTTCAAAGCTCACGGCCTTTGTAGCCAATGGTCTGACAGGAGTTGACTTCGTCCACTGCTGGCTTTCTTGGAGTATCCTCCCGCTAAGCCGGCGCTCCGGTTTAATGTGTGAGTATACTGGGAATCCCAAAGACCCTTTGCGCCACATAGAGATGGTGCTGCCAGAAAACGAGATTAATGAATCCGTCAAGAAGCTGCTGAATTTACCTCTAGAAGCTTGTAGTCAGACCGGCTTGGCACCCTTCTGTGTGACCAACAAACCGTCGTCGGTAAGAAACTCTTCCCTATTATTTTGCTTTGTTTTAATCCGTCTGCAGTACTTGTCTTGAAATGTCTTTATTTCTTTCAACAGGACAATGACCCTTTCTGGAAAAGGAAGACCCAGGATAAACCGGCGAAAGCAGCTCGCCAAAAGACCCAAGCTGTCAAAAGGAACAAGAACAAGAATACTGCCGCGTCGGGATCCAATGCGGAAGAAGATGATCCGGCTTATGAGGTACCACCTAATTCTTTTGATTTCCTTGTCTTTCCTTTGTCTGCATTTTTATTAATAATGACTGTTCCCAGGGCCATGCTGAAGGCAGTAAAGCGGACAATGTTGAGGCAATCTCTCTCTCTCTCCTCCGATTCAGAACCGCTGCCACCACCAAAAATTCGTCGGACAGTCCAGAAATTTCATTTTTCTCATCCTTATGCTTATCTGGATCCAAACTTTCTTTTGAAGAATGAAAGTGCAACTAATCCCCGGGTGGTTTTGGTAATTAATAACAACATATATATCATTGAACTAATATTTACTTAAGAATCATTTCAGAGAAGTTCGATGATATGGGTATGGAAATGTCTGAAGAAGTGGACCCCTCAAAATGCTAAGACAAGCATTGGCAAAAGCTCAAGACTCCATTTTTGGTTTAGTGATCAAAGATCACATTGAGTCCATAGGAAAAGCCAATACTATTAAAAGGGGATGAGGTTGTGTTGATGATCTGGTTGCTCAAGTGCTTAGTGATTTAGCTCCTTCAACTATCAGCAACTTTCACTACTAAACACAAGTAATCTCGGACAAACCGATTCTGCAAACTCAGTCCCACCGAGATGAACCACCTCAGCTATTTTCCAAACCCTAGAAATTTCGGTCCATCCGATTTTGAGTTCGGTCTCACCGAAACTGGACTGCCAACCTTCTGTAACCGTTTGTCATCATTTCGGAATATCCGAGTTGTTGATTTCGGTCCCACCGATTATGGCAAGCTCCTACCTTTGACTCATATCGGACACACCGAGATGGTATTTTCGGTCCCACTGAAAACCCCAACGTTCACTATATTTGAACTTTCGGTCTGACCGAGTTTTCACTTCGGTCTCACCGAGATTGCTCAATTATGTGTGTAACGGTTGGATTTTGTGTGGAGGCTATATATACCCCTCCACCCCCTCTTCATTCGTGGAGAGAGCCATCAGAAAGTACTACCACTCCTACCTTACACTTTCTGAGAAGAGAACTACCTACCCTTGTGTTGAGATCAAGTTATTCCATTCCTACCATATGAAACTTGATTTCTAGCCTTCCCAAGTTGCTTTCCACTCAATCCTTTCTTCCACCACAGCCATATCAGTGAGGAGAGTTGAGTGTTGGGGAGATTATCATTTGAAGCACAAGAGCAAGGAGTTCATCATCATCAACAACATCTATTACCTTTTGGAGGGTGGTGCCTCCTAGATTGGTTAGGTGTCGCTTGGGAGCCTCCGTCGTCGAGATGTGGAGTTGAACCAAGAAGTTTGTAAGGGCAAGGAGATCGCCTACTTCGTGAAGATCTACCCCGAGTAAGGCTAGTCCTCCGTGGGCGTAGGCCATGATGGAATAGACAAGGTTGCTTCTTCGTGGACCCTTCGTGGGTGGAGCCCTCCGTGGACTCGCGCAGCCGTTACCCTCCGTGGGTTGAAGTCTCCATCAACGTGGATGTACGATAGCACCACCTATCGGAACCACGAGAAAAATCTCCGTGTCTCCAAATTGCGTTTGATCTTCTCCACCTCTCTTTACTACATGTGCAATTTACTTTCCGCTGCTTATACTCTAGAATTGCATGTGTAGGGTGATACTTGAATTGATCATAATTGTGAAACTGCCAAAAACTGTTCATGATCAAAAGGCAGAATTTTTATATTGTCAAGTAGTCTAATCACCCCCCCTCTAGACATACTTTCGATCCTACTAGTGGTATCAGAGCTTTGGTCTCCATTGTTTTGGTTTCCATTGCATTGGACTCCATAAGCTTGGTTTCACAACCTAGGAGAGTATGGCGTCTAGTGAGGGTAATTATCGTAGAGGTCCTTACTTTGATGGTACAAATTTTGCTAGTTGGAAGCATAAAATGAAAATGCATATTCTTGGTCATAACCCAGCCGCATGGGGCATTATTTGTGTTGGCATGCAAGGTGAATTCTTCGAGGAAGGAAAAGTTCCGGATCGTGAAGCTACACCGGAAGAGTTGCGGATGTTGCAAAACAATGCTCAAGCTTGTGACATTCTCTTCAATGCTTTGTGTCCCGAGGAGTTCAACAAAATCAGCCGTCTTGAGAATGCTAAAGAGATTTGGGATACTTTGGTTGAAATGCACGAAGGTACTGAATCTGTGAAGGAATCAAAGCTAGATATTCTTCAAGGTCAACTTGACAAGTTCAAGATGAAGGATGGTGAAGGAGTCGCTGAAATGTACTCTAGGCTTGCTCTCATCACAAATGAGATTGCCGGCTTAGGAAGCGAAGAAATGACCGACCGATTCATCATTAAGAAGATTCTCAGAGCTTTGGATGGGAAGTATGACACCGTGTGCACTTTGATCCAAATGATGCCAAACTACAAGACTCTCAAGCCAACTGAAGTCATTGGAAGAATAGTTGCTCATGAGATGACACTTAAGGATAAGGAAGAGCTTCACAACAAGTCAAGTGGTGCTTACAAAGCTACAAGTGATGCTCCCACAACCTCAAGTGACAAGTTAATTTCCAATGAAGAGATAAGCCTAATGGTTAGGAACTTCAACAAGTTCTACAAGAATAGAGGCAAAGAAAGAAGCTCAAAGTCTAGATCATATGATGAAAAGAGATCTTCTAGTCGTGATCGAAACTGCTACAATTGTGGAAGACCTGGACACTTCTCAAATGAGTGTACGGCTCCCCACAAGAGAAGAGAAGAATCTCCAAGAAGAAGAGCAAGAGATGAGTCACCTTGAAGAGAGAGAAGGAGTAGAGATGATCGTTATGAACGAAGACCCTCTCGGAGAAGCAAGGATTCGGAGAGGAAGGACAAGTCATCAAGGAGCTACACAAGAAGAAGACATCAAGCTCATGTAGGTGAATGGGTCTCCGGCTCCGACTCCGACAATCAATCCGATGGAAGCTATCACTCCGACTCCGACTACAGTCAAGATGAAGGTGTTGCCGGTCTTGCACTCGTATCCTCCAACTCCAACTCCTACGACTTATTTGATTCACCAAATGAGGGAATTGGAAGATGCTTCATGGCTAAAGGCCCCAAGGTAACACACCCTGAATTCATTGACTTTGATAGTGATGAGGATGACTTGCTTGGTGAAGATGAGCTCTTGCATGATAAATCTAGTGAGCTTAGTAATGATGAAAATGCTAGTAGTCTTTATAGTCGAGAAGAGTCGAATGACAATGCTATGAAGGAGATTGAGCGTCTAACTAAAGAACCAAACACTCTTAAGTTAGCTCATGAAACAACTCAAGAAGATCATAGAGAGCTCCTAAGATCTCATGAGAAGCTACGCTTCGAGAAGCTCACTCTAGAGCAAGAACATGAGTTTCTAAAAGCGATCAATGACGATCTTCGAAAGAAGAGTTCTTCATATCTTGCCAAACGACTTCTCTTGTCTAATTTCTTGCCACCTATTAAGACTAAGCATGACAAGCACAAGAAAAATTCTTCCTCTAGTAGTAACAATAACAATGTTAAATCCAATATTGTTGCTTCTAGTAGTTCTCTTGATTCCACTAACAATGTTTCAAGCCAAGTTACACTTGAGCAAGAAAATAGCTTATTGAAGGAAATCATAGAGAAAGGTGTCTACAAGAGTCTTGCCGGAAGCAAGAACTTTGAGGAGATTGTTCGCAAACAAGGAAGACACCGGAAGAATCAAGGGATTGGTTTTGAGCGAAAGTGTTGGAAATATGCCCTAGAGGCAATAATAAAAGAGTTATTATTATATTTCCTTGTTCATGATAATCGTTTATTATCCATGCTATAATTGTATTGATTGGAAACTCAAATACATGTGTGGATAAATAGACAGACTTTGTGTCCCTAGTGAGCCTCTACAGGACTAGCTCGTTGATCAAAGATGACCGCGGTTTCCAGGTCATAGACATGAGTTGTCATTTGATAACGGGATCACATCATTAGGAGAATGATGTGATGGACGAGACCCAAACGTTAACATAGCTTTTGATCGTGTCAGTTATCGCTATAGTTTTCTGCATGTCAAGTATAAGTTCCTATGACCATGAGATCATGTAACTCACTGACACCGTAGGAGTGCTTTGTGTGTACCAAACGTCACAACGTAACTGGGTGACTATAAAGGTACTCTACAGGTATCTCCGAGGGTGTCTGTTGAGTTGACATGGATCAAGACTGGGATTTGTCACTCCGTGTGATGGAGAGGTATCTCCGGGCCCACTCGGTAATACGTCATCTCAATGAGCTCAAAGTGACTAAGTAGTTGGTCACGGGATTATGTATTACGGTAACGAGTAAAGAGACTTGCCGGTAACGAGATTGAACTAGGTATAGAGATACCGACGATCGAATCTCGGGCAAGTAACATACCGACGAGACAAAGGGAACTGTATACGGGATTGCCTGAATCCTTGACATCGTGGTTCATCCGATGAGATCATCGAGGAACGTGTGGGAACCAATATGGGTATCCAGATCCCGCTATTGGTTATTGGCCTGGGAGTGTCTCGGTCATGTCTGCATAGTTTCCGAACCCGCAGGGTCTACACACTTAAGGTTCGGTGACGCTAGGGTTGTTAGTGAGAACAGTGTATGGTTACCGAAGGTTGTTCGGAGTCCCGGATGAGATCCCGGACATGACGAGGGTCTCCGGAATGGTCCGGAGACGAAGATTGATATATAGGATGAAAGGTTTCGGAGTCCGGAAGTGTTCCGGGGAGTATCGGGAAATCGGCGGATGACCGAAAGGGGTTTCGGGGTCCCGGAAGGGGTTTCGGGCCTAATGGGCCACAAGGGGGAACACAACAGCCCTCATAGGGCTGTGCGCCCCCCCCCTGGGCCCTCTCCTCATGCGCCAAGAGGGGTGGACCCCCCTAGGGCAGCCGCACCCCCTTAGCCTTGGGGGGCAAGGCACCTGGGGGGGAAACCCTGGCCCCAGGGGGCGCCGCCCCCTTCCCCCTTTGCCCTGGCCGCCGCCCCTAGGGGAAACCCTAGGGCGCCCCTCCCCTCTCTACCCCCCTATATAAAGAGAGGCAGAGGGAGGGCAGCCAACACACGTTCGTGCCTCGGTGCTGCCCTCCCTCTCCCACTACGATCTTCGTTTTCCCGCGGTGCTTGGCGAAGCCCTGCAGGAATCCTCCACCACCATCTCCACCACGCCGTCGTGCTGCCGGTGTCTCCATCAACCTCTCCTCCCCCTCTTGCTGGATCAAGAAGGAGGAGACGTCCCCGAGCTGTACGTGTGAAGAACGCGGAGGCACCGTTGCTTCGGTGCTAGGATCTTCGGCGATCTGAATCGCGGCGAGTACGACTCCATCAACCGCGTTCTTGAACGCTTCCGCTTAGCGATCTACAAGGGTACGTGGATCCAACTCTCCCCTCGTAGATGCATCTCCTAGATTGATCTTGGTGAACGTAGGAAAAATTTTTGTTTCCCATGCAACGTTCCCCAACACCTACTGCCTCAAGTGACAAGCTAATTTCCAATGAAGAGATAAGCCTAATGGTCAAGAACTTCAACAAGTTCTACAAGAATAGAAGCAAAGAAAGAAGCTCAAAGTCTAGATCATATGATGAAAAGAGATCTTCTAGTCGTGATCGAAACTGCTACAATTGTGGAAGACCCGGACACTTCTCAAATGAGTGTACGACTTCCCACAAGAGAAGAGAAGAATCTCCAAGAAGAAGAGCAAGAGATGAGTCACCTCGGAGAGAGAGAAGGAGTAGAGATGATCGTTATGAACGAAGACCCTCTCGGAGAAGCAAGGATTCGGAGAGGAAAGACAAGTCATCAAGGAGCTACACAAGAAGAAGACATCAAGCTCATGTAGGTGAATGGGTCTCCGGCTCCGACTCCGACAATCAATCCGATGGAAGCTATCACTCCGACTCCGACTATAGTCAAGATGAAGGTGTTGCCGGACTTGCACTCGTATCCTCCAACTCCAACTCCTACGACTTATTTGATTCACCAAATGAGGGAATTGGAAGATGCTTCATGGCTAAAGGCCCCAAGGTAACACACCCTGAATTCATTGACTTTGATAGTGATGAGGATGACTTGCTTGGTGAATATGAGCTCTTGCATGATAAATCTAGTGAGCTTAGTAATGATGAAAATGCTAGTAGTCTTTATAGTCGAGAAGAGTCGAATGACAATGCTATGAAGGAGATTGAGCGTCTAACTAAAGAACTAAACACTCTTAAGTTAGCTCATGAAACAACTCAAGAAGATCATAGAGAGCTCCTAAGATCTCATGAGAAGCTACGCTTCGAGAAGCTCACTCTAGAGCAAGAACATGAGTTTCTAAAAGCGATCAATGACGATCTTCGAAAGAAGAGTTCTTCATATCTTGCCAAACGACTTCTCTTGTCTAATTTCTTGCCACCTATTAAGACTAAGCATGACAAGCATAAGAAAAATTCTTCCTCTAGTAGTAACAATAACCATATTAAATCCAATATTGTTGCTTCTAGTAGTTCTCTTGATTCCACTAACAATGTTTCAAGCCAAGTTACACTTGAGCAAGAAAATAGCTTATTGAAGGAAATCATAGAGAAAGGTGTCTACAAGAGTCTTGCCGGAAGCAAGAACTTTGAGGAAATTGTTCGCAAACAAGGAAGGCACCGGAAGAATCAAGGGATTGGTTTTGAGCGAAAGTTCAACGCCGAAGGTGTTGAGTGGGAAGAAGGTCAATACCCTATTCCACAGTTTGTTTCACAAAAGGAGAAGTATGATCCTACTTCTTCCAATGTGGAACAAGCTCAAGATGACCTTCCACCACAAGACCACAAGCTAAAGGCCAAGGACAAGCTTCAAGAGGAGATTGATGCATTCATTGAAGCACCTCAAGCCATGGTCAAGTGGGTTCCCAAGGACACATCAAGTTCTACTTCGTCAAGCTCAACTACAACACCAAGGATTCCCATCAAGATGATGTGGATCCCAAAGAAGAAGAAGTAGAAGGTTCTTGAGGGTGACTCCGCCAACATACTTCACTCATATTCATTTTGGCAAGAACTTGTGCAATCAACTTCCACATCATGCACTAGTTCATGGAGTCACAAACCCTCTTGTTGGTAAGTCAAGGGACAAGGTAATCATTGCTTTCATGGACATCATCTTTTGTGAACTTCAATCTATGTCTATGGATATCCTTGTTTGTTCCTTGTGGGACTAACCCATGTAGGTATTGAAAGTGCCCTAATCCAAAGGATAGCTCCCAACTCTTGATGATCTACATCAACATTGAGCATCCACATCTTCAACATCTACATGAAGTCTTCTACGACAACCCAAGGTTAGTTTGACCCTTCAAAAGGGGTTCTCACATCTAGGGGGAGCTTTGCTCTAAAAATTGAGCTAAAGCATCTCCAAATGATGTGAACACATCAATGCTTTATGTAAAAGTGGTAACCCCACTTGTGCTTAAACGATGAGTATGACCTATGATCAAATGTTCTCATTTGACTCTTAAGTCAATATACTCATATATAGATGACCTAGTCATCGACAAATTGTGTGCTAGTAGCTAGAGTTTTGGTTGTGCATGTTTGACACATATTTCATTTGCTATCTTATTGTGTGAGCATGTTGAATGCATGATTTTATCCATTCAAGGACATCCATTTGTTGTTTTGATTGTTTTGATTTTTCTGGCCAAATGGATGGACAAGAATGCCTAAGCACCTTCCCTAGCTATCTATGCTTTCTTGTCTCAAATTCCATTCATGCTCATATCACAACTTTGAACAAGTCATTTTCGGACCCTCCGAGTGAGGAGCACTCGGAGCCACCGATCCGTCTAAGGCTGACTTCCAAAACCTTCTAAGTCAATTTCGGTCTGACCAACTTCTCCATCTCGGTCCAACCGAAACGCTTAGACTGATCTAGGTTTCATCTTGGTGAAACCGAGTTATAAATCTCGGCGTGACCGATATGTGTAACTGCACAGCAGTTAGCCATTTCGGTGTCACCGAGTTTTTCAACTCGGTCCCACCGACAGTATGGGGATATATATACTAAGGGCTGCGCGTGATTTAATTCTTCAAACCGTTTCGTCCCCAAGTCCCCTGCTGCCGTCGCCCTGGTCTTCGGATCGTCGCCGTCGTCGCCTGTGCGCCCTCGCCGCAGGTCTCCGCCGCCGTCAACGGTATTCTTCTCCGCGCCGTTGCCGCCGTAGAGGGACTCCACCAAGTTAGGGTGAGTACCGATCCCTCTTGTGCTCCCCATATGATTCTTGCACGATTGGTTTGCCATGTATCTTTCCACGTTTGAGATATTCCTTAACATCAGATCAGATCCTTTTAGTTTCGAGCGAAATTCTTAGGTTTAGGTTTCCACGGAACACATCTCGGTGAAACCGATTTTGAAAACTCGGAATGACCGATTTGGCCTCTGGCCATTGCACTGCACCTTTCGGTCTAACCGAGTCGTGCAAATCGGTGTGACCGATGTAGAGTCTCAGTGAAACCCTAGTGTTTCGGTAGGACCGAAACCCACTTCGGTCTGACCGAAAGTGGTGTGATAAGCCTCTGTATACACTTCGGATTCACCAAAACTGAATATCGGTTTGACCGAAATGCATTCTGTGAAAACTCAAAACTAAGATTTGAACTCATTTTTTTTGCAAAAACCTCTGCAGTTGTGATAACTCTTCTACTCTGCCTATACCTTATCTTTTCACAGGTTGTCAGCCATGTCAGATGTCAGTGACAGCCAGAACAGGTCTGAGTCACCTTTTGCAGAGATCCCTGAGGCAGATACTAGTCCTGAGGCTAGTAGTTCCAGTGATGATGGTGAGAGGAGCACCCCTAGTGGTTTGCCTCTTGCAGCCACCAGGACAAGAAAGAAGAGAAATTCTGATGATGAGGACTCTGACTTCGTTGCTGAGGAAGTTACCTCCAAGCCCAAGAGGAATGTTGTTTCCAAAGAGCACCAAGGGCAGCAGTCGAGGAAAGGCACCAGCAAGGTCAAGCAGTCTGTTGTTGCAAAGAAGCTAAACTTGGAAGAGCCAGCTCCAAGTAAGGTGAAGAAAACTTCCAAGAGCAAGAGAGTTGTGTATGCTGAACCTCATGTTGATGCAGCTGAGGAAGAAGAAGAAGATGCACCCCAGCCTCCTCCTCAGAAGGCTAAGTTCATGGGTGATGCTATTAGGGCCCAAGCCACTTCTAAGCCCAAGAAGCCTGCTCAAGCCAAGGCAGCTCCAGCCAAGCCCAAGAGGACAACCAGGAACATTCCGACCTCTGAGAAGAACAAAGGTGAGATGCCACCGTTTGATTCAGATGAAGAACATGTGTTGCTGAAGCTCCGTCCTAAATTGCCACTCCACAACGATGCTCATCCTCAAGCCGAGGATATGAAGGCAAGGAAGGATAGAGGTCTCAGGCTATGGAGACAGTCTGATCCATATGCCGTGAGGAGAAGGACTGCTGTGGACCCCAGTTTCCACACTAGAGAGCAGCAGGACTTCTATGAGACCGTGTTGATGGATAAGAAGCCTATTGTTGCAGACACCAGGTATGTTGACTGGAAGTACATTGACAGTGAAGAGCACCGAGACTTCTTTCCCCATGTGCATGAGAGCTTCACTGCATGTGGAGTTGATGACTTTGTGGGTCAGAAGCTGACAGATTGGAATGACGAGATGATCATGCAGTTCTACGCCACAGCCCACTTCTATCCTGATGGCAAGATCACCTGGATGACTGAAGGTCAAAGGTTTTCTTCGTCTGTTGAAGAATGGGCAGAACTTCTGAATGCTCCAATGCAGAGAGAGGACGACATTGATGTCTATGGGATTCCTAAGAAGAACCATGATTCCATGAAGAACATGTACAAGGAGATCCCCGCAGCTGATTTGGAAGGGTGGAAGCTTGGCTCAGTATACTATCTCCAGGCAGGTCTCACTACCACAAACACTATTTTGAGGCATACCTTGATGCCCAAGTCTGGAGACCACCGCATGATTCGAGGCTATTCTATCAACATGCTGCACATTCTTGATGAGAAGGCACCTTTCAAGGTGATGGACTTAATGGTAGAGACCATTAAGAGGACTGCAGCTGACCAAAAGAGGTCGTGTGGATTTGCCCCACAGATTCAGATGCTCATCAATGCCAAGTTTGGCACGGGAAAATTCATGTTGGATAGGAAGCACTTTCCACTGCAGCCAGAGCATGAAGACAACATTGTTGTGATGGATGAGGAGGATCCAACCTCAGTTGAAGGTCAAGCCAAAATTGAAGCTGCTAAGAAAGCTAAAGCTGATAAAGAGGCAGCAGCAGCAGCAGCTAAACCAAAGAGCTTTGGAGAGAAGATTCTTGAAGCTACCCAGAGGATTGAACAACGCCTGGCCAGCATTGAACAATCTCAGGAAAGCCTAGAGAGGATTGTTGAAGACAAGATCCACGCTCTGGACGTGAAGCTGACTGAGATTCAGGTGACCGTCAACAAGCTTGAGGCGGACATGGAGGAAGCTAGGCAGGAGAGAGCAGAGCTCATGCAGGATGATCTAGTCCAGGACTCTCATCGCCAGACTGCTCAGGTTCCCAGAGGATCCAGATCTGCAGCTATCCCAGTGACTGACTCCAGGGCTACCACTTCAGCACCTCCCACAGCTCCAGCAGTTACTCCAGCTCCAGCATCCACTCCTCCAGCGCAGACATCAGCAGAAGTCTTCGCCGATGCCGTCATTTCTACTCCGACATCTACCCAGACGGGAGCCGCCAGCAGAGCCCACAGTGACGTTTAGCTCTATGCTTTTTCGAACTTTTTGGTAACTTGTTGCCAAAGGGGGAGAAATTGTATAGATCATAGGGCTTCGAGAGAGAGAGTGCTCTTTCGTTCTTTTGCCGGTTTTCTTTGAGATACATTTGGTTCTTTTGGTTCTTGATACTTTAAGTGTGCTTGCTACTACGTTTGATGCTACCTTAATGAGTGCTTGGTCATACTATGCTTTAATGTGTGCTTAATGCTTATCATATGCTATTCCTTCTTGTATGATCATTTACTCTTGTCTTGGTGATTGAGTGCATGTTATTCATTCTTATCATTTTGCGCGCTCCACCAAGATGTATGTGACATGGAAGAGTGACCCATAATCCTAATCGATTGTGCATTTGCATTCAAACACAAATTTTAAATAATGCACAAATTTAGGGGAAGCTCTTGTTTATCACATACTTCTCAAAGCGACGATATTATTCATTGATTATATCTCTTGTCGAAGCTTTGATCTATATGTTGTCATCAATTACCAAAAAGGGGGAGATTGAAAGTGCAACTAATCCCCGGGTGGTTTTGGTAATTAATAACAACATATATATCATTGAACTAATATTTACTTGAGAATCATTTCAGAGAAGTTCGATGATATGGGTATGGAAATGTCTGAAGAAGTGGACCCCTCAAAATGCTAAGACAAGCATTGGCAAAAGCTCAAGACTCCATTTTTGGTTTAGTGATCAAAGATCACATTGAGTCCATAGGAAAAGCCAATACTATTAAAAGGGGATGAGGTTGTGTTGATGATCTGGTTGCTCAAGTGCTTAGTGATTTAGCTCCTTCAACTATCAGCAACTTTCACTACTAAACACACTCATAAGTAATCTCGGACAAACCGATTCTGCAAACTCAGTCCCACCGAGATGAACCACCTCAGCTATTTTCCAAACCCTAGAAATTTCGGTCCATCCGATTTTGAGTTCGGTCTCATCGAAACTGGACTGCCAACCTTCTGTAACCGTTTGTCATCATTTCGGAATATCCGAGTTGTTGATTTCGGTCCCACCGATTATGGCAAGCTCCTACCTTTGACTCATATCGGACACACCGAGATGGTATTTTCGGTCCCACCGAAAACCCCAACGTTCACTATATTTGAACTTTCGGTCTGACCGAGTTTTCACTTCGGTCTCACCGAGATTGCTCAATTATGTGTGTAACGGTTGGATTTTGTGTGGAGGCTATATATACCCCTCCACCCCCTCTTCATTCGTGGAGAGAGCCATCAGAAAGTACTACCACTCCTACCTTACACTTTCTGAGAAGAGAACTACCTACCCTTGTGTTGAGATCAAGTTATTCCATTCCTACCATATGAAACTTGATTTCTAGCCTTCCCAAGTTGCTTTCCACTCAATCCTTTCTTCCACCACAGCCATATCAGTGAGGAGAGTTGAGTGTTGGGGAGATTATCATTTGAAGCACAAGAGCAAGGAGTTCATCATCATCAACAACATCTATTACCTTTTGGAGGGTGGTGCCTCCTAGATTGGTTAGGTGTCGCTTGGGAGCCTCCGTCTTCGAGATGTGGAGTTGAACCAAGAAGTTTGTAAGGGCAAGGAGATCGCCTACTTCGTGAAGATCTACCCCGAGTAAGGCTAGTCCTCCGTGGGCGTAGGCCATGATGGAATAGACAAGGTTGCTTCTTCGTGGACCCTTCGTGGGTGGAGCCCTCCGTGGACTCGCGCAACCGTTACCCTCCGTGGTTTGAAGTCTCCATCAACGTGGATGTACGATAGCACCACCTATCGGAACCACGAGAAAAATCTCCGTGTCTCCAAATTGCGTTTGATCTTCTCCACCTCTCTTTACTACATGTGCAATTTACTTTCCGCTGCTTATACTCTAGAATTGCATGTGTAGGGTGATACTTGAATTGATCATAATTGTGAAACTGCCAAAAACTGTTCATGATCAAAAGGCAGAATTTTTATATTGTCAAGTAGTCTAATCACCCCCCCCTCTAGACATACTTTCGATCCTACAAAGAAGCAGCAACATGAAGCTCGCCGCACCACTCGCCATAGTGGCCATGCAATTGAATCCACCGGATTAACGCACACTCCAGCTCGGAGGCGTCGTTCCGAGGTTTTACTCACTCCAACTGCTCTTTACCCCAAAGCAGGTCTTATTCGACAACCCCTTAATCCGTCTGATTCGAATTATCAGGAAACTCCTCTCTCTTCTTCTGGCGAATCAACAGCCACTCAGATTCCTCCCCTCAAGACTATTCCTGGGTAAGCTGCTTTTTCCTTTTTCTGGTTTAACACTTGTTCTTGACTCTTCTGATTTTCCTTATCTTTTAACTTTTCGCAATATGCCCAAGCCTAGCAAAAAGGCCAAACTGAGTAAACCGGCAGTTGATAATACTACTCCTGAACCGGCAGAAGATCCTAAGCTTGCTGAACCTTCGGAAAATAACGTTGAGATTCCGCATGATGACCCTCCTCCTATGGATCAAGACGTCTTTGTTAATCAGGGGAGCGATCCTATGGACCGTGACCTTGAACCGGCCAGCCCTGCCCGGGCTAGCCCTGCTGCTGTTAGTCCTCCTAAACAAGCGTCCGCTTCACCTGGCGATGTTGAAATCACTGGGACCGGCTTTACCACTCCAGGGGAGCCTGTTGCTTTGACCAAGCATACTGCCAAGGAAGAATTTCTCAAGAAGGACAAGGGCAAGTGGAGTACTGACTTGTCCAGCTACACTCAGCTCAGCGCCCAGGAGCTTCATTCTGGATATTTAAACCGGCTACATACCAGCCGCGATTATGAAGCTGGATTGGTAAACTTGATGAAGGTGCGTTATGAGGTAACTTCTCCTTTGTCTTGTCTTCTATTTCTGCTTTCGTCTTGAAACTGTATCTTTACTCCATTGTAGCCCCCAAGTGCCGGTTTATCCTTTGAGGGTGAATCGGGACTTCAGTAGATCCAGTAGATAGCTTTGTTTTGCACATGTGTAGCCCCTAAGGGCCGGTTTACTTCCTTTAGGATGAACCGGAACTTCCATTTGTATTCAGAACAATGTCATATTAGCCCCCAAGTGCCAAGTATATAACTTGTTTATGTGCTTGGGACTTGTCTGAATAATACTTGTTTTCACTTCAAATGTACATTAGCCCCCAAGTGTCAAGTGCATAACTTGTTATGTGCTTGGGACTTTGACTGAAAATGCCTCATAAATATATAATGTACTTTCATTTTGGCAGACTGATTTGAACCGGAAGACCTCAAAAATAACTCAGCTCCGGGATAACTTGAAATTCCAAGAGACTGCTGCTGTCAAAGTCAAGGATGAGCTTACACTTGCTTTAGCAAGTATAGAGAAGCTGAAGAAAGACTTTGAAACAGAGCGGTCAGGCTGGGAGTCTGAACAGGCTGCTTTGGAGAAGAAAGCCAATGATCCAGAGGCTGCCCTTAATCCGGTGACAGAGGAACTGTCCGGATTGAAACAGCAGATAAGTGATATGACGTCCGCCATCTTTGGTAAGTACTGTTAACACAACTTGCAATCTTGTACCGTTTCGGTTTAACTCATAATTTTGACGCAGGGAGGCGTATCACTCATCTTGGTGATGATGTGCGGAAGAAATTAAAAGATGGATACACTCTGGTGGAGCAACTATATTCCGGCACTCAAAGGGCTATCAGTGCTATTTCGCACAACAAACCGGCTCCTACCACAATCCAGGGCACCTTGGAGAAGATGTCCATTCTGCCTGCCCGCCTCGTAGAAGTAAAGAAGTCGTCTGCAAGAGGAGGTGCTCTGATGGCTTTAACTCGAGCGAAGGCTTGGGTTCCTGACTTTGATCCGGCAGAGGCGCTGAATGACTATCCAAGCATGAAGGAAGACATATCAGCCTTCTCCAGTGATGATTTACGTGCCCTAACCAAAGATATGCGGCCTCTTGCTAGCAAACTTGATGATGAAGCCGATCTATCAAGATATCATCCCGGATATGATGCGGAGAACATGCGGGTAGAGCGTCCGTCTTATGATATTGAAAATCTTATTCCGCCCGTCCGTAAGCACACCTTGGCTCCTGACATTGATCCATCAGACCTCATAAATGACGAAGTTTATTTCCGAGCTCTGGCCAAGATTGATTGGACCACTATTGACTTCCAACAGCTGGAAGAAACCACCGAAGAACCGGAGCAAGCCGATCCTCAATCTTCATGGCGAGCTGACACAAAATCTTAAACCAGCACCGGTTTAACTTTATGTCTCAGTTCTTTGAGAAAAAACTGATATTCTTTTGGGCCTTCCAGCGCCTTGTAATAGGTTAACTGAGATCCTCTATGTTCGTCCCATACTATATTTTGTGAGATTGCTTCAATTTGCAATATGTTCTGCTTTCAATGCTTTTGACAGTTTATTCTACCTGTTTCTGCATAAAACAATGTTTAAAGTGTCCTGGCGGTTTATCGCCGGACGGGTCATAATGCCCCAAACACATGGTCTAAGTTTAAACTTGAAATGTGTATAAAATATAAGTATGTATCATACCTGTGATTAAGTGTATCACAATAAACCTTAATCCCGTAGGAAGAAATAATGATCCAAGGTGCAAGTGCTGATGACTCCCTTGATTATTTGTCGGTTCATCATGAAAACCGAACCGGGTTATGATGAACTCTGGTTTAGCTGTAATTAGTACTGGTGTTTGTAACCCAGACTGGAACTCTGTAAACGCAGATGTAGTGGCAACTTATAGTCATCCACTCCCTGAATCGATGGACTTGGTTTGAAAACCAATGACCTTGAGGATAATGATTTGATAAAACATAAAAAATGAAAATAAAGTTTTGGCTAAATAAGACCATGTAGTCGAGGCTTTTTACGAGCTGCCAGGCTCCAAATTCGAGGCTTTTTATGAGCTGCCAGGCTACTGTCATTAACCATTTTGCAAAGCCTGTTAAGATGGTCCTCAATCTTTAACCAAATCATCAATGTCAAATGCTACCAAGTTCAAAAAATCTGTAAACATTTGACTTGTGTAATCAATTGATGATCGTCAATTTAACGTTACCAAGTTCAGGGTCTGTAAAGATTGACTTGTGTGTACGTTCGACGGGTCGTACCAGGTTTACCTGGATGGAGTGACTTACTTGATGCAGGCAGGTTAATCCGGGGTTTTAGGTTTATACACCAAGCTTCCAAGCCGTGTTTACTACAAGGGTTGTCAACTCGTTGATGTCTTGCATCAGGAGCCCCCAGGTAGCATTTGAGCATTGCTCGTCGGGGCCTATGTTTGAGTTGTGCTAGGCATCAAACTCTCTTTTGCCCCTCATCATCATGTGGAAATTGCCGAAGCAACCAGAGCTATGCTCTTATGATGGCCTTGATGTGGTCGCCGGTAAGAGGCCATAGGAACTCCCTTGCACACGGAAGCCCCTATGTGATAAACTCTTATGAAAAAAGGGCGGCTGATACCCCGCTTTATTGGGGGCGCCGGTTTATTATATTGATCATAATATATACATTGTAAAGATATGTACATAAAGCGGAGCCTATGGCTTAGGCGTAGTAAGGTCGAAGAAGATCGATGTTCCACGGTCGTCTGGTCTCCTCCTCCGCCGTACGTGAGTCCTTATGTTCTCGAACGTTGACGAGGTAGTATGATCCGTTGTGCAGGTTCTTGCTGACCACAAAGGGTCCTTCCCAAGTTGGGGATAATTTGTGCATGTCTGTCTGGTCTTGGATGAGCCGAAGCACCAGATCTCCTTCTTGAAACGTCCTAGTTTTAACCCGGCGACTGTGGTACCGACGCAGATCTTGCTGTTAAATCACCGAGCTGTTGTCGTGTCCCGTTCTTCATCCAGCCGGTCCAATGCATCTTGCCTTGCTTTTTCGTTATCCGCTTCAACGTAAGCCGCTACCCGCGGCGAGTCATGACGGATATCACTAGGGAGGACCGCTTCAGCTCCATATACCATGAAGAAAGGCGTGTACCCTGTGGATCTGTTAGGTGTAGTGTTGATGCTCCATAGTACAGAAGGTAACTCCTCCACCCAACAACCCAGTGTCCTCTGCAAAGGAACCATACGCCAGGGTTTGATGCCTCTCAAGATCTCTTGATTGGCTCTTTCGGCTTGGCCATTAGACTGAGGGTGAGCTACTGATGATACATCAAGGCGGATGTGCTCTCGTTGACAGAATTCCTCCATAGCCCCCTTGGATAGATTGGTACCATTATCAGTTATAATGCTGTGTGGAAAGCCAAACCGGAAGATCACCTTTTTGATGAATTGAACCGCCGTTGCTGCATCACACTTACTGACTGGTTCTGCTTCAACCCATTTAGTAAACTTGTCGACCACCACCAAAAGGTGGGTCTTCTTATCTTGAGATCTCTTGAAGGGTCCAACCATATCAAGCCCCCAAGTCGCAAACGGCCAAGTAATTGGAATCATCCTCAATTCCTGTGCCGCTATATGAGCACGCCGTGAGAATTTCTGGCAAGCATCACATTTTCTGACCAAGTCCTCTGCGTCGGCGTGAGCCGTCAACTAGTAGAACCCATGACAAAAAGCTTTAGCCACCAAAGATTTTGAACCGGCATGATGACCACAATCTCCTTCATGGATCTCTTTAAGAATATCACAACCCTCCTTTGGCGACACACATCGTTGAAACGCCCCAGAAACGCTGCGATGATGAAGTTCTCCATTGACAATAGTCATTGACTTGGATCGCCGGACTATCTGTCTAGCCAGGACTTTGTCCTCTGGTAACTCACCTCGGTTCATGTACGCCAGGTAGGGAAGCGTCCAATCCGGAATAACATGAAGTGCCGCGACCAATTGTGCCTCCGGATCAGGAACAACCAAGTCCTCTTCTGAAGGTAACTGTACCGACGGGTTGTGTAATACGTCCAAGAAGGTATTGGGTGGAACCGATTTACGTTGAGAACCCAACCGGCTTAACGCGTCAGCCGCCTCATTCTTTCGCCGGTCTATATGATCCACCTGATAACCTTTGAAATGTCCAGCAACAACGTCTACCTCTCGTCGATACGCTACCATGAGTGGATCTTTGGAATGCCACTTGCCAGATACTTGCTGCGCCACCAGGTCTGAATCGCCAAAGCATTTAACCCGGCTTAAGTTCATCTCCTTGGCCATCCGTAGACCATGGTGGAGAGATTCATACTCAGCTGCATTGTTAGTACAAGGGAACATTAAACGGAGGACATAATTGAACTTATCACCTCGTGGGGAAGTTAACACGACTCCAGCCCCCGAGCCCTCCAATTGCCTGGATCCATCAAAGTGAATAGTCCAATATGTGTGATCTGGCTTTTCCTTAGGTGCTTGCAACTCAGTCCAATCGTTGATGAAATCCACCAATGCTTGGGATTTTATCGCAGTACAGGGAACATACTTCAATCCGTGCGGGCTAAGCTCAATGGCCCACTTTGCAACCCGACCAGTAGCCTCTCTGTTCTGGATTATATCCCCCAACGGAGCTGAACTGACAACAATGATTGGATGGCCTTGAAAATAGTGCTTTAGCTTCCGGTTTGCCATGAAGACTCCATATACCAATTTCTGCCAATGCGGGTATCTCTGTTTTGATTCAATGAGCACCTCACTGATGTAGTAAACCGACCGCTGAATCGGATATTCCTTACCTGCCTCCTTACGCTCTACCACAATGGCAACGCTTACTGCACGGGCATTGGCTGCCACATATAACAACAGCGGCTCATTATCAACTGGGGCAGCGAGGACCGATGGCTCTGCTAATTGCTTCTTCAAATCTTCAAGCGCAGCATCAGCAACATCACTCCAGACAAAGCGATCTGTCTTTTTCATCATCTGATAAAGCGGGATAGCTTTCTCCCCCAAACGGCTGATAAACCGGCTGAGCGCCACAATATGGCCCGCCACGCGTTGGACGTCGTTGATGCACGCCGGTTTAGCCAAGGACGTAATCGCCTTGATCTTCTCCGGATTAGCTTCGATTCCCCTGTTCGATACTAAAATCCCTAGGAGCTTGCCTGCCGGAACACCAAAAACACACTTATCCGGATTAAGCATCATTTTATAAACCCGGAGATTGTCGAATGTCTCTTTCGAATCTGTTATCAATGTCACCTCCTTCCTGGATTTCACCACAATGTCGTCCACATATGCATGAACATTCCGGCCAATCTGTCCATGACGGCAGTTCTGTACACACCACTGATAAGTTTCCTGAGCACTCTTAAACCCAAATGGCATAGACACATAGCAGACGGCTCCAAAGGGAGTTATAAAGGCCGTCTTCTACTGGTCCTTAACTGCCATCTTGATCTGATGATAACCTGAATATGCGTCCAAAAAACTTAGCCGCTCACAACCTATCGTAGCATCAATGATCTGATCAATACGGGGGAGGGAAAAGGGTTCAGTTGGGCAAGCTTTGTTCAGATCTGTGTAATCAACACACATTCGCCAAGTACCGTTTTTCTTAAGCACCAGCACCGGATTAGCCAACCACTCTGGATTAAAAACCTCAACTATGAAGCCTGCCGCCAAGATCCTAGCCACTTCTTCTCCAATAGCATTGCGCCTTTCTTCATTGAAGCGGCGCAGAAATTGCTTAACCGGTTTAAACTTAGGATCAATGTTGAGATTGTGCACAGCGAGTTCCCTCGGTACACCTAGCATGTCAGAAGGCTTCCATGCAAAAATGTCCTAATTCTCACGGATGAACTCGATGAGCGCACTTTCCTATTTCGGATCTAGGTTAGCACTGATGGTGAACTGCTTAGATGAATCACCAGGAACAAAGTCAATCTGTTTGGTCTCTTCAGCTGATTTGAACTTCAATGCCGGATCATGCTCTGTGGTTGGTTTCTTCAGCGGAGACATATCCGCCGAATCAACATTGTCTTTATAAAACTTCAGCTCCTTAGTTGCACAAACCGCTTCAGCATAAGCTGCATCACCTTCCTCGCATTCCAACGCAATCTTGCAACTCCCATGGACCGTAATGGTTCCCTTGTGGCCCGGCATCTTGAGCTGTAGATAAACATAACACGGCCTGGCCATGAACTTAGCGTAAACCGGCCGCCCGAACAGGGCGTGATATGGGCTCTTGATCTTTACTACTTCAAAGGTCAAGGTCTCCGACCTGGAATCATTATCATCTCCAAAAGTGACCTCCAAATCTATTTTTCCAACTGGATACGCCGATTTACCGGGCACCACCCCATGAAAAACTGTGTTGGACTGTCGAAGCTTCTTATCTGTCAGCCACATGCACCGGAAAGTCTCATAGTATAAAATGTTGATGCTGCTGCCTCCATCCATAAGTACCTTGGTAAACTTGTAGCCACCCACCTGAGGTGCCACAACTAGAGCCAGCTGACCCGGATTATCAACCCGGGGCGGATGATCCTCTCTGCTCCACACAATGGGCTGCTCTGACCAACGCAGGTAACGTGGCACCGCCGGTTCAACAGAATGTACTGCCCTCTTGTGAATCTTCTGATCACGTTTACACAAGCTCGTGGTGAAGACATGATACTGCCCACTGCTCAGCTCCTTCGGATTATTCTGATATCTGGATTGCTACTGCTGCTGACGTTGTTGATTTCCCTGATTGTTATAGCCGCCCTGACCGTGCTGTTGGTTATGTTGATTGTGCCCGTTGTAGTTGCCGTTATTACCTTGGTACCCTGAGCTGGATCCACCACCTTGATAACCCGGCCCTTGAAAATCGGGGCCTGACCCGCCGGATGGTCCGTGATCGTACCAAGACCGGTTCATGAATTCCTGCATAATGAAACAGTCCTTCCAGAGGTGTGTAGCTGGCTTTTCCGCTGTACCGTGCTTCGGGCAGGGTACGTTCAATAGGCGTTCCAGATTAATAGGTGGCCTCCCATTTCATGGGGGCGGTCTACGCTTGCGGTGATGTCCGTCCTCCTGAGCATTGGTGTTGGCCACAAAGTCCGAATTACCATCCGCTTTACGCTTACCGTTGTATCCTTGATTCGTCGGGTTGGGCTGCGGCGCCTTACCATTCTTGTTTACCTTCCTGGACTTGTCACTATTGGCGTCTGGATATTTGGTATTATCGGAGTCTGCATACTTCACTAAAGCGCCCATGAGTGTCCCCATGTCATCACAATTACGCTTAAGCCGTCCCAACTTCAATTTCAAAGGTTCAAACCGGCAATTTCCTTCCAAAGTTACCACAGCTGTGCTTGGGTTAATACTATTGGAGGAATGCAGGATCTCTAACACTCGAAGCACCCAACTACTTGTAGATTCATGCTCTCCTTGAACACAGACAGCTAGATCGACGGCAGACATTGGCTGCTTGCACGTGTCTTTGAAGTTATTGATAAACCGGCGGCGCAATTCGGCCCATGATCTGACAGAATTGGGTGGCAAGCCCTTCAGCCAAGTGCGAGCTATGCCCTCTAGCATCATTGTGAAATACTTAGCGCACGCTGCATCATCCACATCCAGCATCTCCATTGCCATCTCATAACTCTCAACCCATGCCTCCGGGGACAGATCCGTCGTGTAATTGGGCACCTTGCGCGGTCCTTTGAAATCCTTGGGTAGTTTCACATTTCGCAAAGAGGGAGTAAGACAAGGCACTCCCAGGGAGCTAGACATAACCCCCGGTTCAACTATGGTAGAGGGACGAACCGGCGTCGCCTGACGGGCTTCGTGCTGTGCTGTTAACTCGGCCTCCCGGCATTGCCTACCCTGATCCACCATGTTCTCAGCGTTCGCGTCTCCTGCCGGATTATCCTGCCGCGGCGGATTACGTCTTCGTGCACTGCTTGATACGGCCGGTTCATCCAGACGCCTAGTGTAACTCCGGCTTGGGCGAGGGGTTGAGTGAATCCTCTCACAGCTGTGAGAATAAGCTTGCTGTTGGGTTAATGCCGTCTCCAAAAACTCCCTGGCCCATCGTGATTCCACTGCTATGGGGGACGTTCCTTCAATGGGAAGGCCGGCCAGTCGTGAAGCGGCGGCGACTATGTTATCCAACGGGTTGGAATAATGACCAGGAGGGGTGGGCACATGCTATGATGGCACAACCTGACGGGTTGGCTATGCGGCCGGCGGCTGGACCATCGCTCCTCCCTGGTTTATCTCCGGCTGGTTACTGGTTCCTACTCCTGGCGTGCTAAAGAGGTTCCTTGCCTCATAAACCGGTGGCAGGCGAGATCGTTGCCTTCTCATCATTACCTTGTGTGAAGCGGTCTGATCCAACATGAGTCGATAGGCTTGAGCATCAAGCTCAGCCTGCTTTGCAGCCATCCTGGTTTTCTCAGCAGCTAGGTCCAACTTCGCTTGATCAATCCGGCTCTTCACCTGAGCGACCTCCGCATCATGCTGCTCCTTATTTGTCTGGGCTACCTCTGCTGTTAACAGCGCTGTCAAAGTATCGACCAAGACGGACAAAGTTTCAGCCGGTGACGGGGCATGATCTCCAGCCCTAGCCCCTACTGCGTCTGATCTTAACACCGCTGTAGTTGAGGACTGCTGCATAGGTTGTGATCCGGCCATAAAGACGGCAACCCAGTTTGGCGGATCGAGGGGGTCCGGAATACTGTCACCATCGGAACAGCCCTCAGATCGGCCGTCCTGCAGCAGATATAAAAATTCCGTCTCCCCGGAGGACGATTCATCGCCGGAATAGACAACAGTCTCACCGCCAGAGTCTGATCCGTCCTCGGCTTGCACTCCATGCACTGCTCCAACGAAGACGTGCTTCATGGCAAGCTGAATCCAGGCATGTCTCGCACGCTGAGCCGGCTCGACGACGTTGGCGAAGATGTCCAACTCAGGGCCCGGTTCGCTGATCTTGCCGATGAAGACGTGGATGCCATCGAAGGGGACCCGGTACCCGTATTCGATTGCATCGGCCTCGGGGCCCCAGCCTGCATCGTCGATGTAGATCTTGCCACGACAACTCTTGGTCATCCAGCCCACTACGTAGCCCTTGATTCCTTCAAAGCTGCCCTTCAAGAACTCGAAACCATCGTGCAATAAACCCCATGGTGGGCGCCAACTGTGCTATCAAATGCCACAACGTAACTGGGTGATTATAAAGATGCTCTACAGGTGTCTCCGAAAGTGTTCGTGGTGTTGGCATAGATCAAGAATAGGATTTGTCACTCCGAGTGTCGGAGAGGTATCTCTGGGCCCTCTTGGTAATGCACATCGTAATAAGACTTGCAAGAAAAACGACTAATGAGTTAGTCACAAGATGATGCATTAGGGAATGAGTAAAGAGACTTGCCGGTAACAAGATTAACTAGGTATAGTGATACCGACGATCGAATCTCGAGCAAGTAACATACCGATGACAAAGGGAACAACGTATGTTGTTATGCGGTTTGACCGACAAAGATCTTTGTAGAATATGTAGGAGCCAATATGAGCATCTAGGTTCCGCTCTTGGTTATTGACCGGAGATGAGTCTCGGTCATGTCTACATAGTTCTCGAACCCGTAGGGTCCGCACGCTTAACGTTCGATGACGATCGGTATTATGAGTTTATGAGTTTTGATGTACCGAAGGTAGTTCGGAGTCCCGGATGAGATCACAGACGTGACGAGGAGTCTCGGAATGTTCGAGGCATAAATATTAATATATTGGATGACTATATTCGGACAACGGAAGTGTTCCGGGTGTTATCGGATAAAACCGGCGTGTTGGAGGGGATTACCGGAACCCCCCGAGGGAGTATGGGCCATAGTGGACCAATGAGGGAAAGAGAGAGGCAGCCCACTAGGGTTGGCCGCACCCCACTAGGGTTCCTAGTTGGACTAGGAGTGGGAGGGCGTGCCCCTCTCCTTCCTTCTCCTCTCCTCCTTCCTTTCCTACTCCTAGTAGGAATGGGAAGGGGGATTCCTATTCCTACTAGGAGTAGGAATCCTACTCCTATGGCGCGCCCCTTGGGCCGGCAGCACCTCCCCCTTGCTCCTTTATATACGGGGGCTGGGGGCACCCAAAGACACACAAGCAACATCATTTTAGCCGTGTGCGGTGCCCCCCTCCATAGAAACATACCTCGGTCATACTGTTGCACTGCTTAGACGAAGCCCTGCGCCGGTAGCTTCATCATCACCGTCACCATGCCATCGTGCTGACGAAATTCTCCCGTGAAGCTCAACTGGTTCAAGAGCTCGTGGGACTTCATCGAGCTGAACGTGTGCTGAACGCGGAGGTGCCATACGTTCGGTGCTTGGATCGGTTGGATCGCGAAGACGTTCGACTACATCAACCCCGTCACTAGACGCTTCAGCTTTCGGTCTACGAGGGTACGTAGACACATTCTCCCCTCTCGTTTCTATGCATCTAGTAGATAGATCTTGCGTGATCGTAGAAACTTTTTTGTAATGCTACATTCCCCAACAATAACAAAGAGTATCTTGTGTCCCCAACACACCCAATACAATGGTAAATTGTATAGATGCACTAGTTCGGCGAAGAGATGGTGATACAAGTGTAATATGGATGGTAGATATAGGTTTTTGTAAGCTGAAAATATAAAAACAACAAGGTAACTAATGATAAAAGTGAGCACAAACGGTATTGCAATACTTAGAAACAAGGCATAGGGTCCATATTTTCACTAGTGCAAGTTCTCTCAACAATGATAACATAATTAGATCATATAACAATCCCTCAACGTGCAACAAAGAGTCACTCCAAAGTCACTAATAGTAGAGAACAAATGAAGAGATTATTGTAGGGTACGAAACCACCTCAAATTTATTCTTTCTGATCGATCTATTAAGCCTAGAGCTCGTACTAAAATAACACCTTAAGACACACATCAACAAAAACCCTAATCTCACCTAGATACTCCAATTTCACTGATACGTCTCCAACGTATCTACTTCTCCTAACGCTTTTCCTCTTGTTTTGGACTCTAATTTGCATGATTTGAAAGAAACTAACCCCGGACTGACGTTGTTTTTAGCAGAACTACCATGGTGTTGTTTTTGTCCAGAAATAAAAGTTCTCGAAATGGAACGAAACTTTGCAAGGATTTTTATATAATAAATGAAAAATACTGGAGCCAAGAACCATCGGAGGGGGGCACGTGGGTGGGCACAACCCACCAGGGCACTCCCCCTCCTGGCGCACCCAGGTGGGTTGTCCCCACCTAGTGGCCCCGCAGACGTCAACCCTGATACTATATATTCACATTTGCGGAGAAAAAAATCAGGGATAAAGAATTATCGCGATCCACGAGATGGAGCGGCCGCCACCTCCTGTTCTTCATCGGGAGGCCAGATCTGGAGTCCGTTTGGGGCTCCGGAAAGGGGGTCTCCGTCCTTCGTCATCACCAACCCTTCTCCATATCCAATTCCATGATGCTCCCCACCGGGAGCGAGTAATTCCTTCGTAGGCTCGCTAGTCGGTGAGGAGTTGGATGAGATTCATCATGTAATCTAGTTAGTTTTGTTAGGGCCGATCCCTAGTATCCACTATGTTGTGAGATTGATGTTGCTATGACTTTTCCATGCTTAATGCTTGTCACTTTGGGTCCGGGTGCCATGATTTCAGATCTGAACCATTTATGATATTATTATTATATTCATGTTTTAGATTCGATCTTGCAAGTTATATTCACCTACTACGTGTTATGACCCGACAACTACGGAGTGATAGTAGTCGGAACCACTCTCGGTGATGACTGTAGTTTGAGGAGTTCATGTATTCATCGTGTGCTAATACTTTGTTCCGGTTCTCTATTAAAAGGATGCCTTAATATCCCTTAGTTTCCAATATGGACCCCGCTGCCACGGAAGGGTAGGACAAAAGATGGCATGCAAGTTCTTTACATAAGCACGTGTGACTATTTATGGAATACATGCCTACATTATATTTATGAACTGGAAACTGGTGCGCGTCGGTCCTAAACAAATGGTTTAAAACCCCTTTCCGCGACGGCATCTGGAACCGTTGCCAAGTGAGTGTGGGCGATAGGGGGTCCTTCCCACACGACCCAAAAACCGTTGGGGATATGCCCTCCTGGCACACACGTTTGGCAAAATGAGGTCGTGTGCGACCGGCGAGCACTCAAATACGAAAATATGTACAGTAGATCTAAAAAAAATACAATTATATGGTGAAAGTGTTTCCGGTCGCAAGTACATCCCACAAAGCCAGTCCCCGCTAAACGTTTCCGTTCGTATGCACATCCCACACAGTCGCTCTAGGGTTTCCGTTCATAGGTACTTCGAACACAATTTTTCCCGTTAAATCGTTTGCGTTATTGAATGTATCACACACGGTCCATAGAAGAAACTGTGTGGCAAAGGCTGTCCATCACACATAGTTTTTATGTGGTAAGCATTTGCGCAAGGTGGCCTAACGCAAACCGTTTTCAAGAGAAAGTCGTGTGTGATTGTTCATTGATCCAACACGGTTTATTCCTAGAAACTGTGTGCATTGCCTGAGGTCATCGCCCACGGTATTTTTTCAACAACAGTTTGCAATAGCAAAATACAATTAACAGGCTAATTCACCATTAACAGGCTAATTATTCGATTATTCATAATCCATTTATTAATCTAATTGACATTTCATATTAAGCACACAATATATTTCATTTCCATATTAATGAAGTAGAATTTCATAATTGAAATACATCAGAGTACAACATGATATAGCTGCACCAGCAGCAAGTTTCACATGCAACTTGTAGAACCTTTCGAAATTAGCATCATAGATGGTATATAGACACATGCATCTCATCTGGAAAATTGCTGAAGCGGAAGGCGAATATTGAGCCTTCATTCATGTTGAAGGTCTTTGCAACTTTAGGCCAGTGCCTGTGGATGATTAACTGTCTGTCCTTCGTCCTCTTCGGGAACACTTCAATATTGAACCGTGGGTGTTGTATGAAAATCTTCCTTGCCTCCTGACCATAGAGGTGGTTTGAGAGGTAATCATCAGTGAACTGCTTTGGAAAGGCCTGCAAACAAGGATGTGCATAAATATCTTCTCTATATTGGAAACGGGGCAAAGGAATAAAAAAAGGCAAGGTATAATAGTTAGTACCATTTTGTAGTGAACTGATGTCTATTTCATTGTGCAGACAAAGATCTTGTTGTTTTTTGTCGCTAATTTATTTATCATAACAATCTTTCTGAGTTTCTTGATTTGATTGATATTCATGGACAACTCATTTCCCCATATGCAAAAAAGGTCAAACAGTGGGTCAAAACCTCTGACAGCAGGACCTACATGTGCAAGACCAAATTGTTAAAAACCAAAATATTAGAATGGTTCCTGCAATTGCACAATAATGTGCTATTAGACAACGAACCATGCACATGCTAACCTCGATTGTAAACCTCAGTGCTTCCCATTGTTTCCCTGCAACACATATAAGGTAGTTAGTCATCAGGTTAAGTAAGGGTTTGCATGCTATCAGTAAAATATGTTAATGAAAAATAAGCACATTGTAGATTCATCAGATTAATTGAAGCCACACGGAAAACCCATTTACCCAAACCAAGCATGATTAAGAACTAGGAAATATAGCACTTGTATGTGTTTCTCATGTATTAAGTGCAGCCAAATTCGATTTATTCCTCACATGCACAACAATACAAAATTCTACCCACGACAATTGGACATCGCATTGCAGAACTGCACCAAGCAGTTAACTAAACACCACAATAAATGAACCAAACATTAACTGAGCACCACATTGCACAATATAACATACTCCTAATAGAAGATCAGAGAGTTAACCAAGCAGTTAACTACAACCAATTGCAGCAATTATATTTGTTTCTCATGTATTTACTATAGCCAAATTCAATTTATTCCTCACATGGTATACAATAAAAAAATGCACCCACAATTTTGTAAAGATAAATTTGATTTATTTCTCACATGGAAGACAATACAAAATTGCAGCATGAAGAATTAAACATCACATTTGCAGAATTGAACCAAACAGTTAACTGAAGAGTGAAGACGACAACTAATTAACAAACAGTTAATAAGCACCACACTGCATGACATATAGAACATATACACTAGAGCAACAGATTGCATGGTGAAATTAGATAGCACAATTCACTAGAATTCGTGAAGGAAAGGCAGGAGCAGCACACGCAACGGGTAAACTGAGCATGCTTAACCGGCGTAGCTTGCAAATGGCAAGGTGCTCCTTCAAGATCTGGGGGTCGGCACGAATGGCAGCCATCGCGACCTCATCCGCGCGTGTGGCCGCAATTTACTTCTCCGCTACCAAATGCTCCTTGAGGTCCTGGCTATACTGCATGCACCATGGCTTAGGGCGACGCGTTTTTGGTGGAGGGATCAGTGATTTGGGTGGAATGTGTCACGCTCGCGTCGGCGGTCGGGGCATGTGGGATGTGGAATGAGGAGGAGGATGGGGGTCGGGTGTGGATTACCTGCCTGGATAGAGCAGGCCGAGCAGTGTGAAGGAGGGTCACCGGCGAGGAGGTGACAGCGCTGCAAGCAAGGAGTGAAGGTTTCAACTTGGAAAGGAAGGCAGAAAGAGGGGAAATGTGGCTTTTGGTAAGGGGGGGAGGTAGATATTTCCGCGGAAGCCAAAAATTTGGAATCGCTTCAGCCAAAAAACTACCGCGCAAAGTGTCATCAGACACGGTCCCTTATTTAGAACTGTGTATGATATGTGGACATCACACACGATTCAGATAGCTTAACCCGTGTGTGATGAGTTTGAACGTCAAAAGTCTTGGTTCAAATTTCCATGGTTAAAGTGGTCATCCATGTCATTGCATAATTTGGGTACACAAAGGAGGCTACAACACACCCACACATCTTAATCTAGCAAGTTCAGCAATTAAACAGAGCTAGCTAACTTAAACATTACTCTAACAAAGGAGGCTGGTGCTCGTCGATCTCCGCCACCGCCTCCATATCCAGCTCGCGCCCGACGATCTCCTGGGGAAGGGGCTCCATGGCATCCATCGCACCATACTCGGCAAGCATCTCGCATCCGCGTCCGCCGTCTCTTTGGAAAAGGCCGCCACGAGCTGGGCGTGGGCGGATGATACGTCTCTAATGTATCTATAATTTTTTTATTGTTCCATGCTATTATTTATGAAGTATTGGATGTTTAATGGGCTTTGTCATTCACTTTTATATCATTTTTGGGACTAACCTACTAACCCAAAGGCCCAGTCCAGATTGCTGTTTTTTTGCATATTTCAGGGTTTTGCAGAAAAAGAATATCAATCGGAGTCCAAACGGAATGAAACCTTCGTGAGAGATATTTTTGGAGAAAATCACGCTAGAGGAACTTGAGAACCATGTCAGGGGAGCCTCGAGTGGCCCTCTAGGGTGGGGGCGCGCCCCGTGCCTCGAGGCCCACTCGAGCGTCCCCCGGTGCCCTCCTTCTTCCTATATAAGTTCACGTACCCCAGAAACTCCGTGAACAGAGAGAAAACCCTAATTCCACCGCCGTAGCTTCTGTTCCCGTGGAGATCCCATCTTGGAGCCTGTTCCGGAGCTCCATCGGAGGGGGATCCATCACGGAGGCCGTCATCATCATCATCATCGCCCTCACCATGAGTTGTGAGTAGTTTACCACATACCTTCGGGTCCATAGCTAGTATCTAGATGGCTTCTTCTCTCTCTCTGGATCTCAATACAAAGTTCTCCTCGGTCTTCGAGGAGATCTATTCGATGTAATCTCTTTTTGCGGTGTGTTTGTCGAGATCCGATGAATTGTGAGTTTATGATCAAGGTTATCTATGAAAGATATTTGGTTCTTCTCTGAACTTTTTATGTGTGCTCATAATATCTTTGCAAGTCTCTTCGAATTATTGGTTTGGTTTGGCCTACTAGATCTATAGTTCTTGCAATGGGAGAAGTGCTTGGCTTTGGGTTCAATCTTGCGGTGTCCTTTCCCAATGACAGTAGGGGCATCAAGGCACGTATTGTATTGTTGCCATCGAGGATAAAAAGATGGGGTTTACATCATATTTCTTGAGTTTATCCCTCTACATCATGTCATCTTGCTTAAGGCGTTACTCTGTTAGTATGAACTCAATACACTAGATGCATGCTGGATAGCGATCGATGTGTGGAGTAATAGTAGTAGATGCAGGCAGGAGTCGGTCTACTTGTCTCGGACGTGATGCCTATATACTATGATCATGCCTAGATAGTCTCATAATTATTCGCTTTTCTATCAATTGCTTGACAGTAATTTGTTTACCCACCATAGAATATCGCTACCATGAGAGAAGCCACTAGAGAAAACTATGGCCCCCGGGTCTATTCTCAACATATCAATCTACATCTACTTTACTTTTACCGCTTTTATTTGCTGTTTTATTAAACCAAAAATACCAAAAATATCAACTATCATCTATGTCAGATCTCACTCTCGTAAGTGACCGTAAAGGGATTGACAACCCCTTATCGCGTTGGCGGCGAAGTTCTTATTTGTTTGTGCAGGTGCGAGGGACTGGCGCGTGGTCTCCTACTGGACTGATACCTTGGTTCTCAAAAATTGAGGGAAATACTTATGCTACTGTGCTGCATCTCCCTTTCCTCTTCGAGGGAATACAATGCAAGCTCAAGAGGTAGCAAGAAGAATTTCTGGCGCCGTTTCCGGGGAGCATAGCTCTATTCTTTAAGTTACTTGGGATTTATATCTGTTTATCACCATGAAGAATTTGAAGGACTCAAAAACCAAGATCTTACCCTGAACTACGAGGGGAGGTAAGGAACTGCCATCTAGCTCTGCACTTGATTCTCCTTCTGTTCTGAGTAAACTTGCAACACCTACTCCTGCTATTGAATCTGATATGTCGTATGTTCTTGATGATGCTACTTCTGCTATGTATGATGAAACTACCTCTATGGCTGATACTGTGCCACTAGGTGAATTTCTAGATGAAAAAATTGCTAAGGTTAGGGAGAGTGCAAATGTTGATGATATTTATGAAAGTGATGATGAAACTACTCCCAATAGATATGAATTGCCTGTTGTTCCTGAGGCTTATGTTATGGATGAAGAAACTGCTAGAGACTTTCTTGCTTGCAATGATAGATATGATCTTAAGAAATTATTAGCTAAGCTGAAAGAAAGTCCTTGAATGCTATAATGAAACATGACCCTGCTTTTGCTACTTCACCTATATGTGTTACTGATAAGGATTATGAATTCTCTGTTGATCCTGAGTTAATTACTTTGGTTGAATCTGATCCTTTCCATGGCTATGAGTCTGAAACTGTTGTGGCACATCTTACCAAGTTGAATGATATAGCCACCCTGTTTACCAACGATGAAAAGATTCGCTATTACTATATCCTTAAGTTGTTTCCGTTCTCGTTAAAGGGTGATGCTAACACTTGGTTTAATTCTCTTGATCCTGGTTGTGTGCATAGTCCCCAGGATATGATGTATTACTTTTCTGCTAAATATTTTCCCGCTCATAAGAAACAAGTTGCCTTACGGGAAATATATAACTTTGCTCAAACTGAAGAAGAGAGTCTACCACAAGCTTGGGGGAGGCTTCTCCAGTTACATAATGCTTTCCCTGATCATCCTCTTGAGATGCATGATATACTTGATGTCTTTTATAATGGACTAACCAATGCTTCCAGAGACCACCTGGATAGTTATGCTGGTTGTGTTTTCAGGGAAAGAACAGTTGAACAAGCTGAATTATTATGGAAAAATATGCTAGCCAATGAAAATAATTGGATAATTCCTGAACCAGCCCCTAAGACAACTCCGAAGAAGAGAGGTGTTCTATTTCTCAGTCCTGAAGACATGCAAGAGGCAAAGAAATCTATGAAAGAAAAAAGGTATTAAAGCTGAAGATGTTAAGAATTTACCGCCTATTGAAGAAATACATGGTCTTGATAACCCGACACAGGTATTAAAGGTAAATTCTCTTTATAGATTTGATAAAGGTGATATTCCTCGTTATAAGTCTGCTAGCCAATGCTTAGATGAGTTTGACAATTTCATTGTGAAACAAGAAAACTTCAATGCTTATGTTGGTAGACAACTACAACACAATGCTTATATGATTGAACACTTGAGTGATTATCTGTCTAGTGCTAAAGGTGAACTGAAACTTATTAGTATACATGCTTCTATGGTTACCACTCAAGTAGAACAAGTACTTAAGGCTCAGAATGATTTGCTCAATGAATTAAATAGTAAGAATAATGACTATGCTGTTAGAGTTGCTACTAGAGGTGGAAAGATGACTCAGGAAC
The DNA here is from genome assembly GCA_902687465.1 of Secale cereale. Classification (NCBI taxonomy): domain Eukaryota; kingdom Viridiplantae; phylum Streptophyta; class Magnoliopsida; order Poales; family Poaceae; genus Secale; species Secale cereale. Next base: position 750,570,426 of record LR738711.1, on the reverse strand, counting down.
CTCTGTATCCTGAAGGCCACCCTAAGAGAATTGAGCAAGATTCTCATAGAGCTAATTTAGATGCACCTAGTTCTTCTAAGAAGAAGAAAAAGAAAAATGATAGGACTTTGCATGCCTCTAGTGAACCTGTAGCTGACACACCTGAGAATCCCAATGATATATCTGTTTCTGATGCTGAGACACAATCCGGTAATGAACATGAACCTAGTGATAATGTTAATGATGATGTTCATGTTGATGCTCAACCTAGCAATGATAATGATGTAGAGATTGAACCTGCTGTTGATCTTGATAACCCACAATCAAAGAATCAACGTTATGATAAGAGAGACTTTGTTGCTAGGAAGCACGGTAGGGAAAGAGAACCATGGGTTCAGAAACCCATGCCTTTTCCTCCGAAACCATCCAAGAAAAAGGATGATGAGGACTTTGAGCGCTTCACTGAAATGATTAGACCTATCTTTTTGCGTATGCGTTTGACTGATGTGCTTAAAACAAATCCTTATGCTAAGTATAAGAAAGACATTATTATCAACAAAAGAAAGATACCTGAAGTAGAAATCTCCACCATGCTTGCCAATTACACTCTCGAGGGTGGAATGCCTAATAAATTAGGGGATCCAGGAGTACCTACTATACCTTGCTCCATTAAGAGAAACTATGTTAAAACTGCTTTGTGTGATCTTGGAGCTGGTGTTAGTGTTATGCCGCTCTCTTTATATCGTAGACTTGACTTGAGTAAGTTGACACCTACTGAAATATCTTTGCAAATGGTCGATAAATCAACTGCTATACCTGTCGGTATTTGTGAGGATGTGCCTGTTGTAGTTGCAAAAGTTACTATTCTAACTGACTTTGTTATACTTGATATTCCCGAGGACGATAATATGTCTATTATTCTTGGAAGACCTTTTTTGAATACTGCAAGGGCTGTTATTGATTGCAACAAAGGCAATGTCACTTTTCATGTCAATGGTAATGAGCACACGGTACACTTTCCGAGGAAACAACCTCAGGTCCATAGTATCAATTATATTGGAAAAACTTCAATTATCACTATTGGAGGTTTTGAGTTTCCTATTCCTACTATCAAGAAGGCATATGACATACTTATTGTTGGGGACATACATATCCCCGTTGAGGTAACCTAGTGTTATTCGAAAATTCTCCGATTTCATGTTACTCGGAAAGAGTTTATTAACAAGACCTGATCAACCTTGTTAATGGAGTCCTTTTGATGAACATGGGATAGGTGAATCTAGATGACACAAACCTTCTGTACCATCTTTTTACTTTCTATTAATTAGGTTAAATAAAACGAAAATAGCATTATCTATCTGTTTCCAGACTTATCCGTGCAATAAAAATATATCCCGAAAATAAAAGTTCTCTAAATGCCATGAAAATGAAATATGATTTTTTCTAGATTATTTAAGAAAATATGGCACTGAACACACAGCGAGGGGAGCCAGTACGTGGCCTCGAGGGCACAGGGCGTGCCCCCTTCCCAGGGCACGCTCCCCTGCCTCGAGGGCCCCACGTGGCCCCCCTCCACTTATCCTTTCACCCATGCTCTTCTTCTTCCTCCCAAAAAAAATCCCCATCCAGCTCAAACCCGAGTTCTAGCTCATTTTGCTGCCATTTTCGATCTCCTTGCTCAAAGCACCATTCACCAAACTGTTTGGGGTGATTGTTCCTTGGTATGTGACTCCTCCATTGGTCCAATTAGTTTTTGTTCTAGTGCTTCATTTGTTACAAATTTATGCTGCTGTGGTGACCTTGTTCTTGAGCTTGCATGCCAAATTTTCTTGGTCCCAAGTAGTTCTAATGCATGATATAGCCTCTAGGCACTTATAGGAGTCGTTGCTATCAATCTTGTTGAGTTTGGTTAACTTTTATTGTGAGTTACTAAAAATTCCAGAAATTTTCAGAAAAGGAAAATGTTGAAAAGATTATTGAGGGGCTCCTCCAGCAAGAGCTCAGAGGAGAAGAAGAAATAAGAAAATAAGAAGCCCAAGTATAATCTTCCTCGCATGGCGGAAGTTCGACCGTGCGAATGGCCGTGTAATAATTTCATGATGTCCGCCGGTATTTACGAAGACTTTTATTGGTTGGCGAATAATGCAGGCCTCACCGACTTCCTCAACGATAAAAAAGAACAGTATCTCTTACTCGCCAATATTTTCACGCAAAGCTTTCATTTTCATTCTAGGAAAACACCACCTACGGTGGAGTTTCGCTTATATGATGTGAGTAAGGAGATATCACTTTTAGATTTTTGTGGAATATGCAAGGTACCCTTTGGAGGTAGACTTGATGAACCACGTCATGAAGACGTCAAAGGGTTCATTGACATGATAGCCGTAGGTAAAACTAGACAAGTTTCAGGGGCAAGAATCACTAGTATACACTTCCCTGTTCTGCGCTACTTTGCTTTATTTGCTAGTAGGTGTTTAATTGGTCGCGGGAACAGTGGGAATCTCAGTGCCCCTGATATTGTCATTTTACGCCATGCTTTGTTTCGAGACACAACTTTTAGCTTAGGTGCCGTCGTTGCCAAAAGATTGAGTCTGAACCGCTCAAAGGGGCCCATCTTTGGAGGCATCTTTGCTTCTCGCCTTGCTGAATATTTTAATATACCTATTAGCCATCATGAGAAGGAAGAAAAATTGCTTGCCCCTGTTTATCTGGACTACAAGAGCATGGTATCTCCTGACTTTATTGTTAAAGACAAGAATATGCAGCTCAATTATAAATTGAGGTTTGATGAAATATACTGTGAAATTGTTACCTTGCCTGCACCTTCTTTGTTTGATCTATCTACAAGCGTATTCCTCATCACCTCTGATGCCTTCTACAAGTACCAAGGTCAAGCACAAGCTTCAGAGCCTGAGCCGGAACCACCACTTGATCCTTCCCGTTAATCTATTTATGGATGGGAGCTGGACGAGCTCGCCAACCAGTGGCACCCAGAGGACACTTCTCAGTACACTGGAGGGAGTGGATTCAATCCGTGGCCATAGAACAACTTAGGCGAAAAGCCTAAGCTTTGGGGAGTACGTGTTTCTCACCGACTTTACATTCATGTTCACACTTATTCTAGTTGTCGGTGCTCACACTCTTTCACTATACCATCCATGCTTAGTTTCAATTTCTTTTTCTTTGTCTTTTTCTTGTGTGCTAGAAAAACCTAGAATTTTTTTTTAGTTGTAGCTTGTAGCTAGTTTACTTTCTTTGCCTGTAGTAGTAACTTAAAATGAAAACCCCAAAAGATTTCCCGTTCTTCTTTTGCTTGTTGGGAGCTTTCCCGTGTAAATAGTTTCTTTTAGTTTCTTTTCTTTAGGGGTTAAGAGTAGAAGACCATGATTTAAAATGCTTAGTGTCTCTCATATGCTTTGTTGTTGAATTAACCTTGAGCCATATTACCTTGTCTTCTCTCTTGTATTAAATGCCTGCAGATTCCAGCTTAGTCCAATGCACGTGCACTATTATTATTATCCACACCGTTCGGTTGTGCGAGTGAAAGGCAATAAGGATGATATATGATGAACTAATTGAGATGAGAAAAGCTGGTATGAACTCGACCTCTTTTGTTTTTGTAAATATGATTGCTCGTCGTTCCTGATTCAGCTTGTTAAGAATGAAACATGCTTGCAATGACAATTAGAGATCATAGCTGCTTATGCCATGCTTAATTAGCTGAGAGTCTATAATGGTCTATCTTGCGTGCCAACATGATTTTAAAATGGTGGTGATGTGGTATGATGGGTGGTATCCTCCTTTGAACAATTTAAGTGACTTGACTTGGCACATGTTCACGCATGTAGTTGAAACAAATCAACATAGCCTCAACGATATTTGTGTTCATGGTGATTTATATCCTACTCATGCTTGCATTCATATTTGATTAATTTTAATGCATGTTCATGACCGTTGTTGCTCTCTAGTTGGTCGCTTCCCAGTCTCTTTCTAGCCTTCACATGTACTAAGCGGGAATACTGTTTTTGCATCCACTTCCATAAACCCCAAAGTTATTCCACATGAGTCCACTATACCTTCCTATATGCAGTATTTACCTGCCATTCCAAGTAAATTTGTATCTGCCAAACTCTAAACCTTCAAATGAAATTCTGTTTTGTATGCTCGAACAGCTCATGTATCAACTAGGGCTGTCTATATCTTCCATGCTAGGTGGGTTATTCTCATGATGAGTGGACTCCGCTCATCATTCATGAGAAAATGGTTGGTCATCGGGATGCCCAGTCCCATGCTCAAATCATAATAATTAAACAAAACTCCCCCAGGGCTGTTGCTTGTTTGGACGGTACCCCGTGGATTCGGATGGCCGTGGAGTGTGCTTGTTGGTGGTTGGGGGAGTATAAACTTTACCATTCTGTTTGGGAACCGCCTATAATGTGCGTACCATGGGAGATATCGAGATTCTTGGTTGTTATGTTGACAATGAAAGTATACCGCTCAAAATGTTATTCAATCTCTATTTTAAAATCGAGCTCTGGCACCTCTGCAAATCCCTGCTTCCCTCCGCGAAGGGCATATCTATTTACTTTTATGCAGAGTCATCACCCTCTTATCAAAGAGCACCAGTAGGAGAGCACCTCTGTAGTTGCATGTATTACAATTAATTTGCATTGAGTATGATAATGACTGGATCTCTTTTACCATGAATTACAATGTCTAGTTAGTCCTTGATCCTTAAAGGTGCTCTGCATTTATGTTTTGCGGTCTCAGAAAGGGCTAGTGAGATACCATCCTGTCATATCATATGATGATTGTTTTGAGAAGTGTTGTCATCCGAGGTTTATTATTTTGGCTCGCTAGTTGATTATGCCATTGATGTGAGTAGTCTTGAGACCTGAAAGTTATTGTGAATGTGGTTAGTTCATGATCTTGTTGAAAACCTGAATGCTAGCTTACATATTTATAACAACAAGAGCAAACAAAGTTTGTCAAAGTTTTTCTTTATCACTTTCAGTTTATCAACTGATTTTCTTGAGGACAAGCAAAGGTTTAAGCTTGGGGGAGTTGATACGTCTCCAATGTATCTACTTTTTTCCAAACCCTTTTGCCCTTGTTTTGGACTCTAACTTGCATGATTTGAATGGAACTAACCCGGACTGACGCTGTTTTCAGCAGAACTGCCATGGTGTTGTTTTTGTGCAGGATAAAAAGTTCTCGGAATTGCCTGAAAATCAACGGAGAATTATTTTAGAAAATATATAAAATATCTGCAAGAAGATCTTCACTGGGGGCCCACACCCTGTCCTCGAGGGTGGGGGGCGCGCCCCCTTCCCAGGGCGCGCCCCCTGCCTCGAGGCCCCTCGATGCTCCACCAACGTACCCCTAGATCCTATATCTTCCGTTTCGGGGAGAAAAAAATAGAAGAGAAGGAATTATCGTGTTTTACGAGACGGAGCCGCCGCCAAGCCCTAATCTCTCTCGGGAGGGCTGATCTGGAGTCCATTCGGGGCTCCGGAGAGTGGAGACCGTCGCCATCGTCATCATCAACCTTCCTCCATCACCAATTCCATGATCCTCACCGCCGTGTGTGAGTAATTCCATCATAGGCTTGCTGGACGGTGATGGGTTGGATGGGATCTATCATGTAATCGAGTTAGTTTTGTTAGGGTTTGATCCCTAGTATCCACTATGTTCTGAGATTGATGTTGCTATGACTTTGCTATGCTTAATTCTTGTCACTAGGGTCCGAGTGCCATGATTTCAGATCTGAACCTATTATGTTTTCATGAATATATGTGTGTTCTTGATCCTATCTTGCAAGTCTATAGTCACCTACTATGTGTTATGATCCGGCAACCCCGAAGTGACAATAATCGGGACCACTCCCGGTGATGACCATAGTTTGAGGAGTTCATGTATTCACTATGTGTTAATGCTTTGGTCCGGTACTCTATTAAAAGGAGGCCTTAATATCCCTTAGTTTCCAATAGGACCCCGCTGCCACGGGAGGGTAGGACAAAAGATGTCATGCAAGTTCTTTTTCCATAAGCACGTATGAGTGTATGACTATATTCGGAATACATGCCACATTGCATTGATGAACTGGAGCTAGTTCTGTGTCACCCTAGGTTATAACTCCTACATGATGAATTGCATCCGACGTAATTTCCCATCACCGATCCAATGCCTACGAGCTTTACCTATATTGCTAGTCGCTTATTTACTTTTCCGTTGCTACTATCACAAAAACTACAAAAACACTATCTTTACTTCTATTGCTGCTATCGCCACTATCATATTACTTTGCTACTAAACTATTCTGCTGCAGATACTAAGTTTCCAGGTGTGGTTGAATTGACAACTCAGCTGCTAATACTTAAGAGTATTCTTTGGCTCCCCTTGTGTCGAATCAATAAATTTGGGTTGAATACTTTACCCTCGAAAACTGTTGCGATCCCCTACACTTGTGGGTTATCAAGACTATTTTCTTGATACGTCTCCAACATATCTACTTTTCCAAACCCTTTTGCCCTTGTTTTAGACTCTAACTTGCATGATTTGAATGGAACTAACCCGGACTGACGTTGTTTTCAGCAGAACTGCCATGGTGATGTTTTTGTGCAGAATAAAATATTCTCGGAATCGCCTGAAAATCAACGGAGAATTATTCTAGAAAATATAAAAAATATCTGCAAGAAGATCTTCACCGGGGGGCCCACACCCTGTCCTCAAGGGTGGGGGCGCGCCCCCCTTCCCAGGGCACGCCCCCTGCCTCGAGGGCCCCCTGATACTCCAACGACGTACCCCCAGATCCTATATCTTCCGTTTCGAGGAGAAAAAAATAGGAGAGAAGGAATTATCGCATTTTACGAGATGGAGCCGCCGCCAAGCCCTAATCTCTCTCGGGAGGGCTGATATGGAGTCCGTTCGGGGCTCCGGAGAGTGGAGATCGTCGCCATCGTCATCATCAACCTTCCTCCATCACCAATTCCATGATGCTCACCGCCGTGTGTGAGTAATTCCATCGTAGGCTTGCTGGACGGTGATGGGTTGGATGGGAACTATCATGTAATCAAGTTAGTTTTGTTAGGGTTTGATCCCTAGTATCCACTATGTTCTGAGATTAATGTTGCTATGACTTTGCTATGCTTAATGCTTGTCACTAGGGCCCGAGTGCCATGATTTCAGATCTGAACCTATTATGTTTTCATTAATATATGTGTGTTCTTGATCCTATCTTGCAAGTCTATAGTCACCTACTATGTGTTATGATCTAGCAACCCCGAAGTGACAATAATCGGGACCACTCCCGGTGATGACCATAGTTTGAGAAGTTCATGTATTCACTATGTGTTAATGCTTTGGTCCGGTACTCTATTAAAAGGAGGCCTTAATATCCCTTAGTTTCCCATAGGACCCCGCTGCCACGGGAGGGTAGGACAAAAGATGTCATGCAAGTTCTTTTTCCATAAGCACGTATGACTATATTCGGAATACATGCCTACATTGCATTGATGAACTGGAGCTAGTTCTGTGTCACCCTAGGTTATAACTCCTACATGATGAATTGCATCCGACGTAATTTCCAATCACCAATCCAGTGCCTATGAGCTTTACCTATATTGCTAGTCGCTTATTTACTTTTCCGTTGCTACTATCACAAAAACTACAAAAACACTATCTTTACTTTTATTGCTGCTACCACCACTATCATATTACATTGCTACTAAACTATTTTGCTACAGATACTAAGTTTCCAGGTGTGGTTGAATTGACAACTCAGCTGCTAATACTTAAGAGTATTCTTTGGCTCCCCTTGTTTCGAATCAATAAATTTGGGTTGAATACTTTACCCTCGAAAACTGTTGCGATCCCCTACACTTGTGGGTTATCAAGACTATTTTCTGGCGCCGTTGCCGGGGAGGCTTACGCAAAAGTCATATACCAAGTACCTATCACAAACCCTTATCCTCCACGTTACATTTTGCCTCTCGTTTTCCTCTCCCCCACTTCACCCTTGCCGTTTTATTTGCCCTTCTTCCGCCGTGTGTTTATCGTTCACTTGCTTCTTGTTTGCTTGTGTGTGTTGGATTGCTTGCTTGTCACTATGGCTCAGAACAATACCAAATTGTGTGACTTCTCTAATACCAACAACAATAACTTTATTAGCACTTTGATTGCTCCTATTACCGATGCTGAATCTTGTGAGATCAATGCTGCTTTGTTGAATCTTGTCATGAAAGATCAATTCTCGGCCTTCCTAGTGAAGATGCCGCTACCAATCTGAACAACTTTGTTGATTTGTGTGATATGCAAAAGAAAAGGGATACGGATAACAATATTGTTAAATTGAAGTTATTTCCATTTTCACTTAGAGATCGTGCTAAAACTTGGTTTTCCTCTTTGCCTAGAAATAGTATTGATCCGTGGAATAAGTGCAAAGATGCTTTTATCTCTAAGTATTTCCCTCCTGCTAAGATCATCTCTCTTAGAAACGATATTATGAATTTTAAGCAACTAGATCATGAGCATGTTGCACAATCTTGGGAGAGAATGAAATTGATGATACGTAATTGCCCTACACATGGTTTGAATCTATGGATGATTATTCAGAACTTTTATGCTGGCTTGAATTTTGCTTCTAGAAATCTTTTAGATTTGGCCGTCGTAGGCACTTTCATGGAAACCACCTTAGGAGAAGGTACCAAACTCCTAGATAATATTATGGGTAATTATTCTCAATGGCACACCGAAAGATCTACTAGTAAAAAAGTGCATGCTATCGAAGAAATTAGTGTTTTGAGTGGAAAGATGGATGAACTTATGAAATTGTTTGCTGCTAAGAGTGCTTCTTCTGATCCTAATGATATGCCTTTGTCCACTTTGATTGAGAATAACAATGAATCTTTGGATGTGAATTTTGTTGGTAGGAATAATTTTGGTAACAATGCTTATAGAGGTAATTTCAATCCTAGGCCTTTTCCTAGCAATTCCTCTAATAATTATGGTAATTCCTACAACAACTCTTATGGAAAGATGCCCTCTGAATTTGAAACTAGTGTTAAAGAGTTTATGATCTCGCAAAAGAATTTCAATGCTATGCTTGAAGAGAAATTGCTTAAGGTTGATGAATTGGCTAGAAGTGTGGATAGAATTACTCTTGATGTTGATTCTTTGAAACTTATATCTATCCCACCTAAGCATGATATCAATGAGTCTCTCAAAGCCATGAGAATTTCCATTGATGAGTGCATAGAAAGAACCGCTAGAATGCGTGCTAAAAGAGAAGATTATATTAAATCGTGTTCTTCTAGTTATCATGAAAATAAAGATGAAGATCTAAAAGTTATTGATGTGTCTCCTATTAGATCCTTGTTTTCTAGCATTAATCTTGATGAAAATAGGATTGGAGATGATTCTGCTTTAAGGTGTCTCAATGATTCCGAGTTTTTAGATCTTGATGCTAAATTTGCTAAAAGTGGGAGTGAAGAGATTAAAACTTTGCATAGTGATGAACCCACTACTTTGGATTTCAAGGGATTCAATTATGATAATTTCTATTTGATTGATTGTATTTTCTTGTTGCAATCCGTGCTAAATTCTCCGCATGCTTATAGTCAAAATAAAGCTTTTACTAAACATATAGTTGATGCTTTGATGCAATCTTATGAAGAAAAACTTGAGTTGGAAGTTTCTATACCTAGAAAGCTTTATGATGAGTGGGAACCTACTATAAAAATAAAGATAAATTATCATGAATGCTATGCTTTGTGTGATTTGGGTGCTAGTGTCTCCACTATCCCAAAAACTTTGTGTGATTTGCTAGGGTTCCATGAGCTTGATGATTGTTCTTTAAATTTGCATCTTGTGGATTCCACTATTAAGAAACCTATGGGAAGAATTGATGATGTTCTTATTGTTGCCAATAGTAATTATATGCCCATAGATTTCATTGTTCTTGATATAGATTGCAATCCTTCATGTCCTATTATTCTTGGTAGACCTTTCCTTAGAACGATTGGTGCAATTATTGATATGAAGGAAGGAAATATTAGATTCAAATTTCCGTTAAGGAAAGGCATGGAGCACTTTCCTAGAAAGAAAATGAAATTACCACATGAATCTATCATGAGAGCCACTTATGGATTGCCTTCCAAGGATGGCAATACCTAGATCTATCTTGTATCGTGCCTAGCTAGGGGCATAAAATGATAGCGCTTGTTGGGAGGCAACCCAATTTTTTGTTTTGTTTTTGTTTTTGTTGCTGTTAGGTAATAAATATTGCATCTAGACTCTCATTAGATGTGGTTTCATGTTTTGTTTAGTGTTTGTGTCAAGTAGAACCTTTGGGAAGACTTGTGTGAAGTTTATGTGATCTTGCTGTGAAAAATACAATTGTTAACGCTCGCTAAAGTAGTCTTCAGATTTTACTGGAGCGTACTTTTTAGTTGCTTATTTTTCAAGATGATTGATAGAAAAATTGCGCAAATTTACCAATTTAGTTTGAATTTTTTGGAGTTCCAGAAGTAGGCGAACCCTGCAGATTACTACAGACTGTTCTGTCTTTGACAGATTCTGTTTGTCGTGTGTTGTTTGCTTGTTTCAATGCATCTATGAGTAGTATTGGAGGATATGAACCATAGAGAAGTTGGAATACAGTAGGTTTAACACCAATATAAACAAAGAATGAATTCATTGCTGCACCTTTGAGTAGTGGTTTGCTTTCTTTTACTAACGGAGCTCACGAGAATTTTTGTCTAAGTTTTGTGTTGTGAAGTTTTCAAGTTTTGAGTATTGCTTTGATGGACTATGGAACAAAGAGTAGCAAAGGCCTAAGCTTGGGGATGCCCATGGCACCCCAAGTAAATTCAAGATAATCAAAAGCCTAAGCTTGGGGATGCCCCGGGAAGGCATCCCCTCTTTCGTCTTCATCCATCGGTAACTATACTTGGAGCTATATTTTTATTCGCAACATGTTATGTGTTTTGCTTGGAGCGTCTTGTATAATTTGAGTCTTTGCTTGTTAGTTTTACACAATCATCCTTGCTGGAAACACCTATTTGAGAGATTTAAATATGGCCTAGATATTATTAGAACACTCTATGTGCTTCACTTATATCTTTTGAGTTGAATAGTTTTTGCTCTAGTGCTTCATTTATAACTTTTAGAGCACGGTGGTGATAATATTTTGTAGAAATTGTTGAGCTCTCATGCTTCACTTATATTTATTTGAGAGTATATTAAAACAGCATGGCAATGAGTTTAGGCTAAAGAAACTAGTCTTCACATGATAGACATCCAATGTCAATGTAGTAAAAAAAATCACACCAAGTGCATTGAATAGAATGAGATGTTGGAGGCTTGATAATTGTTTTGAGATATGAGGATAGTGATATTAGAGTCATGCAAGTGGATTTATTATGAAATTGAGAAATACTTGTGTTAAGGTTAGTGATTCCCGTATCATGCACGTATGGTGAACCGCTATGTGACGAAGTTAGAGCATGAGGTATTTGTAGAGTGCCAACCTTTCTTTGGAGGTCGGGGGCGCGCGATGGTTAACTCCTACCAACCTCCCCCCTAGGAGCATGTGTTGATTACTTTGTTTTTGTTGACTTGTAGATTTTTGCAATAAGTATATGAGTTCTTATGACTAATGTTGAGTCCATGGATTATACGCACTCTCACCCTCCCACCATTGCTAGCCTCTCTCGTACCGCGCAACTTTCGCCGGTGCCTTAAACCCACTATATATCCTTCCTCAAAACAGCCACCATATTGTTCCTCAAAACATCCACCATACCTACATATCATGGCATTTCCATAGCCATTCCGATATATATTGCCATGCAACTTTCCAACGTTCCGTTTATATGACACGCATCATATTGTCATATTGCCATTGCATGATCTTGTAGTTGACATCGTAGTTGTGGCAAAGCCACCATGCATAATTTTTCATATATGTCGCTCTTGATTCATTGCACATCCCGGTACACCGCCGAAGGCATTCATGTAGAGTCATACTTGTTGTAGTATAGAGTTGTAATTTCGAGTTGTAATAAAAAGTGTGACGATCATCATTATTAGAACATTGTCCCATGTGAGGAAAGGCCAATAAAAAAAGAGATGGCCCAAAAATATATATATAGAGGGGCTAAAATAAAAAGAGACAGCCCTTCCAAAAAAAAGAGAGAAAAGAGAGAAGGGACAATTGCTACTATCTTTTTCCACACTTGTGCTTCAAAGTAGCACCATGTTCTTCATTGTAGAGAGTCTCATGCTTAGTCACTTTCATATACTAGTGGGAACTTTCATTATAGAACTTGGCTTGTATATTCCAACGATGGGCTTCCTCAAATGCCCTAGGTCTTCGTGAGCAAGCAAGTTGGATGCACACCCACTAGTTTCTTGTGTTGAGCTTTCATTCATATTTAGCTCTAGTGCATCCGTTGCATGGCAATCCCTACTCACTCACATTGATATCTATTGATGGGCATCTCCATAGTCCGTTGATACGCCTAGTCGATGTGAGGCTATCTCCCTCCTTTTTTGTCTTCTCCACAACCACCTCTATTCCACCCATAGTGCTATATCCATGGCTCACGCTCATGTATTGCGTGAAAGTTGAAAGGTTTGAAAAGATAGAGTATGAAAACAAATGCTTGTTTGAAATCAGGGTTGTGCATAATATGAATATTTTGTGTGATGAAGAGGGACTATATGATTTTGTGGGGATAACTTTCTTTAGCCATAGTATTTTGAGAAGACATGATTGTTTTGTTAGTATTGCTTGAAGTATTATTATTTCTTATGTCAATATAGACTTTTATCTTAAGTCTTTCAGATCTGAACATTCATGCCATAATTAAGAGAATTACATTGGAAAAACTATATTGGTTAGCATTCCACATAAAAAAATCTTTATCATTTACCTACTCGAGGACGAGCAGGAATTAAGCTTGGGGATACTTGATACGTCTCCAACGTATCCATAATTTTTTATTGTTCCATGCTATTATTTATGAAGTCTTGGATGTTTAATGGGCTTTGTCATTCACTTTTATATCATTTTTGGGACTAACCTAATAACCCAAAGGCCCAGTCCAGATTGCTGTTTTTTTGCCTATTTCAGGGTTTTGCAGAAAAAGAATATCAAACGGAGTCCAAACGGAATGAAACCTTCGCGAGAGATATTTTTGGAGAAAATCACGCGAGAGGAACTTGAGAACCACGTCAGGGGAGCCTCGAGTGGCCCTCGAGGGTGGGGGCGTGCGCCCCTTCCCAGGGCTCGCCCCCTGCCTCGAAGCCCACTCGAGCGTCCCCCGGTGCCCTCCTTCTTCCTATATAAGTCCACGTACCCCAGAAACTCCGTGAACAGAGAGAAAACCCTAATTCCACCACCGTAGCTTCTGTTCCCGTGGATATCCCATCTTGGAGCCTGTTCCGGAGCTCCACCGGAGGGGGGTCCATCACGGAGGCCTTCTTCATCATCATCATCGCCCTCACCATGAGTTGTGAGTAGTTTACCACAGACCTTCGGGTCCATAGCTAGTATCTAGATGGCTTCTTCTCTCTCTCTGGATCTCAATACAAAGTTCTCCTCTATCTTCGAGGAGATCTATTCGATGTAATCTCTTTTTGCGGTGTGTTTGTCGAGATCTGATGAATTGTGAGTTTATGATCAAGGTTATCTATGAAAGATATTTGGTTCTTCTCTGAACTTTTTATGTGTGCTCATAATATCCTTGCAAGTCTCTTCGAATTATTGGTTTGGTTTGGCCTACTAGATCTATAGTTCTTGCAATGGGAGAAGTGCTTGGCTTTGGGTTCAATCTTGCGGTGTCCTTTCCCAGTGACAGTAGGGGCAGCAAGGCACGTATTGTATTGTTGCCATCGAGGATAAAAAGATGGGGGTTTACATCATATTGCTTGAGTTTATCCCTCTACATCATGTCATCTTGCTTAAGGCGTTACTCTGTTCGTATGAACTCAATACACTAGACGCATGCTGGATAGCGGTCGATGTGTAGAGTAACAATAGTAGATGCAGGCAGGAGTCGGTCTACTTGTCTCGGACGTGATGCCTATATACAATGATCATGCCTAGATAGTCTCATAATTATTTGCTTTTCTATCAATTGCTCGACAGTAATTTGTTTACCCGCCGTAGAATATCGCTATCATGAGAGAAGCCACTAGAGAAAACTATGGCCCCCGGGTCTATTCTCAACATATCAATCTACATCTACTTTACTTTTACTGCTTTTATTTGCTGTTTTATTAAACCAAAAATACCAAAAATATCAACTATCATCTCTATCAGATCTCACTCTCGTAAGCGACCGTAAAGGGATTGACAACCCCTTATCGCCTTGCCTGTGAAGTTCTTATTTGTTTGTGCAGGTGCGAGGGACTGGCGCGTGGTCTCCTACTAGATTGATACCTTGGTTCTCAAAAATGGAGGGAAATACTGACGCTACTGTGCTGCATATCCCTTTCCTCTTCGAGGGAATACAACGCAAGCTCAAGAGGTAGCAGCGGACGCAATCTGGGCTTGGACGGGTTCCGTCATCGCAAGGTATGCGGCGGAGGAACGGTCGACAGCTCGAACGCTCTCGGTGATTGCCAGCTCTTCGGCCGTGGGTTGCCGGCCGTTGTTGGAGAAGCTTCGTTCGATTTGTGCGGTGACCGCCAAGAGCTTGGCGTGGGCAGCCTTGCCATGGTCGTGGGCGGCCTCCATCAGGGCTAAGGCCGCCGCTGCGGAATGGAGAGTTGTTGTGCCGCTCTCGCCAGTTGCTATCCCCAAGGCAGATGTTGCTACTGCCACCTGAGAAGCAACAGCGGCCGTTTGGGCTACCTTTGCCGCCCGGTCGCAAATTATGGCCGCACTCTCGCCGGAGTGGGCCACCGAAGTTGCCCTCACAACGCGGGTCCACGTGCCCATCTTTCACCGACGATGATTGAACAGTGAAAGGATATTTGGGGAGCGAGCTAGTGTGCTTGAGACGCCGGCTATGGACTGTAACCGACACACCTTCTCGCGTAAGCCATAGGCATACTATACACTGACGGTGCTCCAAGATATTTTGTACTACATCTCACACGGTTGCTGATAATAAAATGTCTGTGATCTACTTGATTTTTCATCTTGATTTGAGTTACATAATGGGGTCACAGCGGCAATGGACGGTGTTTGAATATCTAGACCTTTTATCTGGAGTGAACATGCAACTATATGTGTGTCGTAAAAGAATTGGAATTATTCAGGGTTCGTTTGAACATTTTATACATTAAATTGGTTTTCTAGCCATTTCGGGTGATCAATTCAAATTTGAACTACATGCACATGCTCTAGTGCATATAAATTGGTTGAAAATTCAAATCTGTGTCCTTGGGTGCATGCTTAGGTCACATGCAAGAAATGGGAATGAATTTCAAACATCGGGGCACCGTTGATTGCCGGCAAAACATTGAGATGCCTAGTTTTTAAATTCTAGTAAATCCAAAACTTGTCTGAAATTCATGAAACTCCGCATGCTATCATGGAGAGGCATCAACATGTCGTGGTACAAATTTTGTCCCATTTGGGGCAGGTTTGGGTCTATGCTTCTCACAAACCGGAGCTTCCCACAACAAGCATGATGGTTTTCGGTAGGGAACGTCCCACCTTTGTGGACGAAACGATATCCATTGCCTCTTATTGCTTTCAAATTTTTTCTCGTGTCAACATAGAACAACAGGGGTGTTGTGTGAATTTTTGTGATTTTTCGGGGTTCATTTGGACATTTTATGCATTAACTGAGATTTCAATGCATTTTATGTGCATAATTCAAATTTGAACTACATGCACATGCTCTAGTGCATATAAATTGGTTGAAAAATCAAATATGTGTCCTTGGGTGCATGCTTAGGTCCCATGCAAGAAATGGGAATGAATTTCAAACACCGGGGCACCGTTGATTGCCGGCAAAACATTGAGATGTCTGGTTTTTAAATTCTAGTAAATCCAAAACTCGTTTGAAATTCATGAAACTTGGCATGCTATCATGGAGCAGCACGAACATGTTGTGGTACAAATTTTGTCCCATTTGGAGCAGGTTTGGGTATATGCTTCTCACGAACCGGAGCTTCTCACAACAAGCATGATGGTTTTCTGTAGGGAACGTCCCACCTTTGGGGACGAAACGATATCCATTGCCTCTTATTGCTTTCAATTTTTTTTCTCGTGTCAACATAGAACAACATGAGTGTTGTGTGATTTTTTTATTTTTCGGGGTTCGTTTGGACATTTTATGCATTAACTGAGTTTTCAATGCATTTTATGTGCATAATTCAAATTTGAACTACATGCACATGCTCCAGTGCATGTAAATTGGTTGGAAAATCAAATCTGTGTCCTTGGGTGCATGCTTAGGTCCCATGCAAGAAATGGGAATGAATTTCAAACACCGGGGCACCGTTGATTGCCGGCAAAACATTGAGATGCCTGGTTTTTAAATTCTAGTAAATCCAAAACTCGTCTGAAGTTCATGAAACTTAGCATGCTATCATGGAGCGGCATCAACATGCCACGGTACAAATTTTGTCCCATTTGGGGCACGTTTGGGTATATGCTTGTCACAAACCGGAGCTTCTCACAACAAGCATGATGGTTTCCGGTAGGGAACGTCCCACCTTTGGGGACGAAACGATATCCATTGCCTCTTATTGCTTTCAATTTTTTTTCTCATGTCAACATAGAACAACATGAGTGTTGTGTGATTTTTTTGTGATTTTTCGGGGTTCGTTTGGACATTTTTATGCATTAACTGAGTTTTCAATGCATTTTATGTGCATAATTCAAATTTGAACTACATGCACATGCTCCAGTGCATATAAATTGGTTGAAAAATCAAATATGTGTCCTTGGGTGCATTCTTAGGTCCCATGCAAGAAATGGGAATGAATTTCAAACACCGGGGCATCGTTGATTGCCGGCAAAACATTGAGATGTCTCGTGTTTAAATTCTAGTAAATACAAAACTCGTTTGAAATTCATGAAACTTGGCATGCTACCATGGAGCGGCATCAACATGCCATGGTACAAATTTTTCCCCATTTGTTCGGGAACCTTAGTATTTCAAAAAAAATCCTACGATCATGCAAGATCTATCTACTAGAAGCATAGCAACGAGAGGGGAGAGTGTGTCTATGTACCCTCATAGAACGAAAGCGGAAGCGTCTAGTGACGCGGTTGATGTAGTCAAACGTCTTCGCGATCCAACCGATCCTAGCACCGAACGTATGGCACCATCGTGTTCAGCACACATTCAGCTTGATGACGTCCCACGAGCTCTTGATCCAGTTTAGCTTCATGGAAGAGTTTTGTCAGCACGACAGTGTTGTGACGGTGATGATGAAGCTACCGACGCAGGGCTTTGCCTGAGCACTGCAACGATATGACCGAGGTGTGTAACTGTGGGGAGGGGCACCGCACATGGCTAGAATCAACTTGTTTGTCTATGGGGTGCCCCCTCCCCACGTATATAAAGGAGTGGAGGAGGGGAGAGTCGGCCCTCTACTATGGGGCGCCCTAGGGGAGTCCTACTCCCACCGGGAGTAGGATTCCCCCCTTCCATGTTGTAGGAGTAGGAGAGAAAGAAGGGGAGGAGAGGGGAAAGGAAAGAGGGGGGCCAGCCCCCTCCCAATTCGGATTGGGCTAGGGGGCGCGCCCTCCACCTTTTCCCTTCCTCTCCTCTATTCCACTAAGGCCCAATAAGGCCCAAATACTCCCCGGGGGTTCCGGTAGCCCCCCGATACTCCGGCAAATGCCCGAACTCATCTGGAACCGTTCCGATGTCCATATATAGGCTTCCAATATATCGAGCTTTATGTCTCGGACATTCCGAGACTTCTTGTCATCCCCGTAATCATATCCGGGACTCCGAACTACCTTTGGTACATCAAAACACATAAACTCATAATACCGATTGTCATTAAACGTTAAGCGTGCGGACCCTACGGGTTTGAGAACTATGTAGACATGACCGAGACTCATCTCCGATCAATAACCAATAGCGGAACCTGGATGCTCATATTGGATCCTACATATTCTACGAAGACCTTTATCGGTCAAACCGCATAACAACATACGTTGTTCCCTTTGTCATCGGTATGTTACTTGCCCGAGATTCGATCGTCGATATCACCATACCTAGTTAATCTCGTTACCGGCAAGTCTCTTTACTCTTTCAGTAATACATCATCTCATGCCTAACTCATTAGTCATTTGCTTGCAAGGCTTATTATGATGTGTATTGTCGAGAGGGCCCAGAGATACCTCTCCGACACTCGGAGTGACAAATCCTATTCTCGATCTATGCCAACACCACAAACACCTTCGGAGACACCTGTAGAGCATCCTTATAATCACCCAGTTACGTTGTGACGTTTGATAGCACACAAGGTGTTCCTTCGGTATTCGGGAGTTGCATAATCTCATAGTCATAGGAACATGTATAAGTTATGAAGAAAGCAATAGCTGTAAAACTAAACGATCAAGTTGCTAAGCTAACGGATGGGTCTTGTCCATCACATCATTCTCCTAATGATGTGATCCCGTTGTCAAATGACAACTCATGTCTATGGATATTGCATAGGAAACATAACCATCTTTGATCAATGATCTAGTCTAGTAGAGGCATACTAGGGATACTCTGTTTTGTCTATGTATTCACACATGTACTAAGTTTCCGGTTAATACAATTCTAGCATGAATAATAAACATTTATCATGATACAAGGAAATACATATAACAACTTTATTATTGCCTCTAGGGCATATTTCCTTCAGTCTCCCACTTGAACTAGAGACAATAATCTAGATTACATAGTAATGATTCTAACACCCATGGAGTCTTGGTGCTGATCATGTTTTGCTCATGGAAGAGGCTTATTCAACGGGTGTGCAACATTTAGATCCGTATGTATCTTGCAAATTTCTATGTATCCCTCCTTGACTTGATCGCTGATGGAATTGAAGCGTCTCTTGATGTGCTCGGTTCTCTTGTGAAACCTGGATTCCTTCGCCAAGGCTATTGCTCCAGTGTTGTCACAAAAGATTTTCATTGGACCCGATGCACTAGGTATTACACCTAGATCGGATATGAACTCCTTCATCCAGACTCCTTCATTTGCTGCTTCCGAAGCAGCTATGTACTCCGCTTCACACGTAGATCCCGCCATGACACTCTGTTTGGAACTGCACCAACTATCCGCTCCACCGTTCAATAAAAACACATATCCGGTTTGTGACTTAGAGTCATCCGGATCAATGTCAAAGCTTGAATCGACATAACCGTTTACGACGAGTTCTTTGTCACCTCCATAAACGAGAAACATATCCTTTGTTCTTTTTAGGTACTTCAGGATGTTCTTGACCGCTGTCCAGTGATCCACTCCTGGACTACTTTGGTACCTCCCTGCAAAACTTATAGTAAGGCACACATCAGGTCTGGTACACAGCGTTGCATACATGATAGATCCTATGGCTGAGGCATAGGGAATGACTTTCATTTTCTCTCTATCTTCTGCAGTGGTCGGGCATTGAGTCTTACTCAACTTCACACCTTGTAACACAGGCAAGAACCCTTTCTTTGACTGATCCATTTTGAACTTCTTCAAAACTTTATCAAGGTATGTGCTTTGTGAAAGTCCAATTAAGCATCTTGATCTATCTCTATAGATCTTGATGCCTAATATATAAGTAACTTCACCAAGGTCTTTCACTGAAAAATTCTTATTCAAGTATCCTTTTATGCCATCCAGAAATTCTATATCATTTCCAATCAACAATATGTCAGCTACATATAATATTAGAAATGCTACAGAGCTCCCACTAACTTTCTTGTAAATACATGCTTCTCCAAAAGTCTGTATAAAACCATATACTTTGATCACAACATCAAAGCGTATATTCCAACTCCGAGATGCTTGCACCAGTCCATAGATGGATCACTGGAGCTTGCACACTTTGTTAGCACCTTTAGGATCGACAAAACCTTCTGGTTGCATCATATACAACTCCTCTTTGAGGTATCCATTAAGGAATGCAGTTTTGACATCCATTTGCCAGATTTCATAATCATAAAATGCGGCAATTGCTAACATGATTCGGACAGACTTAAGCATCGCAACAGGTGAGAAAGTCTCATCGTAGTCAACTCCTTGAACTTGTCGAAAACCTTTCGCAACAAGTCGAGCTTTGTAGACAGTAACATTACCGTCGGCGTCGGTCTTCCTCTTGAAGATCCATTTATTTTCAATGGCTTGCCGATCATTGGGCAAGTCAACCAAAGTCCACACTTTGTTCTCATACATGGATCCCATCTCAAATTTCATGGCCTCAAGCCATTTTGCGGAATCTGCGCTCATCATCACTTCCTATAGTTCGTACGTTCATCATGGTCTAGTAACATGACTTCCAAAACTGGGTTGCCATACCACTCTGGTGCGGAACGCACTCTGGTTGACCTACGAGATTCAGAAGTAACTTGATCCGAAGTTTCATGATCATCATCATTAGCTTCCTCACTAATTGGTGTAGGAATCACTCGAACTAGTTTATGTGATGTACTACTTTCCAATTCAGGAGAAGGTATAATTACCTCATCAAGTTCTACTTTCCTCCCACTCACTTCTTTCGAGAGAAACTCCTTCTCTAGAAAGGATCCATTCTTAGCAACGAATATCTTGCCTTTGGATTTGTGATAGAAGGTGTACCCAACAGTCTCCTTTGGGTATCCTATGAAGGCACATTTCTCCGACTTGGGTTCGAGCTAATCAGGTTGAAGCTTTTTCACATATGCGTCGCAGCCCCAAACTTTAAGAAACGACAACTTTGGTTTCTTGCCAAACCACAATTTATAAGGCGTCGTCTCAACGGATTTAGATGGTGCCCTATTTAACGTGAATGCAGCTATCTCTAAAGCATAACCCCAAAATGATAGTGGTAAATCGGTAAGAGACATCATAGCTCGCACCATATCTAATAAGGTACGGTTACAGCGTTCGGACACACAATTACGTGGTGGTGTTCCGGGTGGCGTGAGTTGTGAAACTATTCCACATTGTTTCAAATGAAGACCAAACTCGTAACTCAAATATTCGCCTCCACGATCGGATCGTAGAAACTTTATTTTCTTGTTACGATGATTCTCTACATCACTCCGAAATTCTTTGAACTTTTCAAATGTTTCAGACTTGTGTTTCATCAAGTAGATATACCCATATATGCTGAAATCATCAGTGAAGGTCAGAAAATAACGGTACCCGCCGCGAGCCTCAGCACTCATCGGTCCACATACATCGGTATGTATGATTTCCAACAAATCAGTTGCTCGCTCCATTGTTTCGGAGAACGGAGTTTTATTCATCTTGCCCATGAGGCATGGTTCTCAAGCACCAAGTGATTCATAATCAAGTGATTCCAAAAGTCCATCAGTATGGATTTCTTCCTGCGCTCTACACCAATATGACCTAAACGGCAGTGCCACAAATAAGTTGCCCTATCATTATTAACCTTGTATCTTTTGGCTTCAATATTATGAATATCTGTATCACTACGATCGAGATCCAACAAGAATAGACCACTGTTCAAGGGCGCATGACCATAAAAGATATTACTCATATAAATAGAACAACAATAATTCTTTGATTTAAATGAATAACCGCTCGCAACAAACAAGATCCAGATATAATGTTCATGCTCAACGCTAGCACCAAATAACAATTATTTAGGTCTAATACTAATCCCAATGGTAGATGTAGAGGTAGCGTGCCGACGGCGATCACATCGACTTTGGAACCATTTCGCACGCGCATCGTCACCTCATACTTAGCTAATCTTCGTTTAATCCGTAGCCCCTGTTTCCAGTTACAAATATTAGCAACCAAACCAGTATCAAATACCCAGGTGCTACTACGAGCATTAGTAAGGTACACATAAATAACATGTATACCAAATATACCTTTGTTCACTTTGCCATCCTTCTTATCTGCCAAATACTTGGGGTAGTTCCGCTTCCAGTGTCCAGTCCCTTTGCAGTAGAAGCACTCAGTTTGAGGCTTGGCTCCAGACTTGGGTTTCTTCGTGGGAGTAGCAACTATCTTGCTATTCTTCTTGAAGTTCCCCTTCTTTCCCTTGCCCTTTTTCTTGAAACTAGTGGTCTTGTTAACCATCAACACTTGATGCTCCTTTTTGATTTCTACCTCCGCAACTTTGAGCATATTGAAGAGCTCGGGAATTGTTTTCTGCATCCCTTGCATGTTATAGTTCATCACGAAGCCTTTATAGCTTGGTGGCAGTGATTGAAGAACTCTATCAATAACACTATCTTCGTCAACTTTGCATCCAAGTTGAGTCATATGATTGAAGTGCCCATACATTCTGAGCAAGTGTTCACTGATAGAACTGTTCTCCTCCATCTTGCATCTATAGAACTTATTGGAAATTTCATATTTCTCAATCCGGGCATTTTCTTGAAATATTAACTTCAACTCTTGGAACATCTCATATGCTCCATGACGTTCGAAACATCTTTGAAGACCCGGTTCTAAGCTCGTGTAGTCATCAGAACGAGCTTGCCAGACGTTCATAACGTCCGGGGTTGCTCCTGCAGTAGGCCTGTCACCTAGTGGTGCTTCCAGGACATAATTCTTCTATGCAGCAATGAGGATAATCCTCAAGTTACGGACTCAGTCCGTGTAATTTCTACCATCATCTTTCAACTTAGCTTTCTCTAGGAACGCATTAAAATTCAAGGGAACGGTAGCACGAGCCATTGATCTACAACAACATAGATATGCAAAAACTATCAGGACTAAGTTCATGATAAATTAAAGTTCAATTAATCATATTACTAAAGAACTCCCACTTAGATAGACATCCCTCTAGTCATCTAAATGATCACGTGATCCAAATCAACTAAACCATGTCCGATCATCACGTGAGATAGAGTAGTTTTCAATGGTGAACATCTTATGTTGATCATATCTACTATACGATTCACGCTCGACCTTTCGATCTCCAGTGTTCCGAGGCCATGTCTGTACATGCTAGGCTCGTCAAGTTTAACCCGAGTATTCTGCATGTGCAAAACTGGCTTGCACCCATTGTATGTGAACGCATAGCTTATCACACCCGATCATCACGTTGTGTCTCGGCACGACGAACTTTCGCAACGGTGCATACTCAGGGAGAACACTTGTACCTTGATTTTTTTTGGTAAGGGATCATCTTATAATGCTACCACCGTACTAAGAAAAATAAGAAGCATAATAAGATAAACATCTCATGCAATCAAAATATGTGACATGATATGGCCATCATCATCTTGTGCTTTTGATCTCCATCTCCAAAGTATCATCATGATCTCCATTGTCACCGGCTTGACACCATGATCTTCATTGTAGCGTTGTGGTCGTCTCGCCAATTATTGCTACTACTACTATTGCTAACTCATAGTGATAAAGTAAAGCAATTACTTGGCCTTCGCAATTCATACAATAAAGAGACAACCATAAGGCTCCTGTCGGTTGCCGATAACTTTACAAAACATGATCATCTCATACAATAACGTATAACTCATCACGTCTTGACCATATCATATCACAACATGCCCTGCAAAAACAAGTTAGACCTCCTCTACTTTGTTATTGCAAGTTTTACGTGGCTCCTACGGGCTTAGCAAGAACCATTCTTACCTACTGATACGTTTGCAACGTATCTATAATTTTTTATTGTTCCATGCTATTATTTATTATGTTTTGGATGTTTAATGGGATTTGTCATACACTTTTATATTATTTTTGGGACTAACCTACGAACCCAAAGGCCCAGTCCAGATTGTTGTTTTTTGCCTGTTTCAGGGTTTTGCAGAAAAGGAATATCAAACGGAGTCAAAACAGAATGAAACCTTTGGGAGAGATGAGAAAATCACGCATGGAAGACTTGAGAACCACGGAGCAGGGGCCACATGGTGCCCACGAGGGTGGGGGAGCGCCCCCACTAGGGCGCGTCCCCTGCCTCGTGGGTCCCACGTAAGGCCCCCGGTGCCTTCCTTCCTCCTATATAAGCCTACGTACCCCAAAACCATCAGAGCAACATAGAAAACCCTAGTTCCACCGCCGTAACCTTCTGTTCCTGTGAGATCCCATCTTGGGGCCTGTTCCGGAGCTCCGCTGGAGGGGGGATCTACCACGGAGTGCTTCTACATCATCATCATCGCCTCACCATGAGTTGTGAGTAGTTTACCACAGACCTTCGGGTCCATAACTAGTATCTAGATGGCTTCTTCTCTCTCTTTGGATCTCAATACAAAGTTCTCCTCGGTCTTCAAGGAGATCTATTCGATGTAATCTCTTTTTGCGGTGTGCTTGTCGAGATCCGATGAATTGTGGGTTTATGATCAAGATTTTATGTGAGAAATATTTGGTTCTTATCAGAACTCTTTATGTGTGCTCATAATGTCCTTGCAAGTCTCTTCGAATTATTGGTTTGGTTTGGCCTACTAGATCTATAGTTCTTGCAATGGGAGAAGTGCTTGGCTTTGGGTTCAATCTTGCGGTGTCCTTTCCCAGTGACAGTAGGGACAGCAAGGCACGTATTGTATTGTTGCCATCGAGGATAAAAAGATGGGGTTTATATCATATTGCTTGAGTTTATCCCTCTACATCATGTCATCTTGCTTAAGGCGTTACTCTGTTCTTATGAACTCAATACACTAGATGCATGCTGGATAGCGGTCGATGTGTGGAGTAATAGTAGTAGATGCAGGCAGGAGTCGGTCTACTTGTCTCGGACGTGATGCCTATATATAATGATCATGCCTAGATAGTCTCATAATTATTCGCTTTTCTATCAATTGCTTGACAATAATTTGTTTACCCGTCGTAGAATATCGCTATCATGAGAGAAGCCACTAGAGAACACTATGGCCCCGGGGTCTATTCCCAACATATCAATCTACATCTACTTTACTTTTTCCGCTTTTACTTTATGTTCTTATAATAAAAAATACCAAAAATATAAATTGTCATCTCTATCAGATCTCACTTTCGTAAGTGATCATAAAGGGATTGACAACCCCTTATCGCGTTGGCTGCGAAGTTCTTATTTGTTTGTGCAGGTGCGAGGGACTCGCGCGTGGTCTCCTACTGGATTGATACCTTGGTTCTAAAAAACTGAGGGAAATACTTACGCTACTGTGCTGCATCTCCCTTTCCTCTTTGAGGGAATACTACGCAAGCTCGAGAAGTAGCAAGAAGAATTTTTGGCGCCGTTGCCGGGGAGGCTTACGCAAAAGTCATATACCAAGTACCTATCACAAACCCTTATCCTTCGCATTACATTTTTTACCTCTCGTTTTCCTCTCCCCCACTTCACCCTTGCCGTTTTATTTGCCCTTCTTCTGCCGTGTGTTTACCGTTCGCCTTTTTGTTTGCTTGTGTTGCTATGTGCCTTCAATTAGCTTGCATCTTCGCTTGCTAAAGTATGGATCCTCATCCACTTGCTAATCTCTTTAAGAGATCCAATTATGTTGAACCTATTGCTAGTGAGCTGCGTGCACTAGATTATCCTTATGAGGTTTTGCTCGAAATTTATGAATCTGAAAATTGTGAGGAATTGTTAAAAGAAAAAGTGATTCATGTTAGCTCCTTAAATAAAAAGCATGATTGCAATGCTGTTACTATAAATTCTATTGATGTCAATTGTGCTAATGATATGCAAAACCCTAAGCTTGGGGATGCTAGTATTGCTATGTCCACTACTTGTTGCAATGATCAAGATTGGGGTGATGCTTCTTACGATCTTGAAAATTTATTTTAACCCCATGATAAATATGAGATTGATAATAGTGTTTGCAATAATATTGAAAGTGGATTTGGAAGAGTGTCAACTTTAGATCCCACATATTTGGAGTATGATCAATCTTATGAGTTTTTTTGATAAAAGTGGGTTTGGAGAGGTCATGACTTTAGTTAATATTGATCCCACTATTTTGGAAGAGTGTCAACTTCGTATGCATGTGGATCGTGTTGAGAATATGTTTTGTGCTAGCTATATTGTTTAATTTTCTTATGATCCCACTTGCAATTATTATGAGAGAGGAAAATATGGTTGTAGAAATCTTCATGTTACTAAATTACCTCTCTTCATGTTGAGATTGATCTTATTTCCTTCTTCTTCCTTGCATATGCTAGATCTTGCTTGTCTTGCTAATTTGTTTTCCTATAAGATGCATATGCATATGAAGTATGTTAGACTTATATGTGTTTGTCACAAGTTTTATGATGCTCTCTTTGTGCTTCAATTCTTGTCTTTCATCTGAGCATCATTGAAATCTCGTGCCTAGCTTGGGGCGTAAAACGATAGCGCTTATTGGGAGGCAACCCAATTTTATATTTTTTGTTTTTGATGGTGTTAGGGAATAAATATTGCATCTAGCTTCTGTTTAAATGTGGTTTTGTGTTTTGTTTAGTGTTTTTGCCAAGTAGAACCTTTCGAAAGACTTGTGTGAAGTTCATGTGATCTTGCTGTGAAAAACAGAATCATTAGCGCTCACTAGAATGGTCATCAGATTTTACTGGAGTGTGCTATTTAGTTGATTCTTTTTGAATATGATTAATAGACAAATCCCTCACGTTTACCAATTTAGTTTTAATTTTTTGGAGTTACAGAAGTATGCGAAATCTGCAGATTACTACAGACTGTTCTGTTTTTGACAGATTCTGTTTTTCGTGTGTTGTTTGCTTATTTCAATGCATCTATGAGAAATATTAGGAGGTATGAACCATAGATAAGTTGGAATACAGTAGGTTTAACACCCAATATAAACAAAGAATGAGTTCATTGCAGTACCCTTGAGTGGTGGTTTGCTTTCTTATACTAACGGAGCTCACGAGATTTTTGTCTAAGTTTTGTGCTGTGAAGTTTTCAAGTTTTGAGTATGCTTTGATGGACTATGGAACAAAGAGTGGCAAGAGTCTAAGCTTGGGGATGCCCAAGACACCCAAGGTAAAATTCAAGGACAACCAAAACCTAAGCTTGGGGATGCCCCGGGAAGGCATGCCCTCTTTCGTCTTCATCCATCGGTAACTGTACTCGGAGCTATATTTTTATTCACCACATGATATGTGTTTTTCTTGGAGCGTCTTGTATAATTTGAGTCTTTGCTTGTTAGTTTGCCACAATTATCCTTGCTGGACACACCTATTTGAGAGAGTTAAATATGGCCTAGGAATTGTTAGAACACTCTATGTGCTTCACTTATATCTTTTGAGTTGAATAGTTTTTGCTCTAGTGCTTCACTTATATCTTTTAGAGCACGGTGGTGATAATATTTTGAAGAAATTTTTGAACTCTCATGCTTCACTTATATCCATTTGAGAGTCTATTAAAACAGCATGGTAATGTGTTTAGTCTATAAAACTAGTCTTCACATGATAGACATCCAATATCAATGTAGTAAAAACTTTCACACTAAGTGCATTGAATATGATGAGAAGTTGGATGCTTGATAATTGTTTTGAGATATGAGGATAGTTATATTAGAGTCATGCTAGTGGAGTGATGACCCAC
Organism: Secale cereale; assembly: GCA_902687465.1. Classification (NCBI taxonomy): domain Eukaryota; kingdom Viridiplantae; phylum Streptophyta; class Magnoliopsida; order Poales; family Poaceae; genus Secale; species Secale cereale. Next base: position 750,542,826 of record LR738711.1, on the reverse strand, counting down.
AAGTGTAGGGGATCTATCGTAGTCCTTTCGATATGTAAGAGTGTCGAACCCAACGAGGAGCAGAAGGAAATGATAGGCAGTTTTCAGTAAGGTATTTTCCGCTAGCACTGAAATTATAGGTAACAGATAGTTTTGTGATAAGATAATTGGTAGCAAGTGAGAAACGGTAAAAGTAAATAGGTGCAGCAAGGTGGCCCAATTCTTTTTGTAGCAAAGGACAAGCCTGGACAAACTCTTATGCAAGGTAAAGCGCTCCCGAGGACATATGGGAATTATCGTCAAGCTAGTTTTCATCACGATCGTCTAATTCGCGTTCGGTACTTTGATAATTTGGTATGTGGGTGGACCGGTGCTTGGGTGCTGCCCTTACTTGGACAAGCCTCCCACTTATGATTAACCTCTAATGCAAGCATCCGCAACTACAAAAGAAGTATTAAGGTAAACCTAACCATAGCCTGAAACATATGGGTCCAAATTAGCCCCTTACGAAGCAACGCATAAACTAGGGTTTAAGCTTCTGTCACTCTAGCAACCCATCATCTACTTATTACTCCCTAATGCCTTCCTCTAGGCCCAAATAATGGTGAAGTGTCATGTAGTCGACGTTCACATGACACCACTAGAGGAGAGACAACATACATCTCATCAAAATATCGAACGAAGACAAAATTCACATGACTACTAATAGCAAGACTTTTCCCATGTCCTCGGGAATGAAAGCAACTACTCACAAGACATAATATTGTTCATGATCAGAGGGGTATTAATATGCATAATGGATCTGAACATATGATCTTCCACAAAATAAACCAACTAGCATCAACTACAAGGAGTAATCAACACTACTAGCAACCCACAGGTACCAATCTGAGGTTTTGATACAAAGATTGGATACAAGAGATGAACTAGGGTTTGAGAGGAGATAGTGCTGGTGAAGATGTTGATGAAGATAGCTCTCCCCAAGATGGGAGAGTTGTTGGTGATGACGGCGATGATGATTTCCCCCTCCCTGAGGGAAGTATCCCCGGCAGAACAGCTCTGCCGGAGCCCTAGATTGGTTTCCGCCTCGGTTCCGCCTCGAGACGGCGGCGTCTGGTCCCGAAAGCCTCCTCTTGATTTTTTTTCAGGTCAAAACGCTTCATATAGGAGAAGATGGTCACCTAGGGCCCATCGGCTGGCCCTCGAGGCAGGGGGCGCGCCCTGGGAAGGGGGGCGCGCCCCCCACCCTCGAGGCCAGCCAGTGGCCCCCCTCGTGGGTTTCTTCCGCCAGGTATTTTTTATATTTTCCGAAAAAATGTTCTGTGGAGTTTCGGGGCTTTTGGAGTTGTGCAGAATAGGTTTCCAGAGTTTGCTCCTCTTCCAGCCCAGAATTCCAGATGCCGGCATTCCCCCTTCTTCATGTAAACCTTGCAAAATAAGAGGGAAAATGCATAAGTATTGTGACAAAACATGTATGAACAGCCCATAATGCAATAAATATCAACTTATAAGCATGATTCAAAATGGACGTATCAACTCCCCCAAGCTTAGACCTCGCTTGTCCTCAAGCGAAAGACGATATCGAAAAATATGCCCACATGTTTAGAGATAGAGGTGTCGATAAAAATAGAATACGGGCATGAGGGCATCATGATCATTCTTATAACAACAACTTATATGAATATAGTCATATGATCATTATGAAAAGGTAACAATTCATCCACAATATCAAGTATGCATCATAAACTTCATTGGAAACTAACAAACTTTGGTCTCGGTCATTGAAGCAATTGCAATTTATCGTAACATCGGAAAGAGTCAATATAAGAGCTTTTCAGCAAGCCTACATACTCAACTATCATATAGTCTTTCACAATTGCTCACACTCACGCAATACTTATGTTTATGGAGTTTTAATCGGACACAGAGAAAGATAAGGGCTTATGGTGTTGCCTCCCAACCTTTTACCTCAAGGGTAATGTCAACAGTAATAGATCATGAAAACTTACATCCAAGTGGGTATATATATCAGGATCCTTCCAACACAATGTGCTTGCCAAAGGATAAAATTAAAAAGGAAAGGTGGATCTCACCTTGACACTTAGAAGACAAGAATAAAAGATAGGCCCTTCGCAGAGGGAAGAAGAGGTTGTCATGTGTTTTTATGGTTGGATGCACAAAGTCTTAGCATAGAAGAACTTCGCTTTATATTGCCACTTGTGATAAGGACCTTTATTATGCAGTCCGTTGCTTTTATTATTTCCATATCACAAGCTCGTATAAAGCTAATTTCTCCCACACTAATAAATCATGCATATGTTAGCGGGTTTACAACATGACAACTTACTTGGAAGGATCTTTCTCAATCCATAGGTAGGTATGGTGGACTGTCATGGCAAAACTGGGTTTAGGGATATATGGAAGCACATGTAGTATCTCTACTTAGTGCGAGGAGTTTTGGCTAGCATAAGAGGGAAAGGCAAGCTCAACATGTTGGAAGATCCATGACAATATACTTTATTTCGAATATAACAAGACATAACCCATTATGTTGTCTTCCTTGTCCAACATCAACCCTTTAGCATGTCATACTTTAATGAGTGATCGCAATCATAAAAGATGTCCAATATGGTATATTTGTATGTGAAGCCTCTCTTCTTTTATTACTTCATATTAATTGCAACGATGACCAAGACTATGTTTGTCACCTCCCAACAACTTTTATTTATCATACTCTTATATGTGAAGTCATTACTTCCCATAAGATCGATATGATCTCTTTGATTCTCTTTTTGTTTTCGTTCTTTTTTATCATGACCCAAGTGAGGAAATCAAGCCCTTGACTCAACACTAATCTTTATTATATAGCTCACGGACTTGATTACAAAGGATAAAGCTCACAAAGCAAAAGCTCACAACTAGATCATGCTAAATTTATTCTAATAGATCAAGATACTACCAAAAGGATCGAACTAAGTAAAACAGTAAAGATAGGGGTGATGGTGATACGATACCGGGGTCACTCCCCCAAGCTTGACAGTTGCCAAGGGGAGTGCCCATACCCATATGATTATGTCTCCTTCTTCGGGGTTGGTGATGATGGAGTTGTTGCTGACGTAGGCCTATTGTTCTTCCAAGGCATGGGTTCACCATCGTAGAAGGATGATCGAGTCTCCGGGATACTCAAATCTGCAGCCAAACTCATGTTCTTGAATATATATTCATACTCACAGTTTTGGTTTTGTAGGTCATAGATCTGGGCTTGGAGGTGATCGATCTTCTGTTGGAGATTGGAGATTGCTTCTCCGAAGATCCTTGAGTCCATCTTGAGATTGTTGGCAAGCTCCGAGATCATCAAGTGGCTGGCGTCGAGACCTCGTTCCACCATACCTTGGCACTTGAAAACTTGTTGCTCCATTGCTTCGAGTCTTGTCTCCATGTTTCCGGTCCTCCTCGGCCCTTCAACATCACAGATGTGCAGCACCCCCTCATGCAACTCCATGGTTTTGGGATGGTGCAGCACCTCCGCAAGGTAGGGGTTGATGACCTTCTCAAACAACGTGTCCTTGGGGGTTTTGGAGGACGCCATGATGATCTAGATCTGTCAAAAACAGCAGCTCGAAACGAAAATAGAGGAATTCTGCGTGATACAGAGGTCAAAACCTTCGGGAGTATATATAATGAATTTTTCCAGCATGAACGGAGTGACCCACAAGAAAATGGAGTCCCGGGGACACACGGGGTGCCCTCGAGGCAAGGGGGCGCGCCCTGGGAAGGGGGGCGCGCCCCCTACCCTCGAGGCCACCTCGTGTCTCCTTCGGACTGCAGTTTATTTTTGTATTTTTCTAAATATTCCAAAACGGAGAAAAAATGCCTTTAGAACTGTTTTGGAGTCGGTTTACCTACCGTATCACGTACCTCTTCCTTTTTGGAGGCTCAAAATCGTTCTGGAAAGTGTCCTTATGTATTCCTCCGAGGTTATGGTTTCAATAATATTTGTTTCAACATTTATAGGATTACCTGAGATATAATGTTTGATCCTTTGACCATTCACCACTTTTGGATTTGTACCTTCAAAGTTGTTGATCTTTATGGCACCGGAACGATAGACCTCCTCGATAACGTAAGGTCCTTCCCACTTGGAGAGAAGTTTTCTTGCAAAAAATCTTAAACGAGAGTTGAATAGCAAAACAGAATCACCTACGTTGAACTCACACTTTTATATTCTTTTGTCATGCCATCTTTTAACCTTTTCTTTAAATAACTTGGCGTTCTCGTAAGCCTGGGTTCTCCATTCATCAAGACATCTAATATCAAATAGCCTCTTTTCACTGGCAATCTTGAAATCATAATTGAGCTCTTTGATAGCCCAATATGCCTTATGTTCCAGCTCAAGAGGTAAGTGACAAGCTTTTCCATAAACCATCTTATATGGAGACATACCCATAGGATTTTTGTATGCAGTTCTATATGCCCATAATGCATCATCTAGTTTCTTGGACCAATTCTTCCTAGACCTATTAACTGTCTTCTGCAAGATTAATTTCAACTCCCTATTACTTAGTTCTACGTGACCACTAGTCTGTGGGTGACAGGGTGATGCAATTCTATGGTTGACATCGTACTTAGCAAGCATATTACGGAAAGCACCATGAATAAAGTGTGAACCACCATCAGTCATCAGATATCTAGGGACTCCAAACCTTGGAAATATAACTTCTTTAAGCATCTTCATAGAGGTGTTATGATCAGTACTACTAGTTGGAATAGCTTCTACCCACTTAGTAACGTAATCAACAACAACTAGGATTTGTGTGTACCCATTAGAGGCAGGAAAAGGTCCCATATAATCAAAGCCCCAAACATCAAATGGTTCAATAACAAGTGAATAATTCATAGGCATTTCTTGACGTCTACTAATATTACCGATTCTTTGACATTCATCACATGTTAAGACAAACTTACGGGCATCCTTGAAGAGAGTAGGCCAATAAAAACCGGATTGCAATACCTTGTGTGCAGTTCTGTCTCCCGCATGGTGTCCTACGTAAGCTTCGGAGTGGCACTTGTGTAAGATCTGTTCCTGTTCATGCTCAGGCACACAACGTCTAATAATACCATCTACTCCTTCTTTATAAAGATGTGGGTCATCCCAAAAGTAATGTCTCAAATCATAGAAGAACTTTTTCTTTTGCTGGTATGTGAAGCTAGGAGGTATAAACTTAGCAACAATATAATTAGCATAATAAGCATACCAAGGAGTAGTACGAGAAGTATTTATGAAAGCTAGTTGTTCATCAGGGAAGCTATCATCCATAGGATGTGGGTCATCAAGTATATTCTCTAACCTAGACAAGTTATCTGCTACGGGGTTCTCAGCTCCCTTTCTATCAATAATATGCAAGTCAAATTCTTGCAGCAAGAGAACCCATCTAATAAGTCTAGGTTTGGCATCTTTCTTTTCCATAAGGTATTTGATAGCAGCATGATCAGTGTGAATAGTTACTTTAGAATCAACGATATAGGGTCTAAACTTATCACAAGCAAACACAACTGCTAGAAATTCTTTCTTAGTGGTAGCGTAATTTCTTTGGGCACTATCTAGAGTTTTGCTAGCATACTGGATAACATTCAACTTCTTGTCAACTCTTTGCCCTAAAACAGCTCCTACAGCATAATCACTAGCATCGCACATAATCTCAAAGGGTAAATTCCAGTCAGGAGGCTGGACAATAGGTGCAGAGATCAATGCTTTCTTAAGTATTTCAAATGCTTCTAGACAATCATCATCAAAGACAAAAGGAATATCTTTCTGTAAAAGATTAGTCAGAGGCCTGGAAATTTTGGAGAAGTCCTTGATGAACCTCCTATAAAACCCGGCATGACCAAGGAAACTTCATATACCTTTGATATCCTTAGTGCATGGCATCTTTTCAATAGCATCCACTTTAGCTTTGGGTGGGGACCCCGACTCATAAGTCGTGATCACCGAATGCACGTGTACAGTGATCCCAGAGATCAATGCTCACTGAACACACAGAAGCTGAATAACAAGAGTCTTACATCCATACATACCGTATTACACAAATAGGACCATTAAGGTCAAGTCTTGAGTATATCGTCGCAGCGGAAATCTTCAATAACAACTTGGACCCATGCCATCTGCCTTAACCCTACAGGCATTCTGACTGGGAAGCGTCCTAGCTCGCATGCTCGTCACCAAGAAATCTTCATCATAACCTGTTCTCTCCTGCCTGGCCAATAAAATAGCCGGTGGCAAGCCAATGAGTACATTGAATGTACTCGCAAGCAACCCAAGTGTGATGACAGAATAATTATGCAAGGCTCTACTGCTAAGTTGGCGGTTTTGCGGAAAGCTAGTTTTTCATATGCAAGTATGATCAACATATAACATGGACATGCATGTGTCTGCAACAAGTATCAGGAGGTCACAGACATCATTGTCGAGAAAGAGTTGTAATCAACTCATGCTCAAGCTCATTGTGACTTCCTCAGGAATCACATCATCAACATCTCTGATCGGAGTTGTTTCCTCACACACACACACCAGGTTTCGCAAACATTGGACGTAGCCCAAGAGCGGTTACCCAACTGTCCTTGACCGCGGACACGGCTATTCGAATAGTTTTACACTCTGCAGAGGTTGCACACTTTACCCACTAGATCCGGGGAACTTCCGTGTCATCCACGACCCGCGGTACCTCAGGTACCCGGGGTAAGCACCCGATCACTACCTTTCCCTAGATGACACAAACATAGAGTCCACTCGATTGGTAGCAGCCCCGTGCCAAACATTTCACATCTCAAGATTTGTGGAGCCTCGCTCCGTATTCATCACATACCACAAGCACGGGGTACCAACGGTGTGTCCGGTGCCCTGTAAAGACAGTCATGGCCGCCTATCCAAGAGCGACCCCGTCCCGAGAGTGACCTCATGTCACCCCCGTCACTAGTAATGCGGGCACCATGCTAGTATCAACCTAGGTAATCAATAATGCCCTTTCCCATATAAGGGTAGAGTGGTTGCGCATGTAAGGTTGGAATAACGGTCGCAACTTAAACCAATCCGTTTTCAAAACACCTCTCACACTTTCCTCGGTACACCACTTCATCATCAAGTGGTTACCCATCTCACCATCTCCCTCGGGCATTAATGGCACCCGACGGGGTTTTCGAAAAGTCTTTTGAAAGTATTCTGCCTCCGTCACCATGCATATACCCGTCCCATTTGCGTAGCCACTATTAAAGCAACCTAACTACTCCCACGCACATAACCATCATAGGAAGGTAGGGTCATGTTTGATGCAAGTTTCAATAGTAAAGTAACAGAGGTAGCAACCAAAGTGGTTTCCACCTCAACATGATTCCGATGCATTTGATAATAAGGTGCTATGAGACATGCATAAAAAGGGTCTCTTGAACATGGTCAAAGGGCTGCTTGCCTTATTCTTCCGAGTCTTCAACCCTTCTGGTCCATCTCCGAATACTCCGTTTATTTCGTCAACTAACGATGGAAACAATCATAATAAGCAACACAATCAAAGCAAAAATAAAAGTGCTCTAAAAATAGGAGTTGGACTTTTCTAGGATGCCTCTGGTCATATGAAAAATAACCAAGGTGGTCTCATAGGTATTGGATCAGTGGATAGTTTGGATCATTTCAATATGATGGAACCAAGGGGTTTATGGATTTGAAAGAAGTATACAGAAATATTTTCTTGAATGATGAGCAAAGGCACCCATCAACAAGTCATGATTTTAGAAGCATCTAGGAGTTGGTTTCAATGGATTTGGAATTCAAATGAATTTCCTAGGATTTTGCAAAGTTGATAAATATGAAGAAATGGCTCAATATTTGGTGGGGTACAGAAAGTATTAATAAAAATGTTCCAAAACTAAGTTTGGATATGACAAGCATCTAGGATTTTGAACCACTGCATTTGGATGAAATTTGAGCCCTCTGTGATTTTCTAAAGTTCATCACAGAAAATGAAATAATGGCATTTGATAAATATTTGTGAAGGAAATGTCTCTAGAATAATGTGCATGTTGCACCATGTGGTAAAGCATGATTTATGGAGCCATAGGAAATTTGATTCATGCAGTTTGGAGTTCATTTGAATTAATAATGAATTTATGAAGTTGTCTGGAATAGAAAAAGAAAAAGGAATAAGGGTTTTACCCTTCACTGCGCTCAGGGCGGTGGATAGCCCGTGGGCCGGCCCAGCGGCTCGGCTGAGTGGGCGGAGGTGGTGACGCCGAAGGCGTCCTGGGAGATTACGCCTCCGCGCGGGGGAAGCGGCGTCTGCTGTCCTGCCTCCACTTAAAAATCGGCGGGCCCAGCGTTGGAGTCGCTGACTCGCGAGGCCCCCTGCCAGCTGGGTCACTGACGCGCAGGGCCCAGTGTTTAGGCCATCTTCAACCTCCCGCCGCGCGTCCTCGCCGTGGGGACGAGTGGCTTCCGCCGGCGATTTGCCGGGGCCACAGAGCGTCTCCGGCGACGCTCCGCCCACCGACGTGCTCAGGAGGGCACGCCGCACCCATCCATGTATTGCACGCATGCCGGGGAGGGCTGAAGCGGCGACGGCTTGGATGACCGCGGAGGCGACCGTCGGTGTAGTTTGGCACAACGGGGAAGAGGCGGGGGAAGGAGGAGCTGGTGCTTGGGGTGAGTCTGGAACGGTGCTGAGGTAGTGCTGGAGCGGCTAGGTGGAGGGGAAAGGGCCTGGGGCGCCCAAATTTAGGCGGCGGCCGGCGGCTCTGCTCCGGCCGTAGTGATGGCTGGAGGGCATGAGAGGAGGAGTGGGACGGTCCAAGAGGATCAGGAGAGGGAGAGGAAATCCAGTGCATCAAGAGGGAGGCTCGGTATGGCCTTATGTGGCGATGCCCTGGTGCACCGTGGGTGGCATCCGCGGCCATGGCCAAGGCAGTGCCAGGGGACGGGATTGGCACACAAGCCCTTGTCTAGGGTGTTCGTGGGCATGGTCTAGGACCAGGGGAAAGCAGAGGGGGAGCGGGGAGGCGCCAGGTTCTTCGCGCGTGTGAGCTTGCTCACTGGAGCTCAGGGTCGGCCGGTGCGCGTGCGAGCAGGGGTGAGGGAGGAGGAGAGAGGAGGGGGCCGACCGCCCAGCAGGTTGCGGACGTCGAGGCAGCCTCGGGGGACACGAGGGGTGAGGCCCTAGGTGGTCAGGTCCGGTGATTGGGGGCGGCTGCAGTGCTCCAGAGCACTGTAGCGCGCTCCAGAGCATGCTTTTGGCTGCCATTGGCGTTGCCTGGCGTCCAGGGCGTGGCCAACGGTGTCCAGAGGGTAGAGTGAGTAGTAAACAAATGCGTTGTGGCCTTGGATGCTTTGGGAAGCCACCCAAATGAGGAGGGAGGTGAAGAAGAAGATGAAAACCACTGTCCAGAAGAGTAAGTTGGAGTTTTACCCCCTCCAATGATTGAGCTGAGGCCATGGGAATGTTACTGGGGGTAGAAGATGATCAGGAGAAGCTGTGGTAAGAATTTGAGGTAAAGGGAAATAGTAAAAGGGGTCCAAACAAGGGTTTTGGTAATTGGACAGAAGGTGTTTGATCAGGTTTTGGGGAGGCAAATGACCTCCACTTGACATGGGACTTAAGAGGGTCAAATGTCACATATAATTAGGCCCCTCTACCAAATTTGAACTCATTTGGGCAAAGTTGCCAATGTAACTTTGGTGAACCCTAGAAATCAACAGAAATGGTTTCACCATGTTTGAGTCAAGCTAATCATCTCCCCTTGATGCACCACTTGGTGTAGTATCATCATTTGGGGTTATGATCATGCTCACAAAGTTTGAGGCCCCAGGTAAAAAGTTGATAATGTAAAGTTGTTCAAATTTTAATTTGAACAGAAGTGGTTTTGGGGCACTTAGACCAAGTTATGCTTCTCCAAAACTTGTGCCATTTGGCATAGATGCATAATTACATCATCTTAGCGTGTCCACCAAGTTTGAGAGCATTGGGACAAGTTTGGTAATGTAAAGTTGCTCAAACTTCAAAATGGACAGAAATGGTTTTGAGGGGATTAGAGGATGTTTACTTGATCTTCAAGGCATGAGGCTTTGCAAGATCATCAAATATGTCATATATGACATGATAGAATTTCCCTGGAATTTTTGGAGAATATTTCCTTTGTAAATATTTCAAAAGCTTGAAATATCCAGAAAGGGTTTTGGAAGGATTTGCCCAATATTTTGAACATGACAATGTGCTGAAACTCTTATATATGGACAATATATGTCCTATGAGTCTCCCTGAATTTTGGCAAATATTTTTGAAATAATTAAATAATTTTTTCCTATTAAAGACCATTTCTGGCCTTAAGAAAAAGCTTTTAAATAAAATATAAAAATAACTTTTAAAATTATAATTTTGTGGTTTCTGGGAGTCCTATACCTAATAGGATTCAAATATACTTTTTGGAAGATTTTTCACACCCTAAATAAGGTACTTGCAGTGCAAACCTCAATTCAGGGGTTTTTGGAAAACTAATTTTTGAAAATACTATTTGGCCAAAATATTTTTATAAGAAAATTCTATACTGGTCTATACACATGGCATGCTCATTGGGAAAAGGTTTTGGGTCAAGGAGATGAAGTATAAGAGTTGGAGGATTTATTTGATTTTTAGAGCACTAGCAAACAGTAGACAAAAGTCAAATCAAGCAAAGTCAAAAACACTCAAAAGTTTTTGCAAATCCACATTTTTAGCATGATAACAAGCTTAAGTAGAGTGACATGAAAATCAGGGTGTGACAGACCTACCCCCCTTACAAGAATCTCGTCCCCGAGATTCCCAGACTAGGCGTGGAAAGAAAGGCGGAGTCTCGGATACGGGGTAGTCTTCACTTCTCCTTGTTGGTTCTGCTTACGGGTGGTGCTCCACTGGACCTTGAAGTACTTGATGGTATGGTTTCGCGTCCGTTGTTCTGCTTCGTCCAGAATGCGGATGGGCTTCTCGCGGTAGGTCAAATCAGGCTGCAGATCAATGGCTTGGTGATCAACATCCTTGTAGAGATTTGGCTGGTCCGAAACTTGGAGACATTTCCGGAGTTGTGACACATGGAATACATTGTGCACACCGGATAGCTCGGGTGGTAGTTCCAACTGGTAAGCCACTTCTCCTCGTCGTGCAGTGATCTCAAAGGGTCCAATGAACCTTGGTGCGAACTTCCCCTTGACGTGGAAACGCTTGGTTCCCTTCAGAGGAGTTACCCGCAGGTATACACGGTCCCCGACATGGAAACTCATGTCCCGACGGTGAGTCTCAGCATAGCTCTTTTGCCTTGACTTGGCTGCCTTCAAACGCACTCTAACTAGTTGGACCTGCTCTTCTGCTGCGCGGAGAATATCCGGTTCAAAAACTAGCCCTTTTCCAGTCTCTGACCAGTTAAGGGGTGAGCGACATCTGCGTCCGTACAACACCTCAAATGGTGCCATCTGAAGGCTCGACTGGTAACTGTTGTTATAGGAGAACTCGGCAAAAGGGAGACAATCCTCCCACTTGGCTCCATATGCCAAGACACAGGCTCGGAGCATGTCTTCGAGAATCTGATTGACTCGTTCTGTCTGACCTCCGGTCTGTGGGAGGAAAGCCGTGCTGAAAGATAACGTGGTTCCCAAGGCTTCTTGGAACTTCTTCCAGAACCTTGAGGCGAACTGGGTTCCTCGATCTGACACAATCTCCTTGGGAACGCCGTGAAGACTTACGATTCGGTCGATGTAGAGAGCTACCAGTCGGTTGCCATCATAAGTGGTCTTGACAGGAATGAAATGGGCCACCTTGGTCAAATGATCGACTATGACCCAGATAGAGTCATGTCCTCTATTCGACCTTGGTAATCCAGTGATGAAGTCCATTCCGACTTTATCCCACTTCCACTCAGGAGCCTTGAGTGGTTGAAGCAATCCAGCGGGTCGCTGAAATTCAGCCCTGACCCTTTGGCACACATCACACTTTGCAACATAGGTTGCAATCTCTCTTTTCATCCTGTGCCACCAGAATCGTGCCTTCAAGTCTTGATACATCTTGGTGTGAGCGTTCCTTCGACACGGAAATGCTCGTTCCTTTGAGAGGAGTGGTTTGCAGATACGCCCGGTCTTCGACGCGGAAGTTTACTTCTTGATGACGGTGGTCGGTCTAGATCTTCCTTCTTGACAGGGCGGTCTTCAAATGTCTTCCATCCAGTTGTCCGTCTCTTCTTTGTCTTCGGGTAGACAAGTAGGCCATCAAATAATGACTTTACCCAACTTGTCCAATCACTCCATGAGGTCTATGGGGGTACGCAAGGTAAGCTGGGGTATTGGTGGTGGTCTCCGCTGAGTATTTGTAGAGGCCTTCCTGACTTAGAGTGAAGGCCCGTGGTCAGAATCTGACCAGGTTGTGGCTCGGTGGGGCTTAAGGGTTTCAAGGATTCTAGTGAGTGAGTGAACTTATATCATCTTATCCTTAAGCACGGTTTCTGAGATGCCAATAGCTCTATCTAGTACTCCAAACGGAAAAGCATCTTCTCGCATAGACCAACTTCAATCACCACTCATGCCATACATATCCTCATGATTCTCAAGAGACGGCCTAACAAAATTATACTTGTCTACGATCCCCAAATCCATATGTATGTCTACCCCTAAAATCCATGGGTAGGTCACACATGCAGCTAAGCTTGAATTAAACTCCATAATCCAAGCACTCAACCTATTCTTGCAAAGCTCACAATATTGCATCTCTATTCTAAGGAAACACATCATATGCCACTCCAAGATTTTGTTTCCTTCCTATAAATCAACTCCAATAGCCCGGTAATTCCATCAATCACCACATAATCCGACAATTCTACAAATCCGATGTCTACGGTGTTCCACAAGATCTCAAGTCCCTATAATACCCAAATACTTGGAAGGACTATGCATTATGATAGTAAGTCCACCAAATTCTCATCATCCGGGTCAAGTGAACTCCAAGATCATGATTATATAGATCCCTAAATCAACTCCGACAAATAATCCAATCTCCTAGGTTATTGTCCACCGAGAAGAATTATATCATAATCAGGATCATAGGCCTAAATCCGATTCTACTCCGAACCATGCAGACATATCCAGCATTATACCAACCAGAATCACCTACATAAATCCAAATCTTATGCCCAATGGGTACTCCTACATGCTTCCCCAAAGTCATGATCCTACCAACATAAAAACCTCACAATCCACCAAGGTCTCAGATAGTTCCTCGAAGTCACTGATATAAAGCCACCAAGTCATCTGTCCAATATCCTCGAACTGGTCTATCTATGGCATCGTCAGTTCTTGTGCTATATTAGGATAAAAATGTGCTCACTCACTGTGTCCACTAGCTCCTTTACGAACCCAGGGTTGTGCAAGGTTATAAAGGCTTAACTGGTTCTCTTGTTTTACCATGGGTTAGGCACATGGTTAAGGATTCGTGCTGGAGTGTCTCGTGAAGTCTCAAAGGGTCTAGGAAGAGGGTTACTGGTCTGGAGGGTTAAACATAACTCTACGGGGTTGCACTTGGCCACGAAGGTTGTAGCAGAAGTCTTCAGTGCTGGTTGGTTGCCGAGGTAGAATCCTTGGTGCATCTTGTCTTGCGGGTCTTCAGTCGGGGAGAGAGAGAATAGAGGGAAGAAGCAGCGTAGAGGAGGGAAACGCCTAAAGGGGGTTCTATAGTGAAGGTGCAACAAACAGGTGCAAAAAGGCCGAAACAAAAGAAACAAGGCAAGGAAGGTGATATAGCCATGCACTTGTTGCCTGGGGCAAAAGTGCGACTTATATCAAAACACAGGAAAATAAAAGCAAGCAACTCAAAATCATGGTTCTATTCGAACCATCATACGTACTCGACTGCGCATAGGGGGTACACGACTCATCCTACCCTAGGGGTTCTCGGACTCAGTGTCGTGACTTGTGCCTCGTGCAGTCTTCTGAATTTTCCTCAGGTGTTGCTATGTCCCTTGTAGTTGTTTGAGGAACGATCCGGGTTGTGCCTGAAGAATCTCCAACAACTTCTCGCCTGATGAGGTGATGTGGTGAAGGTGCCTCCTTGTAGCTTGGCGTTGACTTGTCTTCTCTTGTCTCTTTAATCATGACGATCCCTTGCGCCTTCTGGGGCGTCGAGGGTACCAGGTAGGCAATCCATATGCAATGACAATAACAAGGCATAATAGAGATCCAACATGTCGGTTTCGTTGATGAAAACATCAACACCAAGAGCGGGCGACGAAGAGAACCGTTTTCCTGCTCACTATAGTGAAGCGGACCAAATGGCAAGGTTCTCATCCACCGGTGGTTGTCGATACAACAACGGTAGTGACAGGATTACTCTATTAGCGATGCATATCATGATTTTGCATAACCTATTCCCTGGTCATCATAGGCCAACGTTGCATCTTCTTGGGGCACTGTCAAGGGTATCACCATCTTCTGGGTCTTCATGTCCTCATCCATCGAGGTTGTAATTTCCGTTGGTATCGTCTTGTCGTGGTGTCACCAATCTTGCGTCCAAAAGTGGTGGGTGAGTGTTCGGCAAGGTGCACTCCACGAGGATTACAAAAAATCCAGTGGTCAGGGGCATAAGGGTTTTAGCGACCAAGGTTTTGAAGGGGAAGAGGTCAAGTATAGCCTAGTTTTTCGAAAAACTGAGAAGGGAAGAGAAGTATAGATAGTTTTGAAAACTAGTAATAGTTTTGAAAATAGTTTTACCCTAACTAACGACCATGCTAACTAAGGCTTCCTACAGTCAGGATGGCTCTGATACCAGCTCTGTGGGGACCCCGACTCATAAGTCGTGATCACCGAATGCACGTGTACAGTGATCCCAGAGATCAATGCTCACTGAACACACAGAAGCTGAATAACAAGAGTCTTACATCCATACATACTGTATTACACAAATAGGACCATTAAGGTCAAGTCTTGAGTATATCGTCGCAGCGGAAATCTTCAATAACAACTTGGACCCATGCCATCTGCCTTAACCCTACAGGCATTCTGACTGGGAAGAGTCCTAGCTCGCATGCTCATCACCAAGAAATCTTCATCATAACCTGTTCTCTCCTGCCTGGCCAATAAAATAACCAATGGCAAGCCAATGAGTACATTGAATGTACTCGCAAGCAACCCAAGTGTGATGACAGAATAATTATGCAAGGTTCTACTGCTAAGTTGGCGGTTTTGCGGAAAGCTAGTTTTTCATATGAAAGTATGATCAACATATAACATGGACATGCATGTGTCTGCAACAAGTATCAGGAGGTCACAGACATCATTGTCGAGAAAGAGTTTTAATCAACTCATGCTCAAGCTCATTGTGACTTCCTCAGGAATCACATCATCAACATCTCTGATCGGAGTTGTTTCCTCACACACACACACCAGGTTTCGCAAACATTGGACATAGCCCAAGAGCGGTTACCCAACTGTCCTTGACCGCGGACACGGATATTCGAATAGTTTTACACTCTGCAGAGGTTGCACACTTTACCCACTAGATCCGGGGAACTTCCGTGTCATCCACGACCCGCGGTACCTCAGGTACCCGGGGTAAGCACCCGATCACTACCTTTCCCTAGACGACACTAACATAGAGTCCACTCGATTGGTAGCAGCCCTGTGCCAAACATTTCACATCTCAAGATTTGTGGAGCCTCGCTCCGTATTCATCACATACCACAAGCACGGGGTACCAACGGTGTGTCCGGTGCCCTGTAAAGACAGTCATGGCCGCCTATCCAAGCGCGACCCCGTCCCGAGAGTGACCTCATGTCACCCCCGTCACTAGTAATGCGGGCACCATGCTAGTATCGACCTAGGTAATCAATAATGCCCTTTCCCATATAAGGGTAGAGTGGTTGCGCATGTAAGGTTGGAATAACGGTCGCAACTTAAACCAATCCGTTTTCAAAACACCACTCACACTTTCCTCGGTACACCACTTCGTCATCAAGTGGTTACCCATCTCACCATCTCCCTCGGGCATTAATGGCACCCGACGGGGTTTCCGAAAAGTCTTTTGAAAGTATTCTGCCTCCGTCACCATGCATATACCCGTCCCATTTGCGTAGCCACTATTAAAGCAACCTAACTACTCCCACCCACATAACCCTCATAGGAAGGTAGGGTCATGTTTGATGCAAGTTTCAATAGTAAAGTAACAGAGGTAGCAACCAAAGTGGTTTCCACCTCAACATGATTCCGATGCATTTGATAATAAGGTGCTATGAGACATGCATAAAAAGGGTCTCTTGAACATGGTCAAAGGGCTGCTTGCCTTATTCTTCTGAGTCTTCAACCCTTCTGGTCCATCTCCGAATACTCCGTTTATTTCGTCAACTAACGATGGAAACAATCATAATAAGCAACACAATCAAAGCAAAAATAAAAGTGCTCTAAAAATAGGAGTTGGACTTTTCTAGGATGCCTCTGGTCATATGAAAAATAACCAAGGTGGTCTCATAGGTATTGGATCAGTGGATAGTTTGGATCATTTCAATATGATGGAACCAAGGGGTTTATGGATTTGAAAGAAGTATACAGAAATATTTTCTTGAATGATGAGCAAAGGCACCCATCAACAAGTCATGATTTTAGAAGCATCTAGGAGTTGGTTTCAATGGATTTGGAATTCAAATGAATTTCCTAGGATTTTGCAAAGTTGATAAATATGAAGAAATGGCTCAATATTTGGTGGGGTACATAAAGTATTAATAAAAATGTTCCAAAACCAAGTTTGGATATGACAAGCATCTGGGAATTTGAACCACTGCATTTGGATGAAATTTGAGCCCTCTGTGATTTTCTAAAGTTCATCACAGAAAATGAAATAATGGCATTTGATAAATATTTGTGAAGGAAATGTCTCTGGAATAATGTGCATGTTGCACCATGTGGTAAAGCATGATTTATGGAGCCATAGGAAATTTGATTCATGCAGTTTGGAGTTCATTTGAATTAATAATGAATTTATGAAGTTGTCTGGAATAGAAAAAGAAAAAGGAATAAGGGTTTTACCCTTCACTGCGCTCAGGGCGGTGGATAGCCCTAGGGCCGGCCCAGCGGCTTGGCTGAGCGGGCAGAGGTGGTGACGCCGAAGGCGTCCTGGGAGAGTACGCCTCCGCGCGGGGGAAGCGGCGTCTGCTGTCCCGCCTCCACTTAAAAATCGGCGGGCCCAGCGTTGGAGTCGCTGACTCGCGTGGCCCCTGCCAGCTGGGTCACTGACGCGCAGGGCCCTGTGTTTAGGCCATCTTCAACCTCCCGTCGCGCGTCCTCGCCGTCGGGACGAGTGGCTCCCGCCGGTGATTTGCCGGGGCCACAGAGCGTCTCCGGCGACGCTCCGCCCACCGGCGTGCTCAGGAGGGCACGCCGCACCCATCCATGTATTGCACACATGCCGGGGAGGGCTGAAGCGGCGACGGCTTGGATGACCGCGGAGGCGACCGTCGGTGTAGTTTGGCACAGCGGGGAAGAGGCGGGGGAAGGAGGAGCTGGAGCTTGGGGTGAGTCTGGGACGGTGCTGAGGTAGTGCTGGAATGGCTAGGTGGAGGGGAAAGGGCCTGGGGCGCACGAATTTATGCGGCGGCCGTCGGCTCTACTCCGGCCGTAGTGATGGCTGGAGGGCATGAGAGGTGGAGTGGGACGGTCCAAGAGGATCACGAGAGGGAGAGGAAGTCCAGGGCATCGAGAGGGAGGCTCGGTATGGCCTTATGTGGCGAGTCCCTGGTGCACCGTGGGTGGCATCCGCGGCCATGGCCAAGGCAGTGCCAGGGGACGGGATTGGCACACAAGCCCTTGTCTAGGGTGTTCGTGGGCATGGTCTAGGACCAGGGGAAAGCAGAGGGGGAGCGGGGAGGCGCCAGGGTCTTCGCGCGTGTGAGCTTGCTCACTGGAGCTCAGGGTCGGCCGGTGCGCGTGCGAGCAGGGGTGAGGGAGGAGGAGAGAGGAGGGGGCCGACCGCCCAGCAGGTTGCGGACGTCGACGCAGCCTCGGGGGACACGAGGGGGGAGGCCCTAGGTGGTCGGGGCCGGTGATTGGGGGCGGCTGCAGTGCTCCAGAGCACTGTAGCGCGCTCCAGAGCATGCTTTTGGCTGCCATTGGCGTTGCCTAGCGTCCAGGGCGTGGCCAACGGTGTCCAGAGGGTAGTGGGAGTAGTAAACAAATGCGTTGTGGCCTTGGATGCTCTGGGAAGCCACCCAAATGAGGAGGGAGGTGAAGAAGAAGATGAAAACTGCTGTCCAGAAGAGTAAGTTGGAGTTTTACCCCCTCCAATGATTGAGCTGAGGCCATGGGAATGTTACTGGGGGTAGAAGATGATCAGGAGAAGTTGTGGTAAGAATTTGAGGTAAAGGGAAATAGTAAAAGGGGTCCAAACAAGGGTTTTGGTAATTGGATAGAAGGTGTTTGATCAGGTTTTGGGGAGGCAAATGACCTCCACTTGACATGGGACTTAACAGGGTCAAATGTCACATATAATTAGGCCCGTCTACCAAATTTGAACTCATTTGGGCAAAGTTGCCAATGTAACTTTGGTGAACCCTAGAAATCAACAGAAATGGTTTCACCATGTTTGAGTCAAGCTAATCATCTCCCCTTGATGCACCACTTGGTGTAGTATCATCATTTGGGGTTATGATCATGCTCACAAAGTTTGAGGCCCCAGGTAAAAAGTTGACAATGTAAAGTTGTTCAAATTTGAATTTGAACATAAGTGGTTTTGGGGCACTTAGACCAAGTTATGCTGCTCCAAAACTTGTGCCATTTGGCATAGATGCATAATTACATCATCTTAGCATGTCCACCAAGTTTGAGAGCATTGGGACAAGTTTGGCAATGTAAAGTTGCTCAAACTTCAAAATGGACAGAAATGGTTTTGAGGGGATTAGAGGATGTTTACTTGATCTTCAAGGCATGAGGCTTTGCAAGATCATCAAATATGTCATATATGACATGATAGAATTTCCCTGGAATTTTTGGAGAATATTTCCTTTGTAAATATGTCAAAAGCTTGAAATATCCAGAAAGGGTTTTGGAAGGATTTGCCCAATATTTTGAACATGACCATGTGCTGAAACTCTTATATATGGACAATATATGTCCTATGAGTCTCCCTGAATTTTGGCAAATATTTTTGAAATAATTAAATAATTTTTTCCTATTAAAGACCATTTCTGGCCTTCAGAAAAAGCTTTTAAATAAAATATAAAAATAACTTTTAAAATTATAATTTTGTGGTTTCTGGGAGTCCTATACCTAATAGGATTCAAATATACTTTTTGGAAGATTTTTCACACCCTAAATAAGGTACTTGCAGTGCAAACCTCAATTCAAGGGTTTTTGGAAAACTAATTTTTGAAAATACTATTTGGCCAAAATATTTTTATAAGAAAATTATATACTGGTCTATACACATGGCATGCTCATTGGGAACAGGTTTTGGGTCAAGGAGATGAAGTATAAGAGTTGGAGGATTTATTTGATTTTTAGAGCACTAGCAAACAGCAGACAAAAGTCAAATCAAGCAAAGTCAAAAACACTCAAAAGTTTTTGCAAATCCACATTTTTAGCATGATAACAAGCTTAAGTAGAGTGACATGAAAATCAGGGTGTGACACTTTGTCAACTTCAATACCTCTTTCAGAAATTTTAAGTCCCAAGACAATGCCCTCATTAACCATAAAGTGGCACTTCTCCCAATTCAAGACAAGGTTAGTGTCTTCACATCTCTGCAAAACTCGATCAAGGTTGCTTAAGCAATCATCAAAAGAAGTTCCTTAAACGGAGAAATCATCCATGAACACCTCAACAATATTTTCACAAAAATGAGAGAATATAGCCATCATGCATCTTTGAAAGGTAGCAGGTGTGTTACATAAACCAAAAGGCATATGTCTATAAGCAAAGGTACCGAAAGGACAAGTAAAGGTGGTCTTTTCTTGACCCCCCTTTGACACAGGTATTTGAGAGAAACCAGAATAACCATCTAGAAAGCAGAAATGAGTATGTTTGGATAATCTTTCTAGCATTTGATCAATAAATGGCAAGGGGTAATGATCTTTCTTAGTAGCTTTATTTAACTTACGGAAATCAATTACCATCCTATATCCTGTAACTATTCTTTGCGGGATCAATTCATCTTTATCATTGGGGACAACAGTCATACCTCCTTTCTTAGGAACACAATGGACATGACTTACCCACTGGCTATCAGTAATGGGATAGATATTACCTGCTTCTAGAAGCTTTAGAATTTCCTTCCTTACCACTTCTTTCATCTTAGGGTTTAACAGTCGCTGATGATCAATAACTGGTTTATCATTTTCTTCCAATTTTATCTTGTGTTGACATATAGTGGGACTAATGCCCTTAAGATCATCCAGAGTATATCCAATAGCAGCTCGGTGCTTCTTCAGAGTTTTTAACAATCTTTCTTTTTCATGCTCTGAAAGGTTAGCACTAATAATAACAGGATATATCTTCTTTTCATCAAGATAAACATACCTAAGATTATCAGGCAAGGGTTTAAGTTCAAACACGGGATCACCCTTGGGTGGAGGACGATCCCCTAGGATTTCAACAGGCAAGTTATTTTCCAATATGGGTCCCTGTGTAAGGAATATTTCATCTATCTCCCTTCTCTCATTCATATGTATATCATTTTCGTGGTCTAGCAAGTATTGTTCTAAAGGATCATTAGGTGGCACGGCAATAGAAGCAAGACCAATAAGTTCATCCTTACTGGGTGGTGGCTTTTCAAGGGGTTGTCTACGGAATTTAGCAAAGTTAAAATCATGAGACGTATCCCCTAATCCGACGGTGACAATATCTTTCACACAGTCTATCTTGGCATTAACAGTATTCAAGAAGGGTCTGCCAAATATAATGGGGCAAAAAGCATCCTGTGGGGAACTAAGAACAAGAAAGTCAGCAGGGTATTTAACCTTCCCACACAAGACTTCAATATCTCTAACGACCCCAACTGGTGAAATAGTATCTCTATTAGCAAGCTTAATAGTAACATCAATCCCTTCTAACTCAACAGGTGCAATATCATGCATGATTTCGTTATACAAATCAAGAGGGGTAATACTCGCACTAGCACCTACGTCGCATAAACCATGATAGCAATGATCTCCTATCTTAACATAGATGACAGGTAGGCCTACAACAGGTTTATGTTTATTCCTAGCATTGGGTTTGGCTATTCTAGCAGACTCTTCTTGGAGATAAATAACATGTCCATCTAAATCTTCTACCAAGAGGTCTTTAACCATAGCAACACTAGGTTCAACTTTAATTTGATCAGAGGGTGTAGGTGTTCTAGTGTTACTCTTACGAACTATAGTTGAAGCTTGAGCATGATCCTTTATCCTAACAGGGAAAGGTGGTTATCTCAATATAAGCGGTAGGTATAACAGGATCAACATTATAAGTGGTAGTCTTTTCTTCAACTTTATTAGGTTCAACTACTTTTACTTCAATAGGGGGATGGTATTTAAACCACTTCTCCTTGGGGAGATCAACATGAGCAGCAAAAGATTCACAGAAAGAAGCTACTATCTCAGAGTCAAGTCCATATTTAGTGCTAAACTCACAGAAAACATCAGTACCCATAAAAGCTTTAACACAATCAAACTTAGGGGTTCTACCTGACTCCTTACCTTCGTCAAGATCCCAATCTTCGGAGTTGCATTTAATCCTTTCCAATAAATCCCACTTAAAGTCAATAGTCTTCATCATATAAGAGCCAGAACAAGAAGTATCGAGCATGGAGCGATTATTATGAGAAAGCCGAGCATAAAATTTTTGAATGATCATTTCTCTTGAGAGCTCATGATTGGGGCATGAATATAACATTGACTTAAGCCTCCCCCAAGCTTGAGCAATGCTTTCTCCTTCACGAGGCCAGAAATTATAAATATAATTACGATCACGATGAACCTGGTGCATAGGGTAGAACTTCTGATGAAATTCCAACTTCAGACGATTATAGTTCCAAGATCCCATATCATCGCATAGCCTAATACATGTCAATGCGTCTCCCTTCAAAGATAAAGGGAAAACCTTCTTCTTGATAACATCCTCGGGCATACCTGCTAGCTTAAACAATCCACAAACTTCATCCACATAGATTAGATGTAAATCGAGGTGAAGTGTCCCGTCTCCTGTATAGGGATTTTCAAGGAGTTTCTCTATCATACCCTAAGGAATCTCAAAGCAAACATTTTCAATAGGTGCAGTAGGTTGAGGTGAATATACACCAAACAAGCCCCTCAAAGGATTCTGAGTCATAGTAACAAGTGACAATAAATTTCAGCACATTATATAAATTTTTCCTTACCAAATTCCACTTACCAAAGGCGCTTCACTCCCCGGCAACGGCGCCAGAAAAGAGTCTTGATGACCCGCAAGTGTAGGGGATCTATCGTAGTCCTTTCAATAAGTAAGAGTGTCGAACCCAACGAGGAGCAGAACGAAATGATAGGCAGCTTTCAGTAAGGTATTTTCTGCAAGCACTGAAATTATAGGTAACAGATAGTTTTGTGATAAGATAATTGGTAGCAAGTGACAAATGGTAAAAGTAAATAGGTGCAGCAAGGTGGCGCAATCCTTTTTGTAGCAAAGGACAAGCCTGGACAAACTCTTATGAAAGGTAGAGCGCTCTCGAGGACATATGGGAATTATCGTCAAGCTAGTTTTCAACACGATCATCTAATTCGCGTTCGGTACTTTGATAATTTGGTATGTGGGTGGACCGGTGCTTGGGTGCTGCCCTTACTTGGACAAGCCTCCCACTTATGATTAACCTCTAATGCAAGCATCCGCAACTACAAAAGAAGTATTAAGGTAAACCTAACCATAGCCTGAAACATATAGGTCCAAATCAGCCCCTTACGAAGAAATGCATAAACTAGGGTTTAAGCTTCTGTCACTCTAGCAAACCATCATCTTATTATTACTCCCTAATGCCTTCCTCTAGGCCCAAATGATGGTGAAGTGTCATGTAGTCGACGTTCACATGACACCACTAGAAGAGAGACAACATACATCTCATCAAAATATCGAACGAAGACCAAATTCACATGACTACTAATAGCAAGACTTTTCCCATGTCCTCAGGAACAAAAGCAACTACTCATAAGACATAATATTGTTCATGATCAGAGGGGTATTAATATGCATAATGGATCTGAACATATGATCTTCCACCAAATAAACCAACTAGCATCAACTACAAGGAGTAATCAACACTACTAGCAACCCACAGGTACCAATCTGAGGTTTTGATACAAAGATTGGATACAAGAGATGAACTAGGGTTTGAGAGGAGATGTTGCTGGTGAAGATGTTGATGAAGATAGCTCTCCCCAAGATGGGAGAGTTGTTGGTGATGACGGCGGTGATGATTTCCCCCTCCCGGAGGGAAGTATCCCCGGCAGAACAGCTCTGCCGGAGCCCTAGATTGGTTTCCGCCTCGAGACGGCGATGTCTGGTCCCGAAAGCCTCCTCTTGATTTTTTTCAGGTCAAAACGCTTCATATAGGAGAAGATGGTCACCTGGGGCCCACTGACTGGCCCTCGAGGTAGGGGGGTGCACCCTGGGAAGCGGGGCGCACCCCCCACCCTCGAGGCCAGCCAGTGGCCCCCCTCGTGGGTTTCTTCCGCCAGGTATTATTTATATTTTCCGAAAAAATGTTTTGCGGAGTTTCGGGGCTTTTGGAGTTGTGTAGAATAGGTTTCTAGAGTTTGCTCCTCTTCCAGCCCAGAATTCCAGCTGCCGGCATTCCCCGTTTTTCATGTAAACCTTGCAAAATAAGAGGGAAAAGGCATAAGTATTGTGACAAAACATGTATGAACAGCCCATAATGCAATAAATATCAACTTATAAGCATGATGCAAAATGGACGTATCATGGAGTTATCATGACAATGAGAAATGCTTGTGTTAAGGTTAGTTTTTCTCATAGCATGCATGCATGGTGAACCGCTATGTGATGAAGTTAGAGCATCAGGTATTTGTAAAGCACCAACCTTTGTGTGGAGGTCGGGGGCACACGATGGTTAACTCCTACCGACCTCCCCCCTAGGAGCATGCGTTGATTGCTTTGTTTTGATGACTCGTAGATTTTTGCAATAAGTCTATGAGTTCTTATGACTAATGTTGTGTCCATGGATTATACGCACTCTCACCCTTCCACCATTGCTAGCCTCTCTTGTACCGCACAACTTTCGCCGGTACCATACACCCACTATATATCCTTCCTCAAAACAGGCACCATATTATTCCTCAAAATAGCCACCATACCTACCTATCATGGCATTTCCATAGCCATTCCGAGATATATTGCCATGCAACTTTCCACCGTTCCATTCATATGACACGCAT
The DNA here is from genome assembly GCA_902687465.1 of Secale cereale. NCBI lineage: Eukaryota > Viridiplantae > Streptophyta > Magnoliopsida > Poales > Poaceae > Secale > Secale cereale. The sequence continues at coordinate 750,518,412 of LR738711.1, read as the reverse complement.
CATATTGTCATATTGACATGCATGATCATGTAGTTGACATCGTATTTGTGGCAAAGCCACCATGCATAATTTTTCATACATGCCACTCTTGATTCAGTGCACATCCCGGTACACCGCCGGAGGCATTCATATAGAGTCATACTTGTTCTAGTATCGAGTTGTAATTCAATGAAAGTGTGATGATCATCATCATTAGAGCATTGTCCCATGGGAGGAAAGGCTAAATCACTAAAGCCTGTCGGGGGAAACTGTCCGCCACGAACACCTATGGGACCGGGGGAAACTGTCCGCCACGAACACCTATGGGACCGGAGCCCCTTGTCTGTGCGGTACGAGGGCGGAGGGAGCACGAAGAGCAGATCGTAGCGAGCACGCGGGCAGTTTTACCCAGGTTCGGGCCACGGTAGACGCGTAAAACCCTACTCCTGCTTAGTTGTGTATTTAGTTGGAGAGCTCGGGAGCTTGAAGAAGCAGCTACACCGAGCGTATGAGTAATCTAGGTTCCGAACCCCCTCCACGTTGTGCATGGGCCTCCTTTTATAGTACAAGGGGTCACCGACAGGTGTCAACGTAGGAGAAAGGGGTAAAAACGTAAATGAGGTGGTAGTTGTAACAGTGCGGGAACAGTGGAGCTACAGTGCGCGCACAGTGGTCGCTACCTACTTTGACAGTGGGGGACAAGGGCATTTAATGCCCGTCGCCGTCGACCCCAAAAGCTCCCGCCCTTGCGTCTCCGTATGCCACGGCGATGGATCCACCACCGTGGAGTGCCACCGCGTCCCCCAGGCTGCATAGCCATCCGCCACGCGTCCCTGGATAGGCCCCAGGACGACGCGTGGGCCGATGAGCTGGAGCGTGGGCACACAGCGCAAGTCTCCCGGCAAGCACCTTGCCGGGGCCTTGATCTTGCCGGGCCCGGGAGCTTGCCGCTCCTCGGGCCCTTGCCGGGACGCATATAGCGCCGAGGCGTGTCTTCTATGATGGAATCTTCTAATCTTTCTGGCAAGCTCCTCTTGCCAGGGTCTTGTGCTAGTGAGGTAATCTTGAGCCTGGTATGGCCTTCCCGGCAAGCTCCACTTGCCGGGGTCTCGATCTTCTGTCTTGCATACTTTGTTTTTGAATGGTTTGATATGGAGCAGGAAGGTCTCCGGCGAGCGCGTGGTAAACCCTGCCGCGGGAAGCTGCAACTGCCCGTGCACAAGTTGGGGTACTGAGGTACCCCTACCTTAGTACACCGACAGGAGCCCCCGGGCCTGGGCCACACACGGTGCCGAGCGCTGTTGGGCCAGGCCCAAAACAGTGCACGGGCACACGCAGCCCACGGCGCGCCGAATCCACTTCCGTATCCGCCGCATCCCCCCGTAACGGCACGCGTCGATTGCGGCGTCGTGGGATGGGACGTGCCCACGTTCTCTTAATGGAAAGGGCAGAACGCCCCCCACTTCCCCATAAAAGCAGAGGAAGCAGGAGCGATTCCCCTCCTTGCGCTTTCATTGCATCTTCTTCTTCCTACAGAGATCCCTTTGCGCTCCGCCTCCACACCTCCGCAGCCGTCGTCTGCATCTCCGGCGTCGCCGGGCTCTTCGTCCCCCTCCTTCCGCCGCGTCCGCCATGGCCCCGAAGACCGACAAGGCGAAGGCGGAGAAGGCCAAGAGGGAGAAGTCGGAGCAAGCGGCGAAGCTCGCCGCGTATCGGAAGCGGAACCTTGTCTTCCCGCCGAAGCTCGGTGCGCGGGAGCTCTGGAACAAGTACTACTTGTTCTGGGCCAAGGAAACCAAGGCGCACCCCCGCACTCAAGCTTATCCGGCCGCCGCCAAGGACAACTACCCCGGCGGGTACTACTTCTTCGCAGCCTTCTTTCACTGCGGTCTTTGCCCTCCTTTCTCTAATTTCTTCTGCGACGTCATGCACACCTACGGCCTCCACCTTCTTGACTTCACCCCCAACGCCATCCTCACCATGGCGGTTTTCGCACACATGTGCGAAAACTTCATAGGGATACAGCCAAACGTAGCGCTGTTTAGGCACTTCTTCACTCCTAGAGCAGAGGCCGACGCCCCCCTCTCCGGAGGAATTTCTTGGGTTTTCCGTCTGAACAAGAAGGGGTCTTACTTGCCGGGGGAGCTCCGCGGCAAGTGGGAGGAATGGCGTGCGGAGTGGTGCTGGATTGTTGAGGATGAGCCGCAGCCCTTCACCGCGCCGCGCACAACGCCCATCGTGCGCGGCAAGGATTGGAGCGAGCTGGACTCGGACGACATCAAGCTCGACGTCGCCCTCGTCCGGATTCTTCGTCTTCGGACCGCCAGGCTGTCCGTTGCAGAGGTAGGCGCAGATTTCCTCCGCCGCCGCATCGCCCCTCTCCAAGACAGGAAAAGGCCGGCCTGGGAGTACGGCGGCCCGGCGGATATAATGAGGCTGCGCCCCGGGCTAAACTTCAACTTCACGACGTTGGAGCTGAAGGGGATGGTCCGGGAACTCTTCAAATATGACCCGGCCCACCCTGAGTGGTTCAGACCTCCCCGGGGAGTGGTGCCGCTCTGCAACAGCACAGTCCGGGATCGTCTCTGCGCCATGATGCCCGCCTGCGATTCGCACGGCGTGGACCGCACGTGGATTCCGCCCAAGCCCATCGACGTCCTCACCTTCTTCGACAACCTCGTGGAGGTGGCAAAGAACAAGGATGACATCAAGGAGCACACGCGGGACACCACCGAGCAGGAGCTTGCGTACATGGCTTCTCGGGCTGAAGAGGCCGCTGCAGCCGCAGCGGCAGGAGATTTTGGATATACGCCTGAAGAGGCGGAGGCTGCGGACGCGTCCAGCCAGGCGGAGGAGGCGGAGATCCGCAGACTGCTGCAACTTCCTCCCGACGTGCTCGCCGGGGTCCCCTCTCTGAGGCACTCCGGGATCCACGGGATCGTGGCCGAGGCCGCGGCAAGGGATGGCGCTGCCGGAGGGAACAGGGGCGCCGCGGGGAGCGGAGGCGCCGGAGGGAGCGGAGGCGCCAAAGGAAAAGAGGCCGCAGCGCGGGGCGCTGGGCCCAGCGAGCCAGCCGGGGAGGAGGAGGAGGAGGAGGAGGCCGAGGACTCCGACGGATCTACGGAGCTCTACGCCGACGACCTCTCCTCGTCGGAGACCTCCCCGCCCCCGGCAAGCCCAAGGCGGTCTCCACCGAAGCGTCTCCGCAAGACGGCGACGGGAGAGAGGGCGCAGGCGCCCCGGCAACAACCAGCTCGCCGGGCAGCTCCCCGGGGGAGCCAAGCTGCGCCGGGGGCGACCGGCGCACCAGCCACAGCGGAGGCGGCCCGCGCGCGGGCCACGACGGAGGCGCCCCACAAGCAGGCGTCGAGCCGACAGGGGGCTTCTCGGAGCGGAGCAGCAGCTCCGTCCGCTCCTCGGGCTCCGGCTACCACAGGGGCTGGGTCTTCGCAGCCCCCAGTCCCAGGGACCGCCAAGCGCCCGAGGGAATCTTCGTCTTCCGCTCCTCGTGCAGACGCGCCCCAGGTGGAGTATCACTTCTCCGCCTTGAGCGAGGACGACGAGGAGGACCAGGAGTAAGAATCCAAGATCTTACACCTTCTCAAGTTTCGTCTTGATTATTGTTGATGCTAATTTTGTTTGTTGCTTTGATTTCAGGACCTTGGTTCAGCGCGTGGCGAAGAAAGCCAAGGCGCCTGTGGTCGAGGTCGCGGAGGGCTCGGCCACCGCGGCAACTGGGGACGTGCCGGAGCCAAGCCTGCCGGACCCGAGCGCTGCTCCGAGGAGCAGCCCCCAGCGCAGCCCCCAGCGTAAGTCTGGGTTCCGTCCTTCCGCTTGTCGGGACGCGCTTGGGGATTTTGCCTTGTTTCAATATCTTGATGTCTTTGTCTTGACTTGTGCAGAGGTGGAGCCACAGCCGCAGGAGCGTCCGGAGGCCGCCTCCGAGGAGCTGCAGGCCCCGCCGTCCCCGCCAAGGACGAACTCCCCGGCAAGGGAGAGCGCTCCGCCAAGGGCGGGTACTCCGCCAAGGGCGAGTACCCCGCCAAGGGCGAGCAGCCCGGCGAGGGCGGCCACTCCGCCAAGGCAGAGCTCCTCGGCGAGGGAGCCCGCCGTTGATGACGTCCGCCAAGGTAAGTCTTGTACTTCGTCTTCTCGGCGTTGCTTCTTTTTGGATATTTGCTTGAGCTTCTTGTTGCTTCTTCTTCTTCTAGATCTTCCTCCCCCCGAGCCAATGGAGACGGAGGTCATCAACCTCGAGGAGGAGGGCGCGCAGGGCGGCGGCGGCGACGTCCCTGTCGCCGAGGACACGGCGAGAGCCGCCGAACCGGCCGCGCAGGAGACCGCTCCGGCTATGGATGCAGCGGCCGGGGAGGGGGACGGCGACCGCACCGCCGACCCGGAGGCAGCGGGAGCATCAAGTGCTGCGCCGGCCGCCGACCCCTCCGCCGGCAAGGAGCAGGGCTACTATCTCGAAGCCCCCAACGGCGTCTTCATCCAGGTGCCGTGGGGTTCTTCGTCGCGAGCTCCCGCGGAGGGCGAGGCATTTGACGGGGAGGTCCTCGCCTCCGCGGGTTTGAAGATTGTCGAGGCGCCCGGCGGGAGTGAAGGGCCCGAGGAGGAAAAGCTGCTTCACCAGCTCCTGGCCCTTTACCGGGCCAGGCAGGCGAAGCTTGCTTCCCGGGAAGCCCTTGCCGCCAAGGCCGCCGCGGAGATGGAGAAGCGCGCGGCGGAGCTCAGCGCCGCCAACCAGGCGGCCCTCCGCGAGGTGGCGGAGGAGCGCGAGCGACTCGCCGGCGAGTACCAGGAGTGGGTGCTGGAGAAGGCCGAGGCCGAGGAACAGCAGCGGCTCACCGGGGTGGAGCTGTCCCGGCGAGAAGGAGAACTTGCCCAGCGTAAGGTCAATCTCGACTCCCATGAGGAGGACCTTGCCGCTCGGGAGGAGGCCCTTGGCGGGGAACTGAAGGAGGCGAAAGCCGCCGCGGTTGCCGCGGAGACCGCCAAGAAGGAGCTTGCCGCCAAGGTCGCACAGCTGGAGAAGTCGCTGAAGGTGAGCGCGGAGAAGGTCGCCGCGCTCATCACGGAGCGCGAGAAGGACGCCCACACCAATTCAGAACTCCAGGTGCGTCTTTCTGAGAGGGGCGACGAGTTGAAGGCCGCCAAGGACTCCATCGAGGACTTGGAGTTGAAGGTCTCTACACTGAAGGACTCACTCGACGCTGCCCGGGCTCGGGAGACCAAGTTGAAGGAGGAGCTCCGCAAGGAGCGGACCTTGGTGGACAGCGCCAACCAAGCGGTTGAGCTCTTCCGCAAAACCGTTGAGGTATGGACCGAGGACTTAGTATCTTGCGCGTCCAACATCGACCAGGAGCTGCTGGCGTTGAAGCTGGAGCACCTCATCTACTCCCCGGATCCAAACCTCCCTCACAGCGCCAAGCTCAGCCTCTTCTTCAGGGGAATCGCGCCGGCCCTTGCAGATCTGCGGAAGAAGATCCCCGCGCAACTGGCTGAGGAGACGCGCCTACTCTGCACGGGAACTCTGGAGCGCGTGCTGACGAAGATCGTATACCGCAACCCCGGTATAAATCTCACCAACGTTCTTCGCAGCTTGCCGGCCGACGCGAACATGGAGGCCCTGAAGGAGCAGGTCGCCCACATCATAGCCAAGGTGGCTAAGATCTCCAGGATCGAGGGCGACCGCGTAGATTAGGCCTCCATTGTCTTTATCTCTTTTTGTTGCTGCACTGAGTTGTTATGAACCCATTAGTCCATTGCGACAAGTTATCTTTTGTAAGATATTTATTTCATTTTGATCAATCAGTGCAATGTTATCTTCCTTGTCATAGTCCTTTGCTTTGTATGTTTTTCACCCTACGCTCCCGGGGAGCTTGCCGGCAAGGGGCCTTTGCCGCGAGCGCCGAGTGCTGGACCCTGAGCAGCCTGCTGGCCAAGGTCTCACCGGCAAGCAACCTCGCCGCAGCTAGTCGCAACGCACTTAGCTTGCTGAGCGTACTCGGAAACGAAGCAAGGGCGCGACACTTGTCGCAGCTCACTTAAATCGTCGAGCGAGCTCGGAAGCAAGATAAGGGTGCGGCAAGCTACGGGTAGGTTCCTCCGCGCACAGGTTTTCCATACAAAGTGTGAATGTTCAAGGAAGACAACTAAAATTTTAAAAATTTGAACTGATCAAATTCTGATAACTTAGCTTTCATATATTGCTTGCTTCTCGGTAAGGCTTCTCTTTCTTGAACAGCACTTGGTTCCTCCTCCACTTCTTTCCCCCCCGGCAAACTTGTGCGCGAGGAACGTTCCTTCTGCTTAGGATGCAAGGAAAAAGAAGAGGGAAACAAGTATATGGCCTTTCGGCGTGCTAATGCTCACCGGATGGGTGTGTTGTACAAGATGCCAAATAACACATGCAAATAGCAAAGAAAAGCATGCAAAAGGCAAATAGCGCAAAACACAAAATCTTTACTGATGCACGGGGTCTGCGCCCGGCTTTGTACAAAGGGTTACATGCAACAGCGGCAAAGCTTGTACAAAAGGTGGTTGCCGGAGCGGATCACGGCAACCGCGCCTTATGGGTGAAACTTGCGAAGATGCTCTATGTTCCAGGAGTTCCTCACCGGTAAGCCTTCTTCGGTCTCGAGGCGGACAGCGCCGGGCCTCGTGACTTGTCTCACCCGATAAGGGCCTTCCCACTTCGGCGTCAGCTTGTTGGAATTCTTGGCGGACTGAACGCGCCGAAGAACAAGGTCGCCTTCCTCGAGACTCCTGGCCTTGACCTTGCGGCTATGGTAGCGACGCAAGGCTTGCTGGTATCGAGCAGCTCGTACAGCAGCCTGGAGACGTCCCTCCTCGAGGAGCAACGCGTCATCTTGTCGCAGTTGCTCTTGCTCGAGCTCATCATAAGCGAGCACTCGAGGAGATCCGTATACGAGTTCCGTGGGGAGAACTGCCTCTGCTCCATAGACTAGAGCAAAGGGTGTCTGTCCGGTGGCTCGACTTGGTGTCGTTCTGATTGACCAAAGAGCCGCCGGTAGCTCCTCTATCCAATTTCTTCCGCACTTGCGCAGCCTGTCAAAGGTCCTTGTCTTGAGTCCGCGCAGCACTTCAGCATTTGCCCTCTCCGCTTGACCGTTGCTCCTCGGGTGAGCAACAGAAGCAAAACAGACCTTGGCTCCAAGGTCTTGGACGTACTGCATGAAGGTGCGACTAGTAAATTGTGTACCGTTGTCGGTGATGATCCTGCTAGGGATCCCGAAACGGCAAACAATCGACCTAAAGAACCTGACTGCTGACTGTGCTGTCACCTTTCTCACCGGCTCCACTTCTGGCCACTTTGTGAACTTGTCGATTGCAACGTACAAGTACTCAAAGCCCCCGACGGCTCGGGGGAAGGGGCCGAGGATATCGAGCCCCCAGACCGAGAAGGGCCAGGACAAAGGGATTGTTTGGAGAGCTTGAACTGGCTGATGAATCTGCTTCGCATGGAACTGGCACGCTTCACACTTGGTTACTAGTGCAGTTGCATCTTGGAGGGCTTCTTGCCAAAAGAACCCTTGCCGGAAAGCTTTCCCGGCAAGTGCCCTTGCGCCAATGTGGTGGCCGCATATGCCTCCGTGTATTTCTGCCAACAGCTTCTGTCCATCTTCCCTGGAGATGCACTTCAATCTGACACCATTGAGCCTTCTTCTGTACAGCTCGTTATCCACGAACTGGTACATACTTGACTGCCTGGTTATCTTCTCTATTTCTTCTGGGTCGTCGGGAAGTTCTCCAGTTTGAAGAAAACGGACGATCTGCTGCGCCCATGCCGGAGCCTGAGGCTCAACGGCAAGGACTAAAGGCATGAGGGCCGCTGCGGGAACCTCAGCTTCTACGGCAAGGACCTCTGGTTCTGCCGGAGCTGATGGTCCCTCGGCAAGCTCGCCGGGGCGAGGCTTGTCGGGAACGCTTGCTTCAACTGTACAGACCCGAAGATCTGCAGGAGCAAACTGTTCCTCAGCGTTGTGGTTGTTGATCTTGGGGACCTTGGCGGCGGTTTCAGGTAGATCCGCCGGCAAGTAGTCGCCGGAGACCAACTTTCTTTTCTTGGATTGCCCAATTGATGGTGTAACGGATGGTTGAGTCAGCTTGAGCAAGAAGGTCCCTGGTTCCAAAGGTAACTTCATCGAAGCACACTTTGAAAGGCCATCTGCAATTTCATTCTGAGCTCTCGGGACGTGCTCCATCTGCAGACCTTCAAAGTGCTCCTCAAGCTTCCTCACTTCATCGACATAAGCTTCCATCAAAGGGCTCTGATAGCTCTTGTTAACTTGTCGGACCACCAACTGAGAATCTCCCCGCACAATCAGCTTCCTGATCCCAAGTTCGGCCGCAATCCTGAGGCCGGCAAGCAAGCCTTCATATTCAGCAGTGTTGTTTGTCGCTTGCTCCCTGGGAAAGTGCATCTGGATAACATATTTGAGGTGCTCTCCGGTGGGCGCGATGAGTACCACGCCGGCACCGACGCCTTGCAGCGAGAAGGCACCGTCAAAATACATTACCCATTCGCTTGTCGCTTCTTGTACGGGTGCACTTGTTTCTTGGACTTCCTCATCGGGTGTTGGGGTCCATTCCGCTATGAATTCTGCCAAAGCTCGGCTCTGTATGGTTGAAGTACTTTCAAACTTGAGTCCAAAGCTTGACAGCTCCAGTGCCCACTCAACGATCCTGCCTGTTGCTTCCGGGTTGTGCAATATCCTCTTCAGCGGAAAGCGAGTGACCACTGTTATCTCATGGGCTTGGAAGTAATGGCGCAGCTTTCTCGAGGCCATGAGGAGGCCGAAAAGCAACTTTTGCACACCAGAGTATCTCGATCTAGCCCCCTGGAGAAGGGAACTTACAAAATACACTGGGCGCTGCACCATCTTCTTCCGCACCTCATCCTGTTCCTGCGCAGAGCTGTCTTTGTCGGGGCCAGAGCTCGCCGGAGCAGCCCCCTGCTTGTCGCTGGATTCGCTTGCCGGTGGTGCTGACTCCTCATCGGACTCCCTCTCCGCTACTAACGCAGCACTAACCACTTGGTTGGTTGCCGCTAGGTATAGCAACAACTTTTCCTGTGGTCTAGGTGCGACAAGTATTGGAGTGGAGGACAGGTACTGTTTCAAATCTTGCAGTGCTGCCTCCGCTTCCGGAGTCCACTTCATGGGACCTGCCTTCTTCAAGATTTTGAAGAAAGGTAGGGCGCGTTCTGCAGACTTCGAAATGAACCTACTGAGGGCAGCCACACAACCTGCAAGCCTTCTGACATCCTTGACGCGCTTTGGGGCCTCTATCTGCTCAATGGCTTTAATCTTGTCGGGGTTGGCTTCAATCCCCCTCTGCGATACAAAGAACCCGAGAAGCTTGCCGGAGGGGACTCCAAAGACGCACTTCTCGGGGTTCAACTTGAGCTGTATTCTGTGCAGGTTCTGAAATGTCTCCTCCAAATCCTGGATCAGGGTTTCCTTGCTCTTGCTCTTCACCACGATGTCGTCCATGTAGGCCTCTACATTTCTGTGGATCTGTGGCTCAAAAGCAGTGTATACTACCCTTGCAAAGGTTGAACCTGCATTCTTCAGTCCAAATGGCATGCGTATAAAGCAATAAGTGCCACATGGAGTGATAAATGCAGTCTTCTCTTCATCCTCCTTGGCCATGAAAATCTGATGGTAGCCTGAGTATGCATCAAGAAAACAGAGTAGCTCACATCCGGCAGTGGAGTCAACGATCTGGTCAATGCGCGGCAAAGGGAATGGATCCTTGGGACATGCTTTATTCACATCGGTGAAGTCTATACACAGTCTCCACTTCCCATTGGCCTTGCGCACGACGACTGGATTTGCCAACCACGTCGGATGGATCACACCTCTAACTAGGCCTGCTGCTTCTAGCTTCTTGATCTCTTCGTTGATGAATTCTTGGCGCTCCACGGCTTGCTTCCTCACTTTCTGCTTGATGGGCCGCGCATGAGGACAAACAGCAAGCTTGTGCTCAATTACCTTCCTGGGAACACCGGGGATGTCAGATGGTTGCCAGGCAAACACATCGACATTCGCCCGCAGGAAGGCAATGAGCGCGCTTTCCTATTTGCTGTCAAGTGTGGCACTGATGGTGAAGGTACCACCAGTGCCGTCCTCCTTGGCGGACACCTTCTTGGTTGCCGGAGGAGCGGCCATTCCCTTCTTACTCTTGCCGGTGGAGCTCGATGGAACATCCTCGACGGCAGCGCAGCACTCCGAAGAGGTGCGGTTGCCGGAGTGGGCCCCAGAGCACTTGCCGGACTTGGTCTTTGTCTTCTTCCCCCCGGGAGCTTCAGCGGCAAGAGTATCCTTTTCTGCCGCAGCTGCCGCGTCCCGGTAGATCTTGTCGGCGCAGACAAGCGCATCCTTCTTGTCGCCGTGGACAGTGATGACTCTTATCGGCCCCGGCATCTTGAGTACGTTGTAAGCATAATGGGAAGCTGCCATGAACTTGGCGAGGGCGGGACGGCCGAGTATTCCATTGTAGGGCAACGGAATATCGGCGACGTCGAAAGTGATGCGCTCAGTTCTGAAGTTGAGCTCCCCGCCAAAGGTCACCAGCAGAGTGATCTTTCCCTTGGGCTTGCTCCTTCCCGGGTTGATTCCTTGGAAAGAACCGGTTTCTTCGAGCTCGCCATCTGGAATCTGGAGTTTCTTGATCACAGCAGAGGAGATCAAGTTCAGCCCGGCCCCGCCGTCAACCAACATTTTGGTGACCTTGAGGTTGCGGATGGTGGGTGAGACCAGCATCGGCAAGCACCCAACCGCAGTGGTGCGGTCAGGGTGATCCTCAAGATCAAAAATGATGGGCGTGCTGGACCATTTGAGGAGCCTGCGCGACTCCACGGGCGGCTCTGCTGCATTCACCTCACGCACCCACTGCTTGAGCTGGCGGTGGGAGGTGTGCAGAGAGGCGCCACCGTCGACGCACAGGACCTCCGTGGCCTTCTGGAACTCCTGCTCGATGTTATCCTCGTCCCCCATGTCTTCGTCGTCATCTTCGTCCTTGTCGTGGCCCCGGGGAGGTCGATCTCCTTGCCGCTGCTTGGCCTTGCCGCGGCGTCCTCCCCGGCCGTTGAACGGCCGCTTCTTGCTTGGCTCTTCCCCGCCACCTTGGGCCTTCTCCTTGTCGCGCCTCTCGTACTCAGCTTTCTGCTGCTCGACGAGGTACTCGACGCGCTTGCAGTTGGAGAGATCGTGACCCTTGGTGCAGTGGATCTTACAGTATTGCTTGTCGGAGCCGTCCTGCTTGTCGGCTGCCGCTACAGGGGCAGGCTCCTTGCCGGAGCCGCCAGCCTGTGTTTGCTTGGCGGGAGCCTCCTTGCCGGACTTCTCGACGGCAAGCACCTCTTTCTTGCCCTTCCTTCTGTTATTCCGCCGCCGGCTCTTCTTTGCCGGGGCGGCGTCGTCGCTGTCGCTTCCTCCTGCGCCAGCATCCTCCCCGGGGAGTCTCCTCCCCTCTTCTGCGCGTGCGCACTTGTCAGCCAGAGCATAGAGCTCGCTGACATCCCGAATCTTTGTCATCGCAATTTCTTCACGCATGCGGCGGTTACGCACGTTCTGATGGAACGCGCTGATAACCGCGGCAGGGTGGACATCAGGGATGTTGTGCTGCACACGGCTGAAGCATTGGATGTATTTGCGCAGGGTTTCTCCTTCCTTCTGGGCCAGAATGTGGAGATCGCTCTCCTGGCCGTGGGGTTTGTGGCCGCCGGTGAAGGCGCCAACAAACTGGTGGCAAAGGTCGGCCCAAGAAGAGATGGAACCTTCCGGCAAGTGCATAAGCCATGAACGGACGTTCGGCTTAAGCACGAGCGGGAAGTAGTTTGCCAAGATCTTCTCGTCGCGCCCCCCGGCAGCTTGCACTGCGATGGTGTAGACGCTGAGGAATTCCGAGGGGTGCGTCTTGCCGTCGTACTTCTCCGGTACGTCGGGCTTGAAATTCTTCATGCTGGGCCACTGGACGCGCCGCAGCTCGCGAGTGAACGCAGGGCAACCTGCCGCGTACGGCAAGTCTCCTGGTTCACCGGGCGCGCGCGCGTCGACAGCGTCCTCAGCCCTCTGGTCTGATTGTCGCCGAGCTTCTCGGCGGCGCTCGATTCTTGTTCGAGCGTCTTCTTGGCGCCGGTCGTCGAGGACCTGGCGCTGGTCCCGACGAGCCCGCGGGTCCGACGAGGCTGTGGAGCCATCGTCAGCGTTGTTCCGACGGGGCAGCGTCTTCTGCTTTCGCTGCGGGGAGTGCACGCTTGTCGCACCCCCGGCGGTCTTGTCGCCGTCGGCCTTCGTCTTCTCAGCTTGCCGCGGCCGCGAGGCCGACGGCTGCTGTGGAGAATCGTTGTTGGCGAAGGCTATCAGGCTCTGGATGGTGGCCCTCCAGTCTTCGGCCTTGTCTGCCGCTGGAGGGAAGTCGAGGAGCAGTTGCGCTCTCGCGAGCGCTTCCGCTGGAGTGGAGGGGAACGCGGGCGAGCGGTGCGAGGAGCGGGATATGCTCGGACTCCTAACGGCGTTAGAAGGAGCAGGGTCCCGCGCCGGCGCCTTCGCTTTGCTTGTGCCCGGACGGAGGTCCGGGGCGTCTCGCGAGCCTCCGGTTTGGCCTTGCCCCAGCAAGCGGATACCACCTCCTGTGGTATGGCGCTGCTGGGTTGTCGTGTGCTGAGATGGACGCGGCGCGTCCACGGAGACCGAGGTTCGGTCGTCCGTCCTGTTCTTGGATCTGGTGGCGCCGTGAGTGTCCTCGCCGGCGACCACCCTTCCGACGGCGTCTCCCCCGCCCACCGTTGGCTCTGGTGGCGGCGGATGAGACGCGGACGGGCCTCCGACCTCCGAAGCCTTCTTCTTCGGGGCCATGATGCTGTTGTTGATGAAGTTGCTGATGGAACTGGAGAGGTTGATGTAGAATGCGCCCGCGCGAACGCCGGATCAGGTTCGCACAACCTCGACGCCCCCTACCTGGCGCGCCAAAGATGTCGGGGGAAACTGTCCGCCACGAACACCTATGGGACCGGAGCCCCTTGTCTGTGCGGTACGAGGGCGGAGGGAGCACGAAGAGCAGATCGTAGCGAGCACGCGGGCAGTTTTACCCAGGTTCGGGCCGCGGTAGACGCGTAAAACCCTACTCCTGCTTAGTTGTGTATTTAGTTGGAGAGCTCGGGAGCTTGAAGAAGCAGCTACACCGAGCGTATGAGTAATCTAGGTTCCGAACCCCCTCCACGTTGTGCATGGGCCTCCTTTTATAGTGCAAGGGGTCACCGACAGGTGTCAACGTAGGAGAAAGGGGTAAAAACGTAAAAGAGGTGGTAGTTGTAACAGTGCGGGAACAGTGGAGCTACAGTGCGCGCACAGTGGTCGCTACCTACTTTGACAGTGGGGGACAAGGGCATTTAATGCCCGTCGCCGTCGACCCCAAAAGCTCCCGCCCTTGCGTCTCCGTCTGCCACGGCGATGGATCCACCACCGTGGAGTGCCACCGCGTCCCCCAGGCTGCACAGCCATCCGCCACGCGTCCCTGGATAGGCCCCAGGACGACGCGTGGGCCGATGAGCTGGAGCGTGGGCACACAGCGCAACTCTCCCGGCAAGCACCTTGCCGGGGCCTTGATCTTGCCGGGCCCGGGAGCTTGCCGCTCCTCGGGCCCTTGCCGGGACGCATATAGCACCGAGGCGTGTCTTCTATGATGGAATCTTCTAATCTTCCTGGCAAGCTCCTCTTGCCAGGGTCTTGTGCTAGTGAGGTAATCTTGAGCCTGGTATGGCCTTCCCGGCAAGCTCCACTTGCCGGGGTCTCGATCTTCTGTCTTGCATACTTTGTTTTTGAATGGTTTGATATGGAGCAGGAAGGTCTCCGGCGAGCGCGTGGTAAACCCTGCCGCGGGAAGCTGCAACTGCCCGTGCACAAGTTGGGGTACTGAGGTACCCCTACCTTAGTACACCGACAAAGCCCCTCCACAAAAAAAGCAAAAAAAGGAAAGGCCCAAGAAAAAAGAAAGGCCCAAAAAAGAAAAAAAAAGAAAAGAAAAAGGGGACAATTGCTACTATCCTTTTCCACACTTGTGCTTCAAAGTAGCACCATGTTCTTCATGATAGAGAGTCTCATGTTTAGTCACTTTCATATACTAGTGGGAATTTTCATTATAGAACTTGGCTTGTATATTCCAACGATGGGCTTCCTCAAATGCCCTAGGTCTTCATGAGTAAGCAAGTTGGATGCACACCCACTAGTTTCTTTTGTTGAGCTTTCATACATATTTAGCTCTAGTGCATCCGTTGCATGGCAATCCCTACTCACTCACATTGATATATATTGATGGGCATCTCCATAGCCCGTTGATACGCCTAGTTGATGTGAGACTATCTCCCTCCTTTTTTGTCTTCTCCACAACCACCTCTCTATTCCACCCATAGTGCTATGTCCATGGCTCATGCTCATGTATTGCGTGAAAGTTGAAAGGTTTGAAAGAATAGAGTATGAAAACAAGTGCTTGGCTGAAATCGGGGTTGTGCATGATATGAATATTTTGTGTGATGAAGAGGGAGCATAGCCAGACTGTATGATTTTGTAGGGATAACTTTCTTTAGCCATAGTATTTTGAGAAGACATGATTACTTTGTTAGTATGCTTGAAGTACTATTATTTCTTATGTCAATATAGAGTTTTTCTGATCTGAACATTCATGCCACAATTAAGAGAATTACATTGAAAAACTATGTTGGTTAGCATTCCACATCAAAAATTATGTTTTTATCATTTACCTACTCGAGGACGAGCATGAATTAAGCTTGGGGATGCTTGATACGTCTCCAACGTATCTATAATTTTTGATTGTTCCATGCTATTATTTATGATGTTTTGGATGTTTAATGGGCTTTGTCATACAATTTTATATTATTTTTGGGACTAACCTACTAACCCAAAGGCCCAGTCCAGATTTCTGTTTTTTGCCTATTTCAGGGTTTTGCAGAAAAGGAATATCGACGGAGTCCAAACGGAATGAAACCTTCGGAGAGATATTTTTGGAGAAAATCACGCATGGGAGACCTGAGAACCACGGAGTAGGGGCCACGTGGTGCCCATGAGGGTGGGGGGCGCGCCCCCCTCCTAGGGCGCGCCCCCCTACCTCATGGGTCCCACGTAAGGCCCCCGGTGCCCTCCTTCCTCCTATATAAGCCTACGTACCCCGAAACCATCAAAGAAACAGAGAAAACTCTAGTTACACCGCCGTAACCTTCTGTTCCCGTGAGATCCCATCTTGGGGCTTGTTCCGGAGCTCCGCCGGAGGGGGGACTACCATGGAGTGCTTCTACGTCATCATCATCGCCTCACCATGAGTTGTGAGTAGTTTACCACAGACCTTCGGGTCCATAGCTAGTATCTAGATGGCTTCTTCTCTCTCTTTGGATCTCAATACAAAGTTCTCCTCGATCTTCAAGGAGATCTATTCGATGTAATCTCTTTTTGCGGTGTGTTTGTCGAGATCCGATGAATTGTGGGTTTATGATCAAGATTATCTATGAGAAATATTTGGTTCTTCTCTGAACTCTTTATGTGTGCTCCTAATATCCTTACAAGTCTCTTTGAATTATTGGTTTGGTTTGGCCTAGTAGATCTATAGTTCTTGCAATGGGAGAAGTGCTTGGCTTTGGGTTCAATCTTGCGGTGTCCTTTCCCAGTGATAGTAGGGGCAGCAAGGCACGTATTGTATTGTTGCCATCGAGGATAAAAAGATAGGGTTTATATCATATTGCTTGAGTTTATTTCTCTACATCATGTCATCTTGCTTAAGGCGTTACTCTGTTCTTATGAACTCAATACACTAGATGCATGCTGGATAGCGGTTGATGTGTGGAGTAGTAGTAGATGCAGGCAGGAGTTGGTCTACTTGTCTCGGACGTGATGTCTATATATAATGATCATGCCTAGATAGTCTCATAATTTTTCTATTTTCTAACAATTGCTCGACATTAATTTGTTTACCCGCCATAGAATAGCGCTATCATGGGAGAAGCCACTAGAGAACACTATGGCCCCGGGGTCTATTCTCAACATATCAATCTACATCTACTTTGCTTTTTCCGCTTTTACTTTCTGTTCTTATAATCAAAAATACCAAAAATATAAACTATCATCTCTATCAGATCTCACTTTCGTAAGTGACCGTAAAGGGATTGACAACCCCTTATCGCGTTGGTTGCGAAGTTCTTATTTGTTTGTGGAGGTGCGAGGGACTCGCGCGTGGTCTCCTATTGGATTGATACCTTGGTTCTCAAAAACTGAGGGAAATACTTACGCAACTGTGCTGCATCTCCCTTTCCTCTTCGAGGGAATACAACGCAAGCTCGAGAAGTAGCACCTACTCATACAAAAACCACAACGATTTTTCGTCAAGTATGCGTTGTTTTAACCTTCACAAGGACCGGGCGTAGCCACACTTGATTCAACTAAAGTTGGAGAAACTGACACCCGCCAGCCACCTGTGTGCAAAGCACGTCGGTAGAACCAGTCTCGCGTAAGCGTACGCGTAATGTCGGTCCGGGCCGCTTCATCCAATAATACCGCCGAATCAAAGTATGACATGATGGTAAGCAGTATGACTATTATCTCCCACAACTCATTGTGTTCTACTCGTGCATATCATCTACGCATAGACCTGGCTCATGATGCCACTGCTGGGGAACGTAGTATTTCAAAAAAATTCCTACGATCACGCAAGATCTATCTACTAGAAGCATAGCAACGAGAGGGGAGAGTGTGTCTACATACCCTCGTAGACCGAAAGCGGAAGCGTCTAGTGACGCGGTTGATGTAGTAGACCGTCTTCGTGATCCAACCGATCCTAGCACCGAACGTACGACACCTCCGCGTTCAGCACACGTTCAGCTTGATGATGTACCACAATCTCTTGATCCAGTTGAGCTTCATGGGAGAGTTTCATCAGCACGACGGTGTGGTGACGGTGATGATGAAGCTACCGGCGCAGGGCTTTGCCTAAGCACTGCAACGATATGACCGAGGTGTGTAATTGTGGGGAGGGGCACCGCACACGGCTAGAATCAACTTGTGTGTCTATGGGGTGCCTCCTCCCCACATATATAAATGAGTGGAGGAGGGGAGGGCTAGCCCTCTACTATGGCGCGCCCTAGGGGAGTCCTACTCCCACCGGGAGTAGGATTCCGCCCTTCCATGTAGTAGGAGTAGGAGAGAAGGAAGGGGAGGAGAGGAGAAAGGAAAGAGGGGGGCCGGCCCCTTACCAATTCGGATTGGGCTAGGGGGCACGCCCTCCACCTTTTCCCTTCCTCTCCTCTATTCCACTAAGGCCCAATAAGGCCCATATACTCCCCGGGGGGTTCCGATAGCCCCCGGTACTCCGGTCTATGCCTGAACTCATCCGGAACCATTCTGATGTCCATATATAAGCTTCCAATATATCAATCTTTATGTCTCGAACATTCCAAGACTCCTTGTCATGCCCGTAATCATATCCGTGACTCTGAACTACCTTTGGTATATGATGACCCACTAGTGTAGGGAGTCCATCGTAGTCCTTTCGATAAGTAAGAGTGTCGAACCCAACGAGGAGCAGAAGGAAATGATAGGCAGTTTTCAGTACGGTATTTTCTGCAAGCACTGGAATTATAGGTAATAGATAGTTTTGTGATAAGGTAATTGGTAGCAAGTAACAAAAGGTAAAAGTAAATAAGGTGCAGCAAGGTGGCCCAGTCCTTTTTGTAGCAAAGTACAAGACTGGACAAACTTTTATATAAAGGAAAGCGCTCCCGAGGACACATGGAAATTATCGTCAAGCTAGTTTCCATCATGATCATCTGATTCGCGTTCGGTACTTTGATAACTTGGTATGTGGGTGGACCGGTGCTTGGGTGTTGTCCTTACTTGGACAAGCCTCCCACTTATGATTAACCTCTAATGCAAGCATCCACAACAACAAAAGAAGTATTAAGGTAAACCTAACCATAACATGAAACATAAGGATCCAAATCAGCCCCTTACGAAGCAACACATAAACTACGGTTTAAGCTTCTGTCACTCTAGCAACCCATCATCTACTTATTACTTCCCAATGCCTTCCTCTAGGCCCAAATAATGGTGAAGTGTCATGTAGTCGACGTTCAAATGACACCACTAGAGGAGAGACAACACACATCTCATCAAAATATCGAACGAAGACCAAATTCACATGACTACTAATAGCAAGACTTCTCCCATGTCCACAGGAACAAAAGTAACTACTCACAAGACATAATATTGTTCATGATCAAAGGGGTATTAATATGCATAATGGATCTAAACATATGATCTTCCACCAAATAAACCAACTAGCATCAACTACAAGGAGTAATCAACACTACTAGCAACCCACATGTACCAATCTGAGGTTTGGGTACAAATATTGGATACAAGAGATGAACTAGGGTTTGAGAGGAGATGGTGCTGGTGAAGATGTTGATGAAGATAGCCCTCCCCAAGATGGGAGAGTTGTTGGTGATGACGGCGGTGATGATTTCCCCCTCCCTGAGGGAAGTATCCCCGACAGAACAGCTCTGCCGGAGCCCTAGATTGGTTTCCGCCTCGAGACGGTGGCGTCTGGTCCCGAAAGCCTCCTTATGATTTTTCTAGGTCAAAACACCTCATATAGTAGAAGATGGGTATCGGGGGGCCTTTAGGGGGCCCACGAGATAGGGGGCGCGCCCAGAGAGGGGGGGCGCGCCCCCCACCCTCGTGGATAGCAGGTGGCCCCCCTCGTGATCTTCTTTCGCCAGATATTTTTTTATATTTTCTGAAACGGTGTTCTGTGAAGTTTCGGGGCTTTTGGAGTTGTGCAGAGTAGGTTTCCATAGTTTGCTCCATTTTCAGCCCAGAATTCCAGCCGCCGGCATTCTCCCTCTTCATGTAAACCTTGTAAAATAGGAGAGAAAAGGCATAAGTATTGTGACATAACGTGTAATAACAGCCCATAATGCAATAAGTATCAACATATAAGCATGATACAAAATGGACGTATCAACTCCCCCAAGCTTAGACCTTGCTTGTCCTCAAGCGAAAGCCGAAATCGAAAAATATGTCCACATGTTTCGAGATAGAGGTGTAGATAAAAATAAAATACGGACATGAGGGCATCATCATCATTCTCATAACAGCAACATATATATATTGTCATATGATTCTTATGCCAAAGTAACAGTTCATTCACAATATCAAGCATGAATCATAAACTTCATTGAAAACTAACAAACTTTGATCTCGGTCATTGAAGCAATTTCAATTTATCGTAACATCAGGAAGAGTCAATACAAGAACTTTTCAGCAAACCCACATACTCAACTATCATATAGTCTTTCACAATTGCTCACACTCACGCAATACTTATATTTATGGAGTTTTAATCGGACACAGAGAAAGATAGGGGCTTATGGTGTTGCCTCCCAACCTTCTACCTC
Organism: Secale cereale; assembly: GCA_902687465.1. Classification (NCBI taxonomy): domain Eukaryota; kingdom Viridiplantae; phylum Streptophyta; class Magnoliopsida; order Poales; family Poaceae; genus Secale; species Secale cereale. The sequence continues at coordinate 750,498,941 of LR738711.1, read as the reverse complement.
CAGGGTAATGTCAATAGTAATAGACCATGAAAACTTACATTCAAGTGGGTATATATGTCAGGATCTTTCCAACACAGTGTGCTTGCCAAAGGATAAAATGTAAAAAGGAAAGGTGAATTTCACCTTGACTCTTATAAGGCAAGAATAATAGATAGGCCCTTCGCAGAGGGAAGCATAGGTTGGCATGTGTTTTTATGGTTGGATGCACAAAGTCTTAGCACAGAAGAACGTCACTTTATATTGCCACTTGTGATAAGGACCGTTATTATGCAGTCCGTCGCTTTTATTACTTCCATATCGCAAGATTGTATAAAGCTAATTTCCTCCACACTAATAAATCATACATATTTTAGCGAGTTTGCAACATGACAACTTACTTGGAAGGATCTTTCTCAATCCATAGGTAGGTATGGTGGACTCTCATGGCAAAACTGGGTTTAAGGATGTATGGAAGCACAAGTAGTATCTCTACTTAGTGCGAGGAGTTTTGGCTAGCATGAGGGGGAAAGGCAAGCTCAACATGTTGGATGATCCATGACAATATACTTTCTTTCAGATATAGGAAAACATAACCCATTATATTGTCTTCCTTGTCCAACATCAACTCTTTAGCATGTCATATTTTAATGAGTGCTCACAATCATAAAAGGTGTCCAAGATAGTATATTTGTATGTCAAGCCTCTCTTCTTTTATTACTTCCTGCAACGATGACCAAAACTATGTTTGTCAACTCTCAACAACTTTTATTCATCATACTCTTTATATGTGAAGTCATTACTTCCCATAAGATCGATATGATCTCTTTGATACTTTTCATATTTTCTTTCTTTTTATCATGACCCAAGTGAGGAAATCAAGCCCTTGACTCAACACTAATCTTTATTATATAGCTCACGGACTCGATTACAAAGGATAAAGATCATAAGGCAAAAGCTCACAACTGGATCATGCTAACTTTATTCTACTAGATCAAGATACTACCAAAAGGATCGAACTAAGAAAAACAGTAAAGATAGGAGTGATGGTGATACGATATCGGGGTCACTCCCACAAGCTTAACAGTTGCCAAGGGGAGTGCCCATACCCCTATGATTATGTCTCCTTCTTCGGGGTGGTGATGATGGCTTCTTCCTTAACTTGCGCTTAAGTGCAAAATTTTGCTCCCTTAGGTCATTGATCTCCTGCTCGAGATTTAATATTTTCTTGCATAGCGCCTGCTTGTTTTCCTGCAAGAGGTGAAAAGGGATAAATTCAATCTTAGATTTGTTTGCTATGTCGGGGAGGCTTGACTTTTTGAACTCCACATGCATGTCTCTAGGTTGCGGTAGTGGGACTTCGTCTTCATCTGAGCTGGTCCAATCCTTCCTCTTTGAATCATGGTCTTCTTCTTCTTCCGTGGTCCAACCATAATGCTCCCAGTCCCCATAGACTTTAGGGTCAGCAAGGGAGTCAGCCACATAGCTTTGTCCCTCCGAATTCTGGGACGACATGTTGCTTTTATCTGCGACAGAAACAGCTTGAAACAAGAACAGAGGATTTTGCGTGATACAGAGGTCAAAACCTTTGGGGGTATATATACTGAATTTTTACCGACCAAAAGGAGTAACATACAAGAAATCGGAGTCCGGGAGGCACACGAGCTGCCCACGAGGTAGGGGGCGCGCCCAGGGAAGGGGGGCGCGCCCTCCACCCTCGTCGACGGCTCGTGTCTCTTCCGGACTGCTACTTATTTTTCTATTTTTCTAAATATTCCAAAACGGAGAAAAAATGCCTTTAGAACTATTTTGGAGTCGGTTTACATACCGTACCACATACCTCTTCCTTTTCGGAGTCTGGATCGTTCTGGAAAGTGTCCCTTATGTATTCCTCCGGGGTTATAGTTTCAATAACATTGGTTTCAACATTTATAGGATTATGTGAGATGTAATGTTTAATCCTTTGACCGTTCACCACCTTCGGATTTGTGCCTTCGAAGTTGTTGATTTTTATGGCACCGAAACGATAGACCTCCTCGATAACGTAAGGTCCTTCCCACTTAGAGATAAGTTTTCCTGCAAAAAATCTTAAACGAGAGTTGTATAGCAAGACATAATCACCTACGTTAAGCTCACGCTTTTGTATCCTTTTGTCATGCCATCTTTTAACTTTTTCTTTAATCAGCTTGGCATTCTCATAAGCCTGGGTTCTCCATTCATCCAGGGAGCTAATTTCAAATAACCTCTTCTCATCGGCAAGTTTGAAATCATAATTGAGCTCTTTAATATCCCAATATGCCTTATGTTCTAGCTCAAGAGGTAAGTGACAAGCTTTTCCATAAACCATCTTATATGGAGACATACCCATAGGATTTTTGTATGCAGTTCTATAGGCCCATAATGCATCATCAAGTTTCTTGGACCAATTCTTCCTAGACCTATTAACTGTCTTTTGCAAAATTAATTTCAACTCTCTATTACTCCCTCTGTCTAGGTGAGTAAGTCATCTTAGGTTGTGCACCGTGACCAAGGAAGAGGGAAAAACAAGAACAGTTAATGTTCATTTGCTAATTAATAGCATTGCATGCAATGAACTAACCACTGCATGTCGTGTTTGGTAGCTTCAAGTCATTAAACGCAGACACACCCCACATCTCTTATTGGTTGATTCCTGTATTTATGTCAATAAACAAAAAACGAGATGGTAGTTAATGCACCGCGCCTTAGTGTTTTGGGATTATTTGGTTTTCGTAAGATGCTTACTCACCTAGACGGAGGAAGTACTTAGTTCTACTTGACCACTAGTCTGTGGGTGACAAGGGGATGCAATTCTATGGTTGACATCATACTTTGCAAGCATTTTACGGAAAGCACCATGAATAAAGTGTGAACCACCATCAGTCATTAGATATCTAGGGACTCCAAACCTTGGGAAAATAACTTCTTTAAGCATCTTAATAGAGGTGTTATGATCAGCACTACTAGTTGGAATAGCTTCTACCCACTTAGTAACGTAATCAACAGCAACTAAAATATGTGTATACCCATTAGAGGCAGGAAACGGTCCCATATAATCAAAGCCCCAAACATCAAATAGTTCAATAACAAGTGAATAATTCATAGGCATTTCTCGACGTCTACTGATATTACCAATTATTTGACATTCATCACAAGATAAGACAAACTTACGTGCATCCTTGAAGAGAGTAGGCCAATAAAAACCGGATTGCAATACCTTGTGTGTAGTTCTATCTCCCGCATGGTGTCCTCTATAAGCTTCGGAGTGGCACTTGCGTAGGATCTGTTCCTGTTCATGCTCAGGTACACAAGGTCTAATAATACCATCTACTCCTTCTTTATAAAGATGTGGGTCATCCCAGAAGTAATGTCTCAAATCAAAGAAGAACTTTTTCTTTTGCTGGTATGTGAAGCTAGGAGGTATAAACTTAGCAACAATATAATTAGCATAATCAGCATACCATGGAGCAGTACATGAAATATTTATGACAGCTAATTGTTCATCGGGAAAGCTATCATCAATAGGTTGTGGGTCATCAAGTATATTCTCTAGCCTAGACAAGTTATCTGCAACGGGGTTCTCAACTCCCTTTCTATCAATAATATGCAAGTCAAACTCTTAAAGCAAGAGAACCCATCTAATAAGTCTAGGTTTAGCATCTTTCTTTTCCATAAGGTATTTGATAGCAGCATGGTGAGTGTGAATAGTTACTTTCGAATCAACAATATAAGTTCTAAACTTATCACAAGCAAATACAACTGCTAAAAATTCCTTCTCAATAGTAGCATAATTTTTCTGGGCACTATCTAGAGTTTTACTAGCATACTGGATAACATTCAATTTCTTATCAACTCTTTGTCCTAGAACAGCACCTACAGCATAATCACTAGCATCACACATAATCTCAAAGGGTAAATTCCAGTCTAGAGGCTGGAGAGTAGGTACAGAGATCAATGCTTTCTTAAGTATTTCAAATTCTTCTAGACAATCATCATCAAAGACAAAAGGGATATCTGTTTGTAAGAGATTAGTCAGAGGCCTGGAGATTTTGGAGAAGTCCTTAATGAACCTCCTATAAAACCCGGCATGACCAAGGATGCTTCGTATACCTTTGATATCCTTAGGGCATGGCATCTTTTCAATAGCATCAACTTTAGCTTTGTCAACTTCAATATCTCTTTTAGAAATTTAATGTCCCAAGACAATGCCTTCATTAACCATAAAGTGGCACTTCTCCCAATTGAAATAAAGACTAGTGTCTTCACATCTCTGCACACTCGATCAAGGTTGCTTAAGCAATCATCAAAATAAGTTCCATAAATGGAAATATCATCCATGAAAACCTCAACAATCTTTTCACAAAAATCAGAGAATATAGCCATCATGCATCTTTGAAAGGTAGCAGGTGCATTACATAAACCAAAAGGCATACGTCTATAAGCAAAGGCACAGAAAGGGCAAGTAAAAGTGGTCTTTTCTTGATCCCCTTTTGACACAGGTATTTGAGAGAAACCAAAATAACCATCTAGAAAGCAAAAATGAGTATATTTGGATAACCTTTCTAGCATTTGATCAATAAATGGCAAGGGGTAATGATCTTTCTTAGTAGCTTTATTTAACTTACGGAAATCAATTACCATCCTATAACCTGTAACTATTCTTTGTGGGATCAATTCATCTTTATCATTAGGAACAACAGTCATACCCCCCTTCTTAGGGACACAATGGATATGACTTACCCACTGGCTATCAGCAACTGGATAGATAATACATGCCTCTAGAAGCTTTAGTATTTCCTTCCTTACCACTTCTTTCATCTTAGGATTTAACTATCGCTGATGATCAATGACCGGTTTAGCATTTTCTTCCAATTTTATCTTGTGTTGGCATAAGGTGGGACTAATGCCCTTAAGATCATCTAGAGTATATCCAATAGCAGCACAGTGCTTCTTCAGAGTTTTCAATAATTTTTCTTCTTCCTGCTCTAAAAGGTTAGCACCAATAATAACATGATATATCTTCTTTTCATCAAGATAAACATACTTAAGATTATCAGGTAAAGGTTTAAGTTTAAACACATGATCACCTTTGAGTGGAGGAGGATCCCCTAGTATTTCAACAAGCAAGTTGTTTTTCAATAAGGGCCCCTAATTAAAGAATATTTGATCTATTTCCCTTCTCTCATTCATATGCATATCATTTTCATGGTCTAGCAAGTATTGTTCTAAAGGATCATTAGGAGGCACAGCAATAGAAGCAAGACCAACAATTTCATGAGACATATCCCCTAATCCAACAGTAACAATATCTTTCATGCGGTCTATCTTAGCATTAACAGTGTTCAAGAAGGGTCTACCAAATATAATGGGACAAAATTCATCTTGTGTGGAACTAAGAATAAGAAAATCAGCAGGGTATTTAACCTTCCCACACAAGACATCAACATCTCTAACAATCCCAACTGGGGAAATAGTGTCTCTATTAGCAAGCTTAATAGTAACATCAATCCCTTCTAACTCAACAGGTGCAATATCATTCATAATTTCTCGATATAAGGTAAGAGGGATAATACTCGCACTCGCACATACGTCACATAAACCATGGTAGCAATGATCTCATATCTTAACAGAGATAATAGGCAAGCCTACAATTGGTCTATGTTTATTCCTAGCATTGGGTTTGGCTATTCTAGCAGACTCTTCTTGGAGGTAAATAACATGTCCATCTAAATCTTCTACCAAGAGATCTTTAAACATAGCAACACTAGGTTCAACTTTAATTTGCTCAGGGGGTGTAGGTGTTCTAGTATTACTCTTGCGAACTATAGTTGAAGCTTTGGCATGATCCTTTATCCTAACAGGGAAGGGTGGTTTCTCAATGTAAGCGGTAGGAATAATAGGATCAACATTATAAGTGATAGTCTTTTCTTCAACTTTAACAGGTTCAACTACTTTTACTTCAATAGGGGGATGGTATTTAAACCACTTCTCCTTGGGGAGATCAACATGAGTAGCAAATGATTCATAGAAAGAAGCTACTATCTCAGAGTCAAGTCCATATTTAGTGCTAAACTCATGGAAACCATCGGTATCCATAAAAGCTTTAACACGATAAAACTTAGGGGTCATACCTGACTCCTTACCTTCATTGAAATTCCAATCTTCAGAGTTGCGTTTAATTCTTTCCAATAAGTCCCATTTGAATTCAACGGTCTTCATCATAAAAGAGCCAGAACAAGAAGTATCAAGCATGGAGCGATTATTGAGACAAAGCCGAGCATAAAAATTTTGAACGATCATTTCTCTTGAGAGCTCATGATTGGGGCATGAATATAACATTGACTTAAGCCTCCCCCAAGCTTGAGCGATGCTTTCTCCTTCGCGAGGCCAAAAATTATAGATATAATTACGATCACGATGAACCTGGAGCATAGGGTAGAACTTCTGATGAAATTCCAACTTCAGACGATTATAGTTCCATGATCCAATATCATCACATAGCCTAAACCATGTCAATGCATCTCCCTTGAAAGATAAAGGGAAGACCTTCTTCTTGATAACATCCTCTGGCATACTTGCAAGCTTAAATAATCCACAAACTTCATCCACATAGATTAGGTGTAAATCGGGATGCCGTGTTCCGTCTCCTGTAAAAGGATTTTCAAGCAGTTTCTCTATCATAACCGAAGGAATCTCAAAGCAAACATTTTCAGTAGGTGCAGTGGGTTGAGGATAAACTCTTTGCACTTCTGGTCGGGGTGGAGATACCCCGAACAAGCCCCTCAAAGGATTATGAGCCATAGTAACAAGTGACAATAAATTTCAGCACACTATATAAATTTTTCCTTACCAAATTCCACTTACAGAAGGCGCTTCACTCCCCGGCAACGGCGCCAGAAAAGAGTCTTGATGACCCACAAGTATTGGGGATCTATCGTAGTCCTTTCGATAAGTAAGAGTGTCGAACCCAACGAGGAGCAGAAAGAAATGATAGGCAGTTTTTTGTAAGGTATTTTCTGCAAGCACTGAAATTATAGGAAACAGATAGTTTTGTGATAAGGTAATTGGTAGCAAGTAACAAAAGGTAAAAGTAAATAAGGTGCAGCAAGGTGGCCCAATCCTTTTTGTAGCAAAGGACAAGCCTGGACAACTCTTATATAAAGGAAAGCGCTCCCGAGGACACATGGGAATTATCGTCAAGCTAGTTTTCATCACGATCATCTGATTCGCGTTCGGTACTTTGATAACTTGGTATGTGGGTTGACTGGTGCTTGGGTGCTGTCCTTACTTGGACAAGCCTCCCACTTATGATTAACCTCTAATGCAAGCATCCGCAACTACAAAAGAAGTATTAAGGTAAACCTAACCATAGCATGAAACATATGGATCCAAACCAGCCCCTTACGAAGCAACGCATAAACTAGGGTTTAAGCTTCTGCCACTCTAGCAACCCATCATCCACTTATTACTTCCCAATTCCTTCCTCTAGGCCCAAATAATGGTGAAGTGTCATGTAGTCGACGTTCACATGACACCACTAGAGGAGATACAACATACATCTCATCAAAATATCGAACGAAGACCAAATTCACATGACTACTAATATCAAGACTTCTCCCATGTCCTCAGGAACAAAACTAATCACTCATAAGACATAATATTGTTCATGATCAGAGGGGTATTAATATGCATAATGGATCTGAACATATGATCTTCCACCAAATAAACCAACTAGCATCAACTACAAGGAGTAATCAACACTACTAGCAACCCACAGGTACAAATCTGAGGTTTGGGTACAAAGATTGGATACAAGAGATGAACTAGGATTTGAGAGGACATGGTGCTGGTGAAGATGTTGATGAAGATAGCCCTTCCCAAGATGGGAGAGTTGTTGGTGATGACGGCGGTGACGATTTCCCCCTCTCGAAGGGAAGTATCCCCGGTAGAACAGCTCTGTCGGAGCCCCAGATTGGTTTCCGCCTTGGTTCCGCCTCGAGACGGCGGCGTCTAGTCCCGAAAGCCTCCTTATGATTTTTTTTCCAGGTCAAAACACCTCATATAGGAGAAGATGGGCATCGGGGGGCCCACGAGACAGGGGGGCGTGCCCAGAGAGGGGGGGGGTGCGCGCCCCCCACCCTCGTGGACAGCAGGTGGCCCCCCTCGTGATCTTCTTTCGCCAGATATTTTTTATATTTTCTGAAACAGAGTTTTGTGAAGTTTCGGGGCTTTTGGAGTTGTGCATAATAGGTTTCCAGAGTTTGCTCCTTTTCCAGCCCAGAATTCCAGCTGCCGGCATTCTCCCTCTTAATGTAAACCTTTTAAAATAAGAGAGAAAAGTCATAATTATTGTGACATAATGTGTAATAATAGCCCATAATGCAATAAATATCAACATATAAGCATGATGCAAAATGGACGTATCAGTACATCAAAACACATAAACTCATAATACCGATCATCATCAAACGTTAAGCCTGCGGACCCTACGGGTACGAGAACTATGTAGACATGACCGAGACTCATCTTCGGTCAATAACCAATAGCGGAACCTGGATGCTCATATTGGTTCCTACATATTTTACGAAAGATCATTATCGGTCAAACCGCATAAGAACATACGTTATTCCCTTTGTCATTGGTATGTTACTTGCCCGAGATTCGATCGTCGGTATCACCATACCTAGTTAATCTCGTTACGGCAAGTCTCTTTACTCGTTCCGTAATACATCATCTCATGACTAACTCATTAGTTATTTGTTTGCAAGGCTTATTATGATGTGTATTACAGAGAGGGCCCAGAGATACCTCTCCGACACTCGGAGTGACAAATCATATTCTCGATCTATGCCAACACCACAAACTCCTTCGGAGACACCTGTAGAGCATCTTTATAATCACCCAGTTATGTTGTGACATTTGATAGCACACAAGGTGTTCCTCCGGTATTCGGGAGTTGCATAATCTCATAGTCATAGGAACATGTATAAGTTATGAAGAAAGCAATAGCAGTAAAACTAAATGATCAAGTTGCTAAGCTAACGGATGGGTCTTGTCCATCACATCATTGTCCTAATGATGTGATCCCGTTGATCAAATGACAACTCATGTCTATGGCTAGGAAACATAACCATCTTTGATCAATGAGCTAGTCTAGTAGAGGCATACTAGGGACACTCTGTTTTGTCTATGTTTTCACACATGTACTAAGTTTCCGGTTAATACAATTCTAGCATGAATAATAAACATTTATCATGATATAAGGAAATACAAATAACAACTTTATTATTGCCTCTAGGGCATATTTCCTTCACCATTTGGGGCAGGCTAGGGTATATGCTTCTCACAAACCAGAGCTTCTCACAACAGCCATGATGCTTTTCGGTAGGGAACGTCCCACCTTTGGCGACGAAACGATATCCATTGCCTCTTATTGCTTTCAAATTTTTTTCTCGTGTCAACATAGATAAACAGGAGTGTTGTGTGAATTTTTGAGATTTTTCGGGGTTCGTTTGGACATTTTTTGCATTAACTGAGTTTTCAATACATTTATTTGTGCACATGCTCCAGTGCATATAAATTGGTTGAAAAATCAAATATGTGTCCTTGGGTGCATGCTTAGGTCCCATGCAAGAAATGGGAATGAATTTCAAGCACTAGGGCACCGTTGATTACCGGCAAAACATTGAGATTCTTGGTTTTAAAATTCTAGTAAATCCAAAATTCTGTTAACCATTCACGTGACGCCATGTGTCTTGGTTTTAATGGCTGTAGGAGGTGCCGTGTGGACAACTACTTTACCTTGACTAAACGGGAGGCGTGCGAGCGTCATCCGATGCACATGCTGACCGAGAGGCATGCAAGCTGTGCTCGAGTGCGCAGGCTCACCGGGAAGCGTGCGAGCTGTACGCTGCGCATGCTCACTAGGAAGCGAGCCCTTTGACTCCCATGGCCGCCCACCTTGCTCGCATCCTCTCCATTATGACCCATCGCAAACGTTTTAGTTAGAACACCCGTATGTAAACTGACAGCTTCCCTAGGAAGCCAAGAGAAAATGTGTCGAGTAGGATTTCTGCAGCTCTTGGTCGCAAACGTTTTAGATAGAACACCCGTATGCAAAGTGGGAGCAGCGCAGGATTTGTGCATCCCTTCAACGCAAACGGTTGGTTTGGATGACCCGTGTGCAACCACGTACAAACAATTTGGTAAGATTTTCCAATCCTTGTAACACTGCGATTTGTCAAAATATGAAGCTATAAATCACTAGCAATATCTCATTTTTGCAACTAAAATTCAGTAATTAAGCATAGATTTCATTCATAGATTAATCAATCATTCCTAATTTATACAAACAGTTCAACTCGATAGCTGAACCGACCAAACTTTTCCCCAATTGTTGCCAACCACGTACTGAAATAGCTAGTTCAACTATATATACTAGCTAATTTTAAGTATGATGTACAGTTCCACCACATCTATAGTCAGATGAACTGAACAAAATAGCCCCTAAATACTACTACTACTACTGCGGAGGGGATTTGTACTACTTCCGGCTGCCTCTCCTCTCCCGAGCGTGCTCAGTAAGAGGCGGACGAGGAGGAGCCTACCGACGAGCTGGGCAACCGCAATGCGGTGCCTGCCGCTAATGCAGCTTCAGCGACGCTCGCCTCAAACGGCCTCTGCCGCTCCAAACGACCCCTCTCGAAGCGGTGGTTCTCCTCATGGATCTCCTGATTCCTCGCCTCTGAGGCGGCATGTGCCACGGCCACTACGGCGATAAGGCTCTTTGCGTGCTCGACGAGGCGCTCCTCCTCCTCCTGTAGGAACTCGGTGTAGAGCACAACGTCGCTGTCGCACGTGCGGGCATCCACCTCCGCCTCCCGCCTTCGGGCGGTGGTGGTGGAGCGGGTGATGGCCCCGGCGGTCAACGGTGGGCTGGCGGCCATGGCGGCCACGGCCACCACCTCCCGCCTTCGGGCCGCGGTGGCGGACCGGGTGATGGCCACAGTGGCCGACAGTGGGGTGGCGGCCACGACGGCCATCTCCCGCCTTCAGGACGCGGCGGTGGAGCAGGCGATGGCCCTAGCTTTCGACAGTGGTGTGGCGGCAACGGTGGTCGGCAACAGCTGCCGACGGGCACGGACGGCGGAGCGTGTGGTGGGTGTTCCGCGCACACCCAATAGGGACGCCAGGCGCACTACACTATGCCGGGGAGTGCGCCGCCGCCGCGGTGTAGCCTCCTAGCTGGAGCTATCCTCTGATGATGGCGGAGTGGCTGAGCGACGACGACGGACCAGTGCCATTGGCGAATGTGCGAGAAGAAGACGAGATAAGCTACAGGGATGGAGGGGAAAATGCGACGCATGACTCGCCGGCCGTGAGGGTTTTTATAGTAGGCCGGTAAGCATTGGGATTTGGGGGATTTCACCGAGTCGGACGGGAAGCTTGCGCAGGAACCTGCGAGGTTGCGCGGGAATGGGCTCACCGACGATTCATTGGCACCACCGTTGGGCAAAAAGAACGCCCCCGCGCGCTGCACAAGCTTGCGTTGTAAGCCGTCTACGGCAGAGGGGTGACAAGACGTGCAAGAGGAGGACGAAAGGCCACGTACACATACGGTTAATAAAAAAATGTTTGCGATTTAATTACCTACTATACCACCGTCCTTGATCTGGCTGACTGTTTTATGTGTGTTGCCTAATCACACACAGTTCATCCGAGTGAACTGTATGCTGTATATCGCACACGCCTTCATTTGGTTGCCCGTTTCTTTTGTGCCTCCTCATCCCAAACAATTAATTGAGCTGAATCGTATGCCCTACATCCCACACACAACTAAATTTTGAACCGTGTTTGATACTTCTTTCATCGCAAACGTTTTGCACCTTATTGACGTGTGTTTTACACCACCGTTTGCGATTATGGCATCGCACACAGTTTCGTCGAAGGGTCTCTGATCATAGTGTCACGTTTGGACCATCCTGCAGTAGTGGGAGCTAGTGCCGTATCGCCCTAGGTTATGACTGTCACATGATTAATCTCATCCAACAAATTACCGATCCAATGCCTACGAAATTATCCTATATTGTTTCTACTAAGTTACTACTGCTATCGTTACTGCTGCACTTGCTACAAAACTGTTGCTATCACTGTTACCATTACTATTGCTGCTACCACTACTATCAAAACTATCATATTGCTTTGCTATTGATCACTTGCTATAGATAATTAATCTCCAGGTGTGGATGAATTGACAACTCAGCTGCTAATACTTTCGAATATTCTTTGGCTCCCCTTGTGTTGAATCTATAAATTTGGGTTGAATACTCCACCCTCGAAAACTGTGGTGATCCCCTATACTTGTGGGTTATGAAGACCTTTTTCTGGCGCCGTTGCCGGGGAGCATAGCCATATTTGTTGAGTCACTTGGGATTATTATCAACTTATCACGAAGAATCTAAAGGACGCTAAGACGAAGATTTTTCTCTCTAAGACGAGGGGAGGTAAGGAACTGCCATCCAGTTCTGCTTTAGATTCACCTTCTGTTATAAGTAAACTTGCAATACCACCACATGCTATTAATCCTGATATGTCGCAAGTTATGGATGATGCTACTTCTGCTATGAATGATACCTATGATGATGCTAGCACCTTGCATGATGATGATGTGCCACTTGGTGAATTTCTTACTGAACAAATTGCTAGAGTAATACAACATGATGTTGTTGAATCTGATGATGAACTTGAAATTGAAAATTTTGAAACACTTGCTAGAACTAGCCTTCCTAGATATGAATTGCCTAAGGTACCTGAAGGTTATGTTATGAGTGAGTAAAAAACTAAAGATATAATTGCTTGTAATGATAGAGATGATCTAAAGAAATTATTATGCAAGTGTAAATAAAAGTGTCTGAATGCTAGAATGAAATATGATCCTAAGTTTGTTAGCTCACCTATCTTTATTGATGATAAGGATTATGAATTCTCTGTCGACCTAGAGTTAATCACTTTAGTTGAATCTGATCATTTCCATGTTTATGAAACTGAAACTGTTGTGGCACATCTCACTAAGTTAAATTGTCGGGACCCCGATCCTAAGTCACACCGGTCTAGCATGTAACACATCATATCACTTTGCGGCCTCACGCACGGTATCCCCACGGGTGCCATCTTACCTGGCCCGGGACCGTTTGTGCATTTTGGCTCACGTATATGATAGTGTTGCTAGCATCCATTTGACAGAGAACCCGTGCCAACATGACTAGTTATAAACCCAAGGTGGCACTAACTTACAGGGACAGGCATAAATGACCCAGCAACGAACGTGTCGGTCATCAACGTATGAACCCAAGTCATAGCAAGCTACAAGGACTTAAAGGAACAACGCGTGACATTTCCCCAAAGGGATAGATACAGGAACGAAGAAGGACACATGCCGGCCAGCCTAAGTGTTCCGGAGTAGTAGCAAGCTACCATGGCTCAGTGGAAGCACTAGGAGACATTTCCCCATAAGAAAGGCTACCAAGAGGAAACAACGAGGTTGTCGGATCCCACACATACCAAGCATTTCAATAACATACACACAATATGCTCGATATGTGCAAATACAACATGGCATCACAAAAAGACTCTATGAAACAAAGTATTTATTCATTAGGCTCCGAGGAGCCAGATATTTCAAACATGGGTCTCATGACCCAACATTCAGAGCATACAAGCAACACGCGGAAGCAAAACATGTCTGATTACAGACAACTACAAATGACAAAAGGCTGAAGAGCCTGACTATCTACAACACTCGTACAAGATCGTAGCTGAGGTAACAAGCTACTTGTCGAAGTCCAAGCGGAACTACTAGTGAGATAGAAGTCTCATCTGCAAAACATAAATTAAGCAAACATGAGTACAAAGGTACTCATCAAAACTTACATCAGATCCTATCATACATGCATTTGTATCAAGAAGGCAAAGTGGGGTTTAGTTGCAGCAAGCCAGCTTTGACTCAGCGGCTATCCTGTACTACGACTTCTGGTAACTCTTTGAGGTGGCGCACAAGAGTCCACTAATCACCACTCAATACACCACTATGGATTCATCCCCGTCTCCCTATGAGAAGGCCATCCATAGCACTCACACTTGTCTTGAGTATTTTAGAGTATCCACTTCAAGTTGTCTATGTACCACGTAAGCATCCAAGAAGTCCATAACCGTGGACCCGGCTATTCGAATAGATCATGTTAACCCTGCAGGGGTGTACTTCTTTACACACGCTCTCGCCACTTACCGCCATGTACACATCATGTATCTCGGTAACCTTCAAGCGGAAGCCTAGCGAGGGTGTCGGCCACGACCCGACTAACCACACAAGACTCTAGTCCAGGTTTATCGCCTATTCGGGTTTCATCCGCAAGGGAGTCCGACCGAGGTTTCCATCATGGCCCCAAACGATGTGTACAGGGTTCCCGAGCCCACCGTCCGGGTGCCACTCGGTACACAAGGCCACTTGTGCCTAGTCTGTCCCAAGCCCACCTTGCCGGGTGCCAGTTGGCAGAAAATTAACACTACCTACAAACGCCAGAAACTAGTTGCGACTCCTGAATTGTAATGCCCAGGATGGGACTATACCTCCTACGTGTCAAGGCACGACTTAAAGGTATAAGCCCATCCTAGAATGATCTCAAGTTTGGTATCTTTGCACGACTCATGTAAAAGAGGGATTAAAATGCAAAAGGAGATAGTTGGCTTACACTCGCCACTTCACACAATACATTACATAAGCAATCATCATACAAAACATCACAACCCGACTACGGGTGAAGAACCAAAAGAAAGATACCAAAACAACATAAAGCCACAGGTCAGGATCGAATCCTAGTAGAAACCACTACTGAACATCGAAACGTCACAAGCAAACAGTCAAACTCTTCATCGAGCTCCCGGTGAAGAACTGATCCAACTTCTGCATCTTACTCGGCTGAACCTGCATCTGGTGTGGTGAAGTAACTGTGAGCCACAGAGGACTCAACAATCCCGTTCCCGGGTAACAAGACTATTTAAGCCTTGGGTGAGGACAAGGCAGAAGAAAGAATGAGAGGTGAAGGAACAACAAGAGTCTGCAGCAGCAACTAGCACTATCTTACGTAAAAGAGAGAGAGAAGAGAAGTTGCATCGGTCGAAAGATGATCACGAAGTGATCCTAACTAAAGCCGGTCAAACATAACCCCACCGTGTTCAACTCCCGAATCCCTATTCGGAAATTGACAGTCACGGTACACACGCTGGTAGTGTATTGAATCATTGTGTCAAGTTATCTACAACCGGAATTAACAAGCTCCCATCTGCCACATAACCGCGGGCACGGCTTTCGAAAGTTCAAACCCTGCCGGGGTGTTCCAACTTGGCCCATTACAAGCCCACGATCCGCGGAGTCGCAACTCCATAGTTGGGAAGACCCGAGTATCCTCGGAATCCCGTGCTCAAGTTAAACCAAACTAAGGTAAGGCTAATCCAGCAAATCCTCCCGGCGTGCCGACACCCTGATAGTAGCCGCGCGTATCTCGTCTCAGGCCACGACCGGATGGGACAAGCTACGGGTTTTTACCAGACCTTGAGTTTCCTCGAGGTGGCCCCGCAGGTTGCCCAGTTCGGACCAACACTCATGTGGAGCACTGGCCCGGGGGGTTGAATTAAGATAAAAGGGATAGCTAGTCCACATGCAAGTTTTATTAGTTATTAGGCAAATAGTACCAATGTTGGGACTTGCTGGAAAAGACTTAGCACTTAGCGGTTTATCAAGGGGGTCCCATACACCCCAACCGTGTTAGGAACGCATAATCAAGGAACATAACACCGGTTTATACGGTTCCTAACGGCATGAGTGGAACAAAACACCAAGCAAAAGGCTTAGCCTTCCACCCTTGCCAGTGTATAGATGATTTCATTTTAAGCATTTATATAGTGCGATATAACCCAACCAAACTTCAACATGAAGCAAGCATCTTCAATCTTCACCTGCAACTAACAATGCTATAAGAGGGGCTGAGCGAAGCGTACTTAGCCAAGCAACGGTTTGCGTAGGTAGGGTGGTTAAACATGGCAATTGGTTACAATAGGAGGCTGACAGGAAAACATGGGCATCGAGGCAAAACTATAGATCGAGACTTCTAGCAATAGGCAAAGATAGTAATGGTATCCGGGTTCGGTCATCTTGCCTGGGATTCCACAAGGGAGAAGAACGGTTCCAAGAAGCAGACGGAGCCACACAGACGAGCGAATCCTCACAACTCCGGAACAAAACCGAAGCTAACAAGAGAAGCCACCGGAAAGAAGAAACAACACGGTAAACACACAATCATCAACATGGCATAAGATGCACAAACAAGTATGATGCATGTCCGGTTTAAATATGCAAGGCATGGCAAAGTGCACAAACAAATACTACAAGTTAAGTGGAGATCAATATGCAACGAGTTGCATATTGACGAAACACCACATGTTATTTATTTAGTTGACTCTTGTTTATTTACAAGACAAGATTTAATGTTTTTAGCATGGCAAGAGGTGAAGCATAAAGAAACTACACTATTTAGGCATTTTAAATGAGGCCGGAAAATAACAACAACATATCCGGAAAATCCCCATTAGCATGTTTAATAATTATAAGCAAACAACAATTAACACATATTAATGTTGTTAACATGATGCGGATGACATGATCAAGTTTATGCAAGTTTTATTAAAAGGTTGACAAGAAGAAGATATGAAGTATTGTCACCGTGGTGGAAGAAAAGGGGGCCACGGCAATGATCCGAAAATGATGCAACGCAACATCTCGGTTCCGGTACTCGTTGAGAGACCGGGCAAAAGCAAAGATGGCGGGAGCGAGTGAAACAAGATGAAAGGTGGGGCGATCCCGTTACCGGGTTCCCCCGAGTCGGTGACGAGGCAACCGAGGAACATGACAAAGGTGGAACGGGCACGAAGCACACACGGGAAACATTTCATACAACCACAAGCAAGCATCACACGGGTCATCCACGGGGTCGTCTCGGGGTTATACCTTCGAAACAATTGTTTCGGGGCGGAATCGAGTCTTCGAGGGACGTAGTGGTTCCGTTTGTAGTCGTACACGGGTCGACGGTAGTGGAAGTAGACGATCTCGTAGATGTACATGTCGACGGTAGTGGAACTTGTCGGGATCGTCGTCGACGTAGGGGTACACGTTATGTAGTGGTACTTGGTCTCGGCGACGGTAGTTGTTCACGTTCATCGGAGAGGGACTCGCCCCGTAGTTGTACTTGAGGGTTTTCGTCGACGTAGTCGTTCATGTTTCGTAGCCGTTCGGGTCGTCGTGGTACTTGTCGGGGCCGTAGGGGTACTTGTCGCGTCGTGCCGGTGTCAGTCTCACGTAGTCGTACACGGGTTCCCTGTCAGTTCAACCACACAAGCAACACACACAAAAAAAAGAAAACAAAAAAAAAACAAAAGCGGCAGCACGGTCTTGGCGGCGCCGGGCTGCGGCTGGAGGAACGAGGCACGGAGGAGGTACTTGGCGAAAAACATGAAGACGCAGCAACTAGGCAGCAGCACGGCGAGGCGTTGCGGGAACGGCC
>LR738711.1:750422186-750465846 GCA_902687465.1 Secale cereale | reverse complement strand
CCCACCCCCTCTCTGGGCGTGCCCCCTGTCTCGTGGGCCCCCCGATGCCCATCTTCTCCTATATGAGGTGTTTTGACCTGGAAAAAAATCATAAGGAGGCTTTCGGGACCAGACGCCACCGTCTCGAGGCGGAAACCAATCTAGGGCTCTCGCAGAGCTGTTTTGCCGGGGATACTTCCCTCCGGGCGGGGGAAATCGTCACCGCCGTCATCACCAACAACTCTCCCATCTTGGGGAGGGCTATCTTCATCAACATCTTCACCAGCACCATCTCCTCTCAAACCCTAGTTCATCTCTTGTATCCAATCTTTGTACCCAAACCTCATATTGGTACCTGTGGGTTGCCAGTAGTGTTGATTACTCCTTGTAGTTGATGCTAGTTGGTTTATTTGGTGGAATATCATATGTTCAGATCCATTATGCATATTAATACCCCTCTGATCATGAACAATATTATGTCTTGTGAGTAGTTAGTTTTGTTCCTGAGGACATGGGAGAAGTCTTGCTATTAGTAGTCATGTGAATTTGGTCTTCGTTCGATATTTTCATGAGATGTATGTTGTGTCTCCTCTAGTGGTGTCATGTGAACATCGACTACATGACACTTCACCATTATTTGGGCCTAGAGGAAGGCATTGGGAAGTAATAAGTGGATGATGGGTTGCTAGAGTGACAGAAGCTTAAACCCTAGTTTATGTGTTGCTTCGTAAGGGGCTGATTTGGATCCATATGTTTCATGCTATGGTTAGGTTTACCTTAATACTTCTTTTGTAGTTGCTGATGCTTGCATTAGAGGTTAATCATAAGTGGCAGGCTTGTCCATGTAAGGACAGCACCAAAGCACCGGTCCACCCACATACCAAGTTATCAAAGTACCGAACGCGAATCAGATGATCATGATGAAAACTAGCTTGACGATAATTCCCATGTGTCCTCGGGAGCGCTTTCCTTTATATAAGAGTTTTTCCAGGCTTGTCCTTTGCTACAAAAAGGATTGGGCCATCTAGCTGCACCTTATTTACTTATACCTTTTGTTACTTGCTACCAATTACCTTATCACAAAACTATCTGTTACCTATAATTTCAGTGCTTGCAGAAAATACCTTACTGAAAACTGCCTATCATTTCCTTCTGCTCCTCGTTGGGTTCGACACTCTTACTTATCGAAACGACTATGATAGATCCCCTACACCTGTGGGTCACCAAGACTATTTTCTGGCGCCGTTGCCGGGGAGTGAAGCGCCTTTGGTAAGTGGAATTTGGTAAGGAAAAATGTATATAGTGTGCTGAAATTTATTGTCACTTGTTATTATGGCTCATAATCCTTTGAGGGGCTTGTTCGGGGTATCTTCACCCCGATCAGAAGAGCAAAGAGTTTCTTCTCAACCTACTGCACCTACTGAAAATGTTTGCTTTGAGATTCCTTCGGGTATGATAGAGAAACTGCTTGAAAATCCTTTTACAGGAGACGGAACACTGCATCCTGATTTACACCTAATCTATGTGGATGAAGTTTGTGGATTATTTAAGCTTGCAGGTATGCCCGAGGATGTTATCAAGAAGAAGGTCTTCCCTTTATCTTTGAAGGGAGATGCATTGACATGGTTTAGGCTATGTGATTATATTGGATCATGGAACTATAATCGACTGAAGTTGGAATTTCATCAGAAGTTCTACCCTATGCACCAGGTTCATCGTGATCGTAATTATATTTATAATTTTTGGCCTCGGAAAGGAGAAACCATCGCTCAAGCTTGGGGACGCTTAAGTCAATGTTATATTCATGCCCCAATCATGAGATCTCAAGAGAAATGATCATTCAATTTTTTTATGCTCGGCTTTCTCTCAATAATCGCTCCATGCTCGATACTTCTTGTTCTGGCTCTTTCATGATGAAGACTGTTGAATTCAAATGGGATTTATTGGAAAGAATTAAACGCAACTCTGAAGATTAGGATCTCGACGAAGGTAAGGAGTCAGGTATGACCCCTAAGTTTGATCGTGTTAAAGCTTTTATGGATGCCGATGTTTTCCGTGAGTTTAGCACTAAGTATGGACTTGACTCTAAGATAGTAGCTTCTTTCTGTGAATCATTTGCTACTCATGTCGATCTCCCTAAGGAGAAGTGCTTTAAATACCATCCCCCTATTGAAGTAAAAGTAGTTGATCCTGTTAAAGTTGAAGAAAAGACTATCACTTATAATGTTGATCCTATTATTCCTGCTGCTTATATTGAGAAACCACCTTTTCCTGTTAGGATAAAGGATCATGCCAAAGCTTCAACTGTAGTTCGCAAGAGTAATACTAGAACACCTACACCCCCTGAGCAAATTAAAGTTGAACCTAGTGTTGCTATGGTTAAAGATCTCTTGGTAGAAGATTTAGATGGACATGTTATTTACCTCCAAGAAGAGTCTGCTAGAATAGCCAAACCCAATGCTAGGAATAAACATAGACCTATTGTAGGCTTGCATGTTATCTCTGTTAAGATAGGACATCATTGCTATCATGGTTTATGTGACGTAGGTGCGAGTGCAAGTATTATCCCTCTTACCTTATATCGAGAAATTATGCATGATATTGCACCTGTTGAGTTAGAAGGGATTGAAGTTACTATTAAGCTTGCTAATAGAGACACTATTTCACCAGTTGGGATTGTTAGAGATGTTGAAGTCTTGTGTGGGAAGGTTAAATACCCTGCTGACTTTCTTATTCTTAGTTCCACACAAGATGAATTTTGTCCCATTATATTTGGTAGACCCTTCTTGAACACTGTTAATGCTAAGATAGACTGCGTGAAAGATATTGTTACTGTTGGATTAGGGCATATGTCTCATGATTGTAACTTTGCTAAATTCCATAGACAACCCCTTGATAAATAATTACCTAGTAAGGATGAAATTGTTGGTCTTGCTTCTATTGTTGTGCCTCCTAATGATCCTTTAGAACAATACTTGCTAGACCATGAAAATGATATGCATATGAATGAGAGAAGGGAAATAGATGAAATATTCTTTAATCAGGGTCCCGTATTGAAAAATAACTTGCCTGTTGAAATCCTAGGGGATCCTCCTCCACCCAAGGGTGATCCCATGTTTGAACTTAAACCTCTGCCTGATAATCTTAAGTACGTTTATCTTGATGAAAAGAAGATATATCATGTTATTATTAGTGCTAACCTTTCAGAGCAGGAAGAAGAAAAATTATTGAAAAATCTAAAGAAGCACCGTGCTGCTATTGGATATACTCTGGATGATCTTAAGGGCATTAGTCCCACCTTATGCCAACACAAGATAAAATTGGAAGAAAATGCTAAACCGGTTATTGATCATCAGTGACGGTTAAATCCTAAGATGAAAGAAGTGGTAAGGAAGGAAATACTAAAGCTTCTAGAGGCAGGTATTATCTATCCAGTTGCTGATAGCCAGTGGGTAAGTCCTATCCATTGTGTGTCTAAGAAGGGAGGTATGACTGTTGTTCCTAATGATAAAGATCAATTGATCCTGCAAAGAATAGTTACAGGTTATAGGATGGTAATTGATTTCCGTAAGTTAAATAAAGCTACTAAGAAAGATCATTACCCCTTGCCATTTATTGATCAAATGCTAGAAAGGTTATCCAAACATACTCATTTTTGCTTTCTAGATGGTTATTCTGGTTTCTCTCAAATACCTGTGTCAAAAGGGGATCAAGAAAAGACCACTTTTACTTGCCCTTTCGGTACCTTTGCTTATAGACGTATGCCTTTTGGTTTATGTAATGCACCTACTACCTTTCAAAGATGTATGATGGCTATATTCTCTGATTTTTGTGTAAAGATTGTTGAGGTTTTCATGGATGATTTCTCCGTTTATGAAACTTCTTTTAATGATTGCTTAAGCAACCTTGATCGAGTTTTGCAGAGATGTGAAGACACTAATCTTGTTTTGAATTGGGAGAATTGCCACTTTATGGTTAATGAAGGCATTGCCTTGGGACATAAAATTTCTGAAAGAGGTATTGAAGTTGACAAAGCTAAAGTTGATGCTATTGAAAAGATGCCATGCCCTAAGGACATCAAAGGTATACGAAGTTTCTTTGGTCATGTTGGGTTTTATAGGAGGTTCATTAAGGACTTCTTCAAAATCTCCAGGCCCCTGACTAATCTCTTACAAAAAGACATCCCTTTTGTCTTTGATGATGATTGTCTAGAAGCATTTGAAATACTTAAGAAAGCATTGATCTCTGCACCTATTGTCCAGCCTCCTGACTGGAATTTACCCTTTGAGATTATGTGCGATGCTAGTGATTATGCTGTACGTGTTGTTCTAGGACAAAGAGTTGATAAGAAATTGAATGTTATCCAATATGCTAGTAAAACTCTAGATAGTGCCCAGAAAAATTATGCTACTACTGAGAAAGAATTTTTAGCAATTGTATTTGCTTGTGATAAGTTTAGACCTTATATTGTTGATTCTAAAGTAACTATTCACACTGATCATTCTGCTATCAAATACCTTATGGAAAAGAAAGATGCTAAACCTAGACTTATTAGATGGGTTCTCTTGCTGCAAGAGTTTGACTTGCATATTATTGATAGAAAGGGAGCTGAGAACCCCGTTGCAAATAACTTGTCTAGGCTAGAGAATATACTTGATGACCCACAACCTATTGATGATAGCTTTCCTGATGAACAATTAGCTGTCATAGATACTTCTCGTACTGCTCCATGGTATGCTGATTATGCTAATTATATTGTTGCTAAGTTTATACCTCCTAGCTTCACATACCAGCAAAAGAAAAGGTTCTTCTATGATTAGAGAAATTACTTCTAGGATGACCCACGTCTTTATAAAGAAGGAGTAGATGGTATTATTAGACGTTGTGTACCTGAGCATGAACAGGAACAGATCCTACGCAAGTGCCACTCCGAAGCTTATGGAGGACACCATGCGGGAGATAGAACTGCACACAAGGTATTGCAATCCAGTTTTTATTGGCCTACTCTCTTCAAGGATGCGCGTAAGTTTGTCTTATCTTGTGATGAATGTCAAAGAATTGGTAATATCAGTAGACGTCAAGAAATGCCTATGAATTATTCACTTGTTATTGAACCATTTGATGTTTGGGGCTTTGATTATATGGGACCGTTTCCTGCCTCTAATGGGTATACACATATTTTAGTTGCTGTTGATTACGTTAGTAAGTGGGTAGAAGCTATTCCAAGTAGTAGTGATGATCATAACACCTCTATTAAGATGCTTAAAGAAGTTATTTTCCCGAGGTTTGGAGTCCCTAGATATCTAATGACTGATGGTGGTTCACACTTTAATCATGGTGCTTTCCGTAAAATGCTTGCAAAGTACGATGTCAACCATAGACTTGCATCCCCTTATCACCCACAGACTAGTGGTCAAGTAGAACTAAGTAATAGAGAGTTGAAATTAATTTTGCAAAAGACAGTTAATAGGTCTAGGAAGAATTGGTCCAAGAAACTTGATGATGCATTATGGGCCTATAGAACTGCATACAAAAATCCTATGGCTATGTCTCCATATAAGATGGTTTATGGAAAAGCTTGTCACTTACCTCTTGAGCTAGAACATAAGGCATATTGGGCTATTAAAGAGCTCAATTATGATTTCAAACTTGCCGGTGAGAAGAGGTTATTTGATATTAGCTCCCTTGATGAATGGAGAACCCAGGCTTATGAGAATGCCAAGCTGTTTAAATAAAAAGTTAAACGATGGCATGACAAAAGGATACAAAAGCGTGAGTTTAACGTAGGTGATTATGTCTTGTTATAAAACTCTCGTTGAACATTTTTTGCAGGAAAACTTCTCTCTAAGTCGGGAGGACCTTACGTTATTGAGGAGGTCTATCGTTCCGGTGCCATAAAAATCAACAACTTCGAAGGCACAAATCCGAAGGTGGTGGACGGTTAAAGAATCGAACATTATATCTGAGGTAATCCTATAAATGTTGAAACCAATGTTACTGAAATCGTAACCCCGGAGGAATACATAAGGGACACTTTCCAGAACGATCCAGACTCCAAAAAGGAAGAGGTATGTGGTACGGTAAGTAAACCGACTCCAAAACAGTTCTAAAGGCAATTTTTCTCCGTTTCGGAATATTTAGAAAAATCGAAAAATAAGTAGCAGTCCGGAAGAGACACGAGCCGTTCACGAGGGTGGAGGGCGCGCCCCCTACCTTGTGGGCAGCTCGTGTGCCTCCCGGACTCTGATTTCTTGTATGTTACTCCTTTTGGTCGGTAAAAATCCACTATATATACCCCCGAAGGTTTTGACCTCTGTATCACGCAAAAATCCTCTGTTCTTGTTTCGAGCTACTTCTTTCGCAGATAAAAGCAACATGTCGTCCCAGGATTCGGAGGGAGAAAGCTATGTGGCTGACTCCCTTGACGACCCCAAAGTCTATGGGGACTGGGAGCATTATGGTTGGACCACGAAAGAAGAAGAAGACCATGATTCAAAGAGGAAGGATTGGACCAGCTCAGATGAAGACGAAGTCCCACTACCTCAACCTGGAGACATGCATGTGGAGTTCAAAAAGTCAAGCCTCCCCGACAGAGCGAACAAGTCTAAGATCAAATTTATCCCTTTTCACCTCTTGCATGAAAACAAGCAGGCACTATGCAAGAAAATATTAAATCTCGAGCAGGAGATCAATGACCTAAGGGAGCAAAATTTTGCACTTAAGCACAAGTTAAGGAAGAAGCCATCATCACCACCCCGAAGAAGGAGACATAATCATATTGGTATGGGCACTCCCCTTGGCAACTCCCAAGCTTGGGGGAGTGACCCCGGTATCGTATCACCATCACTCCTATCTTTACTGTTTTTCTTAGTTCGATCCTTTTGGTAGTATCTTAATCTAGTAGAATAAAGTTAGCATGATCCAGTTGTGAGCTTTTGCATTATGATCTTTATCCTATGCAATCGAGTCCGTGAGCTATATAATAAAGATTAGTGTTGAGTCAAGGGCTTGATTTCCTCACTTGGGTCATGATAAAAAGAAAGAAAAAATGAAAAGTATCAAAAAGATCATATCGATCTTATGGGAAGTAATGACTTCACATATAAAGAGTATGATGAATAAAAGTTGTTGAGAGTTGACAAACATAGTTTTGGTCATCGTTGCAATTAATAGGAAGTAATAAAAGAAGAGAGGCTTCACATACAAATATACTATCTTGGACATCTTGTATGATTGTGAGCACTCATTAAAATATGACATGCTGAAGAGTTGATGTTGGACAAGGAAGACAACATAATGGGTTATGTTTCCCTATATCTGAAATAAAGTATATTGTCATGGATCATCCAACATGTTGAGCTTGCCTTTCCCCCTCATGCTAGCCAAAACTCCTCGCACTAAGTAGAGATACTACTTGTGCTTCCATACATCCTTAAACCCAGTTTTGCCATGAGAGTCCACCATACCTACCTATGGATTGAGAAAGATCCTTCCAAGTAAGTTGTCATGTTGCAAACTCGCTAAAATATGTATGATTTATTAGTGTGGAGGAAATTAGCTTTATACAATCTTGCGATATGGAAGTAATAAAAGCGACGGACTGCATAATAAAGGTCCTTATCACAAGTGGCAATATAAAGTGACGTTCTTCTGTGCTAAGACTTTGTGCATCCAACCATAAAAACACATGACAACCTATGCTTCCCTCTGCGAAGGGCCTATCTATTATTCTTGCCTTATAAGAGTCAAGGTGAAATTCACCTTTCCTTTTTACATTTTATCCTTTGGCAAGCACACTGTGTTGGAAAGATCCTGACATATATACCCACTTGAATGTAAGTTTTCATGGTCTATTACTATTGACATTACCCTTGAGGTAGAAGGTTGGGAGGCAACACCATAAGCCCCTATCTTTCTCTGTGTCCGATTAAAACTCCATAAATATAAGTATTGCGTGAGTGTGAGCAATTGTAAAAGACAATATGATAGTTGAGTATGTGGGTTTGCTGAAAAGTTCTTGTATTGACTCTTCCTGATGTTACGATAAATTGCAATTGCTTCAATGACCGAGATCAAAGTTTGTTAGTTTTCAATGAAGTTTATGATTCATGCTTGATATTGTGAATGAATTGTTACTTTAGCATACGAATCATATGACAATATATATATATATATATATATATATATATATATATATATATATATATATATATATATATATATATATATATATATATATATATATATATATATATATATATATATATATATATATATTGATGCTATGAGAATGATCATGATGCCCTCATGTCCGTATTTTATTTTTATCGACACCTCTAACTCTAAACATGTGGACATATTTTTCTATTTCGGCTTTCGCTTGAGGACAAGCGATGTCTAAGCTTGGGGGAGTTGATACGTCCATTTTGCATCATGCTTATATGTTGATATTTATTGCATTATGGGTTGTTATTACACGTTATGTCACAATACTTACGCCTTTTCTCTCTTATTTTACAAGGTTTACATGAAGAGGGAGAAAGCCGACAGCTGGAATTCTACGCTGGAAATGGAGGAAACTCTGGAAACCTATTCTGCACAACTCCAAAAGCCCCAAAACTTCATAGAACTACGTTTCGGAAAATATAAAAAATACCTGGCGAAAGAAGATCACGAGGGGGGCCACTTGTTGTCCACGAGGGGGGGGCGCCCCCTGTCTCGTGGGCCCCTCGAAGGCCCCCCGATGCCCATATTCTTCTATATGAGGTGTTTTGACCTGAAAAAATCATAAGGAGGTTTTCGGGACCAGACGCCGCCATCTCGAGGCGGAAACCAATCTAGGGCTCCGGCAGAGCTGTTCTGCTGGGGATACTTCCCTCTGAGAGGGAGAAATCGTCACCGCCGCCATCACCAACAACTCCCCATCTTGGGGAGAGCTATCTTTATCAACATCTTCACCAGCACCATCCCCTCTCAAACCCTAGTTCATCTCCTGTATCCAATCTTTGTACCCAAACCTCAGATTGGTACATGTGGGTTGCTAGTAGTGTTGATTACTCCTTGTAGTTGATGCTAGTTGGTTTATTTGGTGGAAGATCATATGTTCAGATCCATTATGCATATTAATAACCCTTTGATCATGAACAATATTATGTCTTGTGAGTAGTTACTTTTGTTCCTGAGGACATGGGAGAAGTCTTGCTATTAGTAGTCATGTGAATTTGGTCTTCGTTCGATATTTTGATGAGATGTATGTTGTCTCTCCTCTAGTGGTGTCATGTGAACGTCGACTACATGGCACCTCATCATTATTTGGGCCTAGAGGAAGGCATTGGAAAGTAATAAGTAGATGATGGGTTGCTAGAGTGACAGAAGCTTAAACCCTAGTTTATGCGTTGCTTCGTAAGGGGCTGATTTGGATCCGTACGTTTCATGCTATGGTTAGGTTTACCTTAATACTTATTTTGTAGTTGCGGATGCTTGCATTAGAGGTTAATCATAAGTGGGAGGCTTGTCCAAGTAAGGACAACACCCAAGCACCGGTCCACCCACATACCAAATCATCAAAGTACCGAACGCGAATCAAATGATCGTGATAAAAACTAGCTTGACGATAATTCCCATGTGTCCTCGGGAGCGCTTTCCTTTATATAAGAGTTTGTCCAGGCTTGTCATTTGCTACAAAAAAGGATTGGGCCACCTTGTTGCACCTTATTTACTTTTACCTTTTGTTACTTGCTACCAATTACCTTATCACAAAACTATATGTTACCTATAATTTCAGTGCTTGCAGAAAATACCTTACTGAAAATTGCCTATCATTTCCTTCTGCTCCTCGTTGGGTTCGACACTCTTACTTATCGAAAGGACTACGATAGATCCCCTACACTTGTGGGTCATCAGTAGGTTTCGCCACCAAAGTAGAAAGGAATCCGTGAGGAGCAATGTGAAGGTTAAGCTTACATAATTCCTCATGGAGAAGTGGTTGGCCTTGGTGCAACATGAGATTGTTGCAATAGGACTTATGACTCAACGCATCAGCCATGACATTGGCCTTGCCTAGGGTGTAAGTAATCCCTAAGTCGTAATCTGAGATCAACTCCAACCAACGTCTTTGTCTAAGGTTCAAGTGTGGTTTGGTGAAGATATACTTGAGACTCTGGTGATCGGTGTAGATCTCGCAACAATTACCAAGAAGGTAATGTCGCCAGGTCTTAAGTGCATATACAACAGCTGCAAGCTCTAGATCATGTGTAGGATAATTTTTGTCATGTGGATGCAAATGTCGAGATGCATAGGCAATCACATGATGATCCTGCATAAGAATGCAACCTAGTCCCTGTCGTGAGGCATCACAATAGATAACAAAGTCCTTAGTGAAATCCGGTGGCACAAGTATGGGAGCAGAAGTCAGGCGTCTTTTCAATTCCTGAAAACTATGCTCACACTGTGGGGACGACTCAAACCTTTTATCTTTCTTGATAAGTTTCGTGAGAGGTTTGGCCACTTTAGAGAAGTTTTCAACAAAGCGGCGACAATAGCTGGCTAGACCAAGGAAACTCCTAACTTGTTTAACTATTTCAGGTAGAGTCCAATCAAGAACGGCATGAACTCTCTCGGGATTGACAGCAATGCCCTTACCAGAGATTACGTGGCCGAGATAGGTCACTTCTGGCAACCAAAATTCGCACTTGGAGAACTTGGCATAAAGGCGGTGCTCTCTGAGTTTTTCTAATACAAGTCTAAGATGTTCAGCATGCTCTTCCTCATTCTTCGAGTAAATAAGAATATCATCGAGGTAAACCACGATGAACTTATCTAAGTACTCCATGAAGATCGAGTTCATCAAGCGGGAGAAAGTAGCTGGAGCATTGGTCAGACCGAAGGACATGACGGTGTACTCATACTGGCCATAACGAGTGACAAAAGCCGTCTTAGGAATGTCTCCGTTTCTGATCTTGATTTGATGGTAGCCTAACCTCAAATCCATCTTGGAAAAGAATGAGGATCCAGCGAGCTGATCGTACAGGTCGTTGATCCTGGGGAGCGGATACTTGTTCTTTATCGTAACCAAATTAACGGGACGATAATCTACAACCATCCGATCCGTACCATCCTTCTTCTTGACGAAGAGGACGGGACAAGCCCAAGGAGAAGAACTAGGACGGATGAAACCCTTTTGCAAGGACTCATCAAGTTATTTCTTAAGCTCGTCTAGTTCTAGGGGTGCCATCTTGTAAGGTCTCCTAGAAATTGGAACAGTTCCTGGGATAAGATCTATGACAAACTCTACATCTCTGTCAGGTGGAATACCTGGCAGTTCCTCTGGAAAGACATCCGGAAAGTCACGGACTACCAGGATATCTTCAAGGTCTGGGAGGGGGCTGGCATTAAGAGAATAGAGTTGACGCTTTGCAACTCTAGTGGAGAATGTGACTATCTTGCCAGATGGGTGTGTAAGCTGAACAAACCTAGACCTAGTGTAACAGTCAATCTTGGCATGATGAGCTGTCATCCAGCCCATACCCAAGATGATGTTAATATCTGAAGACTTGAGGGCTACAAGTGATGCAAGGAATACAAGTCTGTCAACATGGATTCCATTACCATGGCTTATTCTGGTAGTTTGCCATCTAGACCCTAGGGTTTGGATTTCAAGCGGAGTTGGCATATCACAAAATGACATGTCGTGCAAACGAGCATAGCCTTCAGAGATGAAGGAGTGAGATGCTCCGGTATCGAACAGAACCGAAGCTGGATGGCAATTGACAAGGAGTGTACCAAGAACAACATTTGGATCATCATGAGCGTCTTTAGCTGAGACGTGATGCACACATCCACGTTCAGTGGGAGCTGACTTGACACTGATCATCTTGCGTGGTGGCTTACCACGAAGAACGGACTTCTCGGGCTAGGGTGGAGCAAAACTGGCCTGAGAGCAGTCACGTGCATAATGCCCTGGCTTTCCGCATGTGAAGCAAGTCCCTGAAGTAGGATGTGGACCCGCATTGACAAGCGGTCTACCAATAGGCCTGGGTGGAGCATATGACTGAGCTGGATGAGGCACCACATAAGATGGCCTCGGTGAATATCTGGGTGGAAGAGCGGAGTTCGGAACCGAAATCCGGCGCTTCTGGGAACTAGTGCCGGAGCAAGATCCCAAATCACGGGTGTGCTTACAGGACTCCTCGTAAGTGAGCTGAGTTGTCTCTGCGTTAATGGCCTTGTTCACAAGAGTCTGGAATGTATTGCAAAGATGCAAGTGGAGATCACGACGCAACTTGGGGTTAAGACCCTTCCGGAACCTAGCCTGCTTCTTGGCGTCCGTGGACACTTCTTATGTAGCATAGCGGGCAAGGTTCTCAACTCTCTATTGTAAGCATCAACAGCCATCTTAGCCTGGGTAAGACTACAGAACTCTTCTCTCTTGCGATCAATGAGGGCTTGAGGAATGTGATGCTCGCGAAAAGCCTCAGTGAAATCTCTCCAGGTAGGAATCTGGCCTACTGGAATCATGGCCTCATAGTTCTGCCACCAAAGACTAGCAGGACCTTCCAGGTGATATGTGGCATAGGTGAGCTTGTCACCTTCAGCTACGTTCGCGGAACGCAGCTTGTGAGTGATACTACGGAGCCAGTCATCTGCATCGAGTGGCTCAATGGGATGATGGAAGGTGGGTGGTTTCGGACCAATGAAGTCATGGATGGTCGCTGACTCTTTGCACTGATGTGCGGTGTTCTCCTCAATGCGTGTCATCAAGCGGTTAGACTCATGCTTGTTTCTCTCCATCTCTAACATAAGCTCTGCCAACGAAGGCTGGTCGGGAGGATTCTCCTCATCCCTACCACCTCTGTGGTTCTTTCTACGGGCAACTGAACCTCGGGTAACTGACGACATCCTGAGAAACGAAACCAAGGACGGAATCAGCATCAACCATAGGCTGTAGAATGTAGGACAAGGAAATAAGTATCTCTCAAACTCCTAGGACAATTCCGGCAGCATAACGGCAGTAAAATGCTCAAAATGAGACATCCTGCAACGATGGGGAGTACCATACTCAACATCATCACTCAAGATTATGTGATAGTACTAAACAAACTATATCGGAAGAACTCGAAAATAGGAGTATGACTCTGATCAAACAATCATATGGAACTACGGAGTAGTAACTCGTGATCCTGATAGACGGAAGAGAAAACCTAGTTCCTTAACCCCGTAGGAAAGATAAGATGACTCAGATCAGAAGGGCATAAGGTATAAGGAGTAAAAAGAGCCTTACATTCCCTTCCACAATCAATTCCCTTATATAACTAAAGAATTTCTAGACTAAACTTCGACCAGTTTGGCTTGGTAATCCTACAAGCAGTCAGGCTCTGATACCAAAGCTGTCGGGACCCCGATCCGAAGTCACACCGGTCTAGCATGTAACACATCATATCACTTTACGGCCTCACGCACGGTATCCCCACGGGTGCCACCTTACCTAGCCCAGGACCGTTTGCGCATTCTGGCTCACGTATATGATAGTGTCGCTAGCATCCATATGACAGAGAACCCGGGCCGACATGACTAGTTATAAACCCAAGGTGGCACTAACTTACAGGGACAGGCATACATGACCCAGCAACGAACGTGTCGGTCATCAACGTATGAACCCAAGTCGTAGCAAGCTACAAGGACTTAACAGAACAACGCATGATATTTCCCCAAAGGGACAGATACATGAACGAAGAAGGACACATGCCAGCCAGCCTAAGTGTTCCGGAGCATTAGCAAGCTACCATGGCTCAGTGGAAGCACTAGGAGACATTTCCCCATAAGAAAGGCTACCAAGAGGAAACAACTAGGTTGTCGGGTCCCACACATACCAAGCATTTCAGTAACATACACACAATATGCTCGATATGTGCAAATAAAACAGGGCATCACAACAAGACTCTATGAAAGAAAGTATTTATTCATTAGGCTCCGAGGAGCCAGATATTACAAACATGGGTCTCATGACCCAACATTCAGAGCATACAAGCAACACGCAGAAGCATAACATGTCCGAGTACAGACAACTACAAATGAAAAAAGGCTGAAGAGCCTGACTATCTACAACACTCGCACAAGATCGTAGCTGAGGTAACAAGATACTTGTCGAAGTCCAAGCGGAACTACTAGTGAGACAGAAGTCTCATATGCAAAACATAAATTAAGCAAACGTGAGTACAAACGTACTCAGCAAGACTTACATCAGATCCTATCATACATGCATTTGTATCAAGAAGGAAAAGTAGGGTTTAGTTGCAGCAAGCCAGCTTTGACTCAGTGGCTATCCTGTACTACGAGTCTACGACTGCTGGTAAATCTTTGAGGTGGCGCACACTATGGATTCATCCCGTCTCCCTACGAGAAGGCCATCCATAGCACTCACACTTGTCTTGAGTATTTTAGAGTATCCACTTCAAGTTGTCTATGTACCACGTAAGCATCCAAGAAGTCCATAACCGTGGACCCGGCTATTCGAATAGATCATGTTAACCCCGCAGGGGTGTACTTCTTCACACACGCTCTCGCCACTTACTGCCATGTACACGTCGTGTATCTCAGCAACCTTCAAGCGGAAGCCTGGTGAGGGTGTCGGCCACGACCTGACTAACCACACAAGACTCTAGTCCAGTTTTATCGCCTCTTTGGGTTTCATCCGCAAGGGTGTCCGGCCGAGGTTTCCATCACGGCCCCAAACGATGTGTACAGGGTTCCCGAGCCCACCATTCGGGTGCCACTCGGTACACCAGGCCACGTGTGCCTAGTCTGTCCCAACCCCACCCTGCCGGGTGCCACTTGGTAGAAAATTAACACTACCTACAAACACCAGAAACTAGTTGCAACTCCTGGACAGAGACCAAGTTGGTTAATAAGTCAAGAGGGGCACTTAAGCATTCCAATGCGTGGTAGTAGCTAGTCATTGGACAACATACACAGAACCCAGTTCTTAAGGACGGTTCCAATGAGACAACCCACCATGTACTCCTACATGGCCTCTCACTGCTACCTTTACCAAATCGTGTTCACACACTTAACTCTCAGCATCAGAACATAGCACTGCACTCCAATTCATTCCCAATGAATCAGACCTGACACACTCTAAGCAATATCAGGCACGGCATGGTAAGAACACAACATGGCTTCAATCAACTCCTACACATGCTAGTGGGTTTCAACTATTTACTGTGGCAATGACAGGTCATGTAGAGGAATGGGTTCAACTACCGCAACATAAAGTAGCAGTTGAATCATTGTTGTCCTAATGCAATAACAGAGAGCAGGAGCGAGAAAGTGGGATTGTATCGGAATGAACAAGGGGGTTTGCTTGCCTGGTAGATCAACAATAGAGCATTGCTCCTCTGACAGGTACTCTGGAATGGTCTTCGGAGCAGGACCTATCGAGAAGGACGGTGCCGACAAGCAAACACAAGCATATGCAACAATATGATGCATGAGCATGGCATGAAGATGTGATGTTATTTGAGCTAAATGCAACTAGCATTCATTTGGGTGAAGTCCATTTCAACCAAGGGTTCAAATGCAACTCTATATTAAACAGGTATAAATGCCATTTATGTGCTTTCACATATTCAGTAGGTATACTTCATTTATCATGCATGAAAATGGTACAGATGGATAGATTGAATTTTTCTGATAATTTTTCATATATAAATTATTTCAATCTGAGCTACGGTTGAAATTCTGTGATTTTTTGAAGTTCAAACAATTTTGTGGGATTTCCTGGGTTAAATAATTCCAGAAAAATATTTATTGCGTCAGCACTGTGTCATGCCTGCGTCAGCAAGTCAACAGTGCTGACTAGAGTCAAACCTGACGTGTGGGGTCCGTACATCAGTGTCACAAGTTAACAGAGGGGGTTATTCTAAACTAACTAAAAGGATTAGTGGCGTTGGGGCCCACTGTCAGTGTCACACAGGGTTTTGTTAAACGGTGATCAGCCCTAAGCTAATCACCTGACTGACGGGACTCACCGGTCGGTGGCACGGGCGGCGGCTCGTCGCCGGCGACCTCTAGTCGCGGCGGTTGTCCGCACTACGGCCCACGGGAGCGGCGGCTGAGAGCACCCGGGCGTAACCCGTGCTCTCCCGCATCTAGGGGGCAGGTGGGAGGACGCGGGGCAGTCGGAGCGAAGCTCGCGGCGGCGCCGGAGTTCGAGTGATGGCGGGGTTGGTGCTACGGTCCACGGGGAGGTGAAAGCACATTTGCTCCCTGGGTGGTTTTGGTAATTAATGACAACATACTTTGTGGTTGGACTAATGCTCTTATCAAGTATGTTTCAGGAAATCCAATCACATTGGCTATGGCAAGATGACTGAAGAAGTGGACCCCTCAAAGTGCTAAGGGAAGCATTGGCAAAAGCTCAAGACTCCATTTCTGGTTTAGTGATCAAAGATCACATTGAGTCCATAGGAAAGCCAATACTATTAAAAGGGGATGAGGTTGTGTTGATGATCTGGTTGCTCAAGTGCTTGGTGATCTAGCTCCCTAATCTATCAGCACCTTTCACTTCTATACACACTCATAAGTAATCTCGGTCAAACCGATTCTTCCAACTCAGTCCCACCGAGATGAACCACTTCTGCCATTTTCCAAACCCTAGAAAAATCGGTCACACCGAGTTTGAGATCGGTCTCACCGAAACTGAACTGCCAACCTTCTGTAACCACTTCACATCATTTCGGAATATCCGAGTTTGCATTTTCGGTCTTACCGAAATGGGCAAGGTTCTGTCTTGACCCAAATCGGTCTCACCGATAATTCACTTTCGGTCTAACCGATTCTGGCATGTTCCTACTCTTTCTCAAATCGGTCTAACCGAGTTTTCTTTCTCGGTCTCACCGAAAACTCCAACGTTCATATCAGATACACTTTCGGTCCCACCGAGATGGTATTTTCGGTCCCACCGAAAATCCCAACGTTCACTATATTTGAACTTTCGGTCTGACCGAATTTTAACTTCGGTCTCACCGAGATTGGTCAAATGTGTGTGTAACGGTTGGATTTTGTGTGGAGGCTATATATACCCCTCCACCCCCTCTTCATTCGTGAGGAGAGCCATCAGAAAGTACCACCACTTCTACCATACACTTTCTGAGAAGTGAACCACCTACCCTTGTGTTGAGATCAAGCCATTCCATTCCTACCATATGAAACTTGATTTCTAGCCTTCCCAAGTTGCTTTCCACTCAATCCTTTCTTCCACCACAGCCATATCAGTGAGGAGAGTTGAGTGTTGGGGAGATTATCACTTGAAGCACAAGAGCAAGGAGTTCATCACCATCAACACCGTCTATTACCTTTTGGAGGGTGGTGCCTCCTAGATTGGTTAGGTGTCGCTTGGGAGCCTCCGTCTTTGAGATGTGGAGTTGAACCAAGAAGTTTGTAAGGGCAAGGAGATCGCCTACTTCGTGAAGATCTACCCCGAGTAAGGCTAGTCCTCCGTGGGCGTAGGCCATGATGGAATAGACAAGGTTGCTTCTTCGTGGACCCTTCGTGGGTGGAGCCCTCCGTGGACTCGCGCAGCCGTTACCCTCCGTGGGTTGAAGTCTCCATCAACGTGGATGTACGATAGCACCACCTATCGGAACCACGACAAAAATCTCCGTGTCACCAAACTGCGTTTGATCTTCTCCACCTCTCTTTACTATATATGCAATTTACTTTCCGCTGCCCATACTCTAGAATTGCATGTGTAGTTTGCTACTTGATTTGTGTGCTTTGCAAAAACTGTCAAAATCTGTTCTTGTTAAAAGGCAGAATTTTTATCTTGTCGAGTAGTCTAATCACCCCCCTCTAGACACTCTCACCTTCTTTGATCCTACAATTGGTATCAGAGCTTTGGTCTCCATTGCTTTGGTTTACACACCATTGGAGGAAGATGGACGTGTCTACGGATGGGAGTGTTAGCCATAGAGTGCCTGTTCTTGATGGAAGGTTTTATAACTCTTGGAGGTCTGAAATGCTTAGTATCTTTAAAATGTACAATTTGTGCAAATATGTTGAAACCCCCTATGTGCCTCCTGTTGATCCCTTGCACCCTACCATGGATGAAGAGCTTGATTTGCTTCGTAACCTTAGAACTGTGAATCTTATCATTAGAGGGTTACCTGATGACTTGCTTAATCTTGTTACAAACTTTGAGTGTGCCTATGCTATGTGGAAATTCTTGGAAGAACTTTATCCGGACTACTCTATGAGAGGTCTTGATGAAATTCTATACAAGACTATTGAATTTGATAAGTTGCACCCCAATGATCCCAACTTTGATAAATGTTTTTTTGAGCTTCGTGATCTTATGAAAAAGAAGGGTGATCCCGGTCTTATAAATATTATCATTAGAAATGCTATTGCATTGCATTCCGAAGGCTATTGTCACATTGACCAAACTAATGCAAGTACTTATCAAATTGACCTAGGTGTTGATGATGAACAATCTATGGGTCAATATGATGATGAGCATGAGCATGATGATGATTACTCCGATTCGGACACCGAGCTAGACAAGGTCATGAAGAGTCTCAATCTTATGGCAAATATGAGAGACTACATGTCCGGCGGAAAAGAGTGGATTCTTGATAGTGGATGCACCGATCACATGACCGGAGACAAAGACATGTTTCGAGAGCTTGCAAAGAACGATGGTCCACGCAAGTATGTGACTTTTGGAGACAACTCCAAGGGTAAGGTACTTGGCCTTGGTAAGGTGGCCATATCTCATGATAGCTCTATTCAAAATGTCATGCTTGTAGAATCTCTTGGATACAATTTACTTTCCGTGTCTAGATTAGCTGACTTTGGATTCAATGTGCTATTCACCAAAGTAGATTGCCAAGTCTTTCGTCGTGATAATCAAAACATGGCTTTTACTGGTATCCGTAGAGGTGATCTATATATTGTTGATTTCACTAAGAAAGCCCAACCTAGAGCTTGTTTCATTGCCAAATCCTCTAAAGGTTGGTTGTGGCATAGAAGGCTAGGACATGTTGGTATGCGTAACCTAGACAAGCTAATCAAAGGTGGACATATTCTTGGTGTTAAAGATGTTTTCTTTGACAAAGATAGACTTTGTAGCGCTTGTCAAGCAGGAAAACAAGTTGGTGGAAGTCATCCCGTGAAAAACATCATGACCACTAGGAGACCGCTTGAGCTTCTTCATATGGATCTCTTCGGTCCCAATGCTTACAAAAGCCTTGGTGGTAACTCCTTTGGTCTAGTTATAGTTGATGATTATTCCAGATTTACGTGGGTATTTTTCCTTGATGATAAATCGCAGGTTCAGAGGATCTTCAAGACCTTTGCCAAAAAGGCCCAAAATCAATTTGAGGTGAAGATCAAGAAAGTTCGGAGTGACAATGGAACGGAGTTCAAGAACGCCAATGTAGACTCTTTTCTCGATGAGGAAGGAATTCTACATGAGTTCTCGGCTACGTATACTCCTCAACAAAATGGAGTTGTTGAGAGGAAGAACCGAACGCTCATAGAGATGGCGAGAACGATGCTTGATGAATACAAGACACCGAAGCATTTTTGGGGAGAAGCGGTCGAGACAGCTTGTCATGCTATCAACAGGCTTTATCTTCATAAGCTTCTCGGCAAGACATCATACGAGCTTCTCACCGGTAACAAACCCCAAGTGGGATACTTTCGTGTCTTTGGTTCAAAATGCTATATACTTGATAAGCATCGTCGGTCTAAATTTGCTCCTAAATCTCATGAAGGCTTTCTTCTTGGTTATGGATCAAACTCCCACACCTACCGTGTCTACAACAATTTCACCCGAAAGGTTGAAGAGACGGTAGATGTGAAGTTTGATGAATCTAATGGCTCGCAAGTAGAGCAAATGCCTATTGATGTAGGAGACAAGGACCCATCGGAAGCAATCCAAGATTTATCTATCGGGAAGATCCGTCCCATGGAAGTGAAGGAGATTACCTCATCTACATATGTGGAGCCACCTACCTCACGGCAAGATGAACCTCAAGGCAATATGGAGGCCTCCACAAGTGGAACTCATCAAGATGAGGAAATGCAACAAGAAGATTCACCACAACCTTCTTCTCCACCACCTCAAGACAACACCAACAACAATGAAGAAGAAGAAGAGGAAGATGAAGATGATGAGGAAGCTGAGCCACAACATCAACAAAAGCTATCCCGAGTTCGAGCAAGAGTCAAGAAGAATCATCCCGTGGAACAAATGATGAACGACATCAACTCCGGGAGAATTACTCGCTCTAAAACTCGCTTAGCTAACTTTTGTGAGCATTACTCATTTATCTCTAGTATTGAACCTATGAAGGTAGAAGAAGCACTCAAAGACCCGGATTGGGTGAACGCTATGCACGAAGAACTACACAACTTCGAGAGGAACAAAGTATGGACTTTGGTAGAGAAGCCCAACGATGATCAAAACATCATTGGAACCAAATGGGTGTTTCGGAACAAGCAAGATGAAGATGGACAAGTCATCCGCAACAAGGCTCGTCTCGTAGCTCAAGGTTACACACAAGTCGAAGGTATGGACTATGGTGAGACCTATGCCCCCGTTGCTAGACTTGAGTCCATTCGCATTCTTCTTGCTTATGCCAATCATCATGACATTACTCTCTATCAAATGGACATCAAAAGTGCTTTCCTAAATGGTGAAATTGAGGAGGAAGTATTTGTGAAACAACCTCCCGGTTTTGTGAATCCCAAAAAGCCTAATCATGTTTACAAGTTGCATAAAGCTCTTTATGGTCTTAAACAAGCTCCTAGAGCTTGGTACAAATGCTTAACTAGCTTTCTTCTTGAAAAAGGCTTTGAGATTGGAAAGATAGACTCAACGCTGTTCACAAAAAGGGTTAATGGTGAACTATTTGTGTGCCAAATATATGTTGATGATATTATCCTTGGTTCAACTAACCCCCATTTTAGCAAGAAGTTTGGACAGCTCATGTCGGAGAAGTATGAGATGTCCATGATGTGTGAACTCAAATTCTTCCTTGGGTTGCAAATCAAGCAATCTAAGGAGGGTACCTTTGTCTCACAAACAAAGTACACCAAGGATCTCTTCAAGAAGTTCAACATGCAAGAAAGCAAAGGTATGAGTACCCCCATGCCTACAAGTGGACATAATGACTTGACAAAAGATGGAGAACCTGTTGATCAAAAGGTTTACCGTTCTATGATTGGTTCTCTACTATATCTTTGTGCTTCTCGTCCTGACATAATGTTAAGTGTATGCATGTGTGCGCGATATCAAGCAGCCCCTAAAGAATGTCATCTTAAAGCTGTTAAAAGGATAGTGAGATACTTGATACACACACCAAACTTTGGCATTTGGTATCCTAAGAGAGCTTCTTTCGACCTTGTTGGCTATTCCGACTCGGACTATGCCGGTGACAAGGTTGATAGAAAGTCAACTTCGGGTACATGTCAATTCCTTGGTCGATCCCTTGTATCTTGGTCCTCCAAGAAACAAAATTCGGTATCTTTATCCACTGCTGAAGCTGAATATATTGCTGCTGGTTCGTGTTGTGCTCAATTACTATGGATGACACAAACGCTTAAAGATTATGGGATACATGTGAGACGTGTTCCCTTGCTTTGTGACAATGAGAGTGCAATTAAAATTGGACACAATCCAGTGCAACACTCTCGAACAAAGCATATTGAAGTTCGTCACCATTTTATTCGTGATCATATTGCCAAGGGTGATATTAATCTTAAGCATGTTCGTACTGACAAACAACTTGCTGATATCTTTACAAAACCTCTTGATGAGAAAGTGTTTTGTCGCTTAAGGAGTGAGTTGAACATCATTGATGCTTCAAACTTGGAGTGATAACTCCATTGATGCATGCAAGGCATGAGCCTCTTGACTAATCCTTGATATTCCTCTTTTGATGATGATCATATGTCTTGGACACATTTGCCTCCTTGTATTGCATCTAACTCTTTGCAGGTATTTGGATGATCTACATTCCACAAGATTACCACACACTCAAATCATGAGTAATCTTGTCATTGACCAAGTATCTAGCCCTTTGGGATGTTGAGTTCAAGGAACAAAATTCCACATATCCTTTTTGACACCTTATACATCTAGTATTTCACTCTTGTCATCTTGGATATCCTCGAGTATTTCCTTGCTTGCCTAACCCAGTAGGAAGATGAACTACACAAGTAGAAATGGCGCTCCAACTTCACATTCAATGAGCACCTACATCAAGTTCACCTACATGAGTAAAGCATCAACAAGCCCAAGGTATGTTCTTCACGTCTTCGAGGAGCTTTGCTCAAAGTCATGAGTATAAGCAGGTTCATAAGATGTGATCACATTAAATGCTTAATCGAAAAAATGGCAACCCCATTTTGAGCTTAAACGATGAGTATGACCTATGATCAAATGTCCTCATTTGACTCCTAAGTCAATATACTCAAACATAGGTGACTTTGTCGCCGACCTTTATCTAGATGAAGTACATATGCTTTTGGAGTTTTTCTGTTTTCTCTTATGTTCTCTCATTGAGTTTTCTTCAAAAAAAAAAACTTCATCTAGGAATCTTTTTATTTTTTCTTTTCTTATATTTCTTTGTGAATATCCTTCTGGAAATCTTTTTATGGCTCTGATCAATTCCCCGAAAATCTTTTACAAATTCATTGCAAATCTTTTGAAACATTCCTCGCAGAGTGAGCTGAATTATTTCTGTATTTCCTTGGAATTAAACTCGGCGTCACCAATTTATTTATTTTGGTCTAACCGAAAAGGGTCTACCCTAACTCAATTTGGTGTCACTGATTTCTCTTCCAGGACATCAACTTCTGCAGCTCCACTCAAATTTTTAAATCTTAAAGAGGGA
Source organism: Secale cereale (assembly GCA_902687465.1). Taxonomy (NCBI): domain Eukaryota; kingdom Viridiplantae; phylum Streptophyta; class Magnoliopsida; order Poales; family Poaceae; genus Secale; species Secale cereale. The sequence goes on along the minus strand of LR738711.1, from coordinate 750,442,969 downwards.
GAAGACTCAAGTTTGCCCTGTTGTGATTCTTAAGGATCCCACTTCTTTCTTTCTTTCTTTCTTTCTTTCTTTCTTTCCATCTTTCCTGCCCTACCTAGTTTGCTGTCCTTTTCGGCACTTGATGTCAAAGGGGGAGAAGACTTAGGGGGAGTAAGGGGAGTAGGGGGAGTAGAGGGAGAAGAGAAGACTTAGGGGAAGAAGAAAAGCAATCTTATCTTGAGGGGGAGAGAATCACATCAAAGCTTTGTCGTGTTTTATATTGGACATTACAATTGGCATCTTTCTTTTGATTTTGCTTTTTCCATCACACCCTTGTTCACAATTGGTATCTTATGAAGTCTTTTAGTTTAGGGGGAGAAGACTTAGAGGAATCATCACAATTGATATCCTATGAAAAGCAAAATCTCTCAGAGGTCATTGAAAATCTTTTAGCTTCGGAGACATGTTTGTTGATTCAAGCCTGTGCTCAATATGAGACACTCTTTATACATGTCCTCCCTGGCTTGGTACTCTTGATGTTCTTGCAGTTGGTTGAAGGAATACTCTTGTGTTATCTAACCTTGTTTTCTCAAGTTTATCCCTTCAGGTACAATGCCAAGGAACCTCAAGGTAAGTATATGCATCTTGCAGAATGTGCATGATGGTGACTTGCTTGTAAATACTTGTTTGCAAGAAATCACCATGCACATATGCATTATCACTCACTTCCTTTTTCTTCTGCTCTGATGCATATAGCCAAGCTGCATGTAGCACATCTTGCTTATCTCTCTTGTGTGCTTGTGGTAGTCCAAAACCATAATCTATGAAAATCTTGCACACTTGTAGGGGGAGCCTGTGTACTACATGCTTGTCAAAGCTTTCATGATAATTCTGTCTTTCTTTCAATAAGCTTTGATGTCTTGTTTAGTATAATTTCAGTGTGTTGCCATCAATTACCAAAAAGGGGGAGATAGAAAGCACATTTGCTCCCTGGGTGGTTTTGGTAATTAATGACAACATACTTTGTGGTTGGACTAATGCTCTTATCAAGTATGTTTCAGGAAATCCAATCACATTGGCTATGGCAAGATGACTGAAGAAGTGGACCCCTCAAAGTGCTAAGGGAAGCATTGGCAAAAGCTCAAGACTCCATTTCTGGTTTAGTGATCAAAGATCACATTGAGTCCATAGGAAAGCCAATACTATTAAAAGGGGATGAGGTTGTGTTGATGATCTGGTTGCTCAAGTGCTTGGTGATCTAGCTCCCTAATCTATCAGCACCTTTCACTTCTATACACACTCATAAGTAATCTCGGTCAAACCGATTCTTCCAACTCAGTCCCACCGAGATGAACCACTTCTGCCATTTTCCAAACCCTAGAAAAATCGGTCACACCGAGTTTGAGATCGGTCTCACCGAAACTGAACTGCCAACCTTCTGTAACCACTTCAATCATTTCGGAATATCCGAGTTTGCATTTTCGGTCTTACCGAAATGGGCAAGGTTCTGTCTTGACCCAAATCGGTCTCACCGATAATTCACTTTCGGTCTAACCGATTCTGGCATGTTCCTACTCTTTCTCAAATCGGTCTAACCGAGTTTTCTTTCTCGGTCTCACCGAAAACTCCAACGTTCATATCAGATACACTTTCGGTCCCACCGAGATGGTATTTTCGGTCCCACCGAAAATCCCAACGTTCACTATATTTGAACTTTCGGTCTGACCGAATTTTAACTTCGGTCTCACCGAGATTGGTCAAATGTGTGTGTAACGGTTGGATTTTGTGTGGAGGCTATATATACCCCTCCACCCCCTCTTCATTCGTGAGGAGAGCCATCAGAAAGTACCACCACTTCTACCATACACTTTCTGAGAAGTGAACCACCTACCCTTATGTTGAGATCAAGCCATTCCATTCCTACCATATGAAACTTGATTTCTAGCCTTCCCAAGTTGCTTTCCACTCAATCCTTTCTTCCACCACAGCCATATCAGTGAGGAGAGTTGAGTGTTGGGGAGATTATCACTTGAAGCACAAGAGCAAGGAGTTCATCACCATCAACACCGTCTATTACCTTTTGGAGGGTGGTGCCTCCTAGATTGGTTAGGTGTCGCTTGGGAGCCTCCGTCTTTGAGATGTGGAGTTGAACCAAGAAGTTTGTAAGGGCAAGGAGATCGCCTACTTCGTGAAGATCTACCCCGAGTAAGGCTAGTCCTCCGTGGGCGTAGGCCATGATGGAATAGACAAGGTTGCTTCTTCGTGGACCCTTCGTGGGTGGAGCCCTCCGTGGACTCGCGCAGCCGTTACCCTCCGTGGGTTGAAGTCTCCATCAACGTGGATGTACGATAGCACCACCTATCGGAACCACGACAAAAATCTCCGTGTCACCAAACTGCGTTTGATCTTCTCCACCTCTCTTTACTATATATGCAATTTACTTTCCGCTGCCCATACTCTAGAATTGCATGTGTAGTTTGCTACTTGATTTGTGTGCTTTGCAAAAACTGTCAAAATCTGTTCTTGTTAAAAGGCAGAATTTTTATCTTGTCGAGTAGTCTAATCACCCCCCTCTAGACACTCTCACCTTCTTCGATCCTACAGGAGGCCAGCCGAGGTGTGCTACGGGCTCATGGAGAGCCGCTGAGCATGCTGGAGTGCTCGTCTGCGAGCTGCAACGGTTGTGGCCATGACGGCGACATGGCACGACAGCGGCGAGCTTCGGCCATGGCAGGGAACGGAGCTGGAGCTCGCAAAGATGAGGGGGAGAAGAGGGGTTCGGTAGATGAGCTCACGGTGAATCGAACGGCGGTCTCAGCTGGCTCGGGGAAGGCCAGATGGCGACGCGGCGTTGCTGGCGATCTCCGGCGCTGGAGGTTGAAGACGACAGCGAGGGCGGCTCCATAGGGCGTCCGGTGACGCATGGCTCGATGGGGAGGATGAGGAAGACGCGGCGAAGCTCGTGGACTAGTCGGAGAGGCGAGGACATGGCTGTGGGCGCGGCAACGGCGAACGGCGGCGATGGTGGCGCTCGGGCAGGTGAGAGCGACAGAGGAGGGGAGAGGACGCGAGAGAGGCCCGGGGGTGCGTGGCGTCGACCAGAACGTCCAAGGTGACGAGGGGGAGGGCAGGCAGGCAGGGAGGAGGTGGCGTCCATGCGCGCGACGGTGGGCGCGTGCCCTGTCCTTCTGTCGTCGCCAGGAGGACGACGACGCTGGTGGGCTGGGCCGGCCCAGCTAGGCCGCACAGTCCTGGGCCTCTAGGTAAGTCCTTTTTCTGTTTTTATTTTCTGTTTTCTTTTCTTACATTTGTTATGATTTAAAAGCTAAATCATTTTATTTCTTCTGACAATTTTGCAGGGACCTAAGGAATTATTCCAAGCCCTTCACAAAATTTCAGAATTATTGGACATATAATAAACATATAATAATATATATCCAATGCAAATAATTATTGCATTAATTCCAAATGCCCAAGATAAATATTTATGAGCTCCTAAAAATATTGGTTTGAATTTTACCTCTGACCAATATTTTCAGGGAGAAACATGAACATTTTCTTGGATCCTTTTGGAGCAATTTTTATCTGGGTCATTTTCAAAAAGATTTCTGAGGGTTTCACATGTCCCCAATTCAAATTTCATTTGAAAATTAAACATGATGCAAACACCAAAGCTAGCCTAGTGCATACCAGAACTAGGGATATGACATAAATGACATAGCCACCCTTTTTACTCATGATGAGAAAACCCATTACTACTATTGTGACTCCCCTGATTTGACCGTACACAAATCATACACGCAAATGTGTACGAACAAGATCAGGAACTCACGAGAAGATATCACAACACAACTCTAGACACTAATAAAATAATACAAGCTTTATATTACAAGTAGGAGCCTCGAGGGCTCGAATACATAAAAGTCAGCGGAAGCAACAATATCTTAGTACAGACATAAGTTAGACAAGTTTGCCTTAAGAAGGCTAGCACAAAACATCAATAATCGAAAAGGCAAGGCCTCCTGCCTGGGATCCTCCTAACTACTCCTGGTCGTCGACGGCCGTCATGTAGTAGTAGGCACCCTCGGGGTAGTAGAAGTTGTCAAAGGTGGCATCTGGCTCCTGGACTCCACCATCTGGTTGCAACAACCAGAAAGAAGAAAGAAGGGGGAAAGGGGTAGCAAAGCAACCGTGAGTACTCATCCAAAGTACTCGCAAGCAAGGATCTACACTACTTATGCATCGGTATCAATGAAAAGGGGTAGTATCCGTGGACTAAACTGCAAAATGCCAGAATAAGAGGGGGAGGAGCTAGTCCTATCGAAGACTAGCATCTTCTGGAAACCACCGTCTTGCAGCAACATGAGGGAGTAGAGTAGTATAACATAAGTCATATTTATTTTGTTGTATCAACGCTCCGGGATCCTTTCTCAACTCCCGAAGCAACATATCCAAATCATGCCCCAGCATCCCGTTCTAGTTGTATCGATCGGGATACAACTTCGAGCGTCCGTTATCGTAGGATAGGCTATCGATAGATGTTTTCTTCCCTGCAGGGGTGCACTAACTTACCCACCACGCTCGCTTAACTCCGGCCGGACACACCATCAGGTCATGCCCAGTCTCGGCCAAAACGATATGCCGCAACCCGACCTAGGCTAAATAGAGAGGTCAGCACGCTGGACTAAACCTATGCCCCCAGGGGTCTTTGGCCATCGCCCCGGGAACTCCTGCACGCTGCGTACGCGGCCGGTGAGCAGACCTAGCTACCTCCTTAAAAAGGCAGGATCTTACCAGTCCAACCTGGCGCGCACCACTCAGTCGCATGACGTCAATTAAGCTACGGTTGATGTGTACGACACAGAACGCCCATACTATGCCCACGTGATGGTTAATGCTATCAGGCCAGAGGCCTCTCGGATCAAATATCCAAACCGTTAGTGTCTTGGGAACGCGCGGTAACGAGCAGAGACTCGCGATCATGTGACCCCGTCGCCCCATCTCGTGGACTTACGGCCAGGGCCAGGAATGCCCGGCCGTGCCACGTAATTATCTCGCGGGCATCCTCCAGGTCAACCCGACTCCACATCACTCGCAATTAAGCTCGCACGGGTACCCCTCAGGGCCGACTCGTCTTTAGTAACATAGTTTCGTGTAAGGTCATAGAAACCATAGTAATCGTGTGTCTAACACCAAGGGGGAACCCTGAGGAATCACCCTCGATGGAATTCCACCTGATGTAATCGTCAAGGTGAACGAAGGAGGAATCACCCTCGAGGTCCACTCTTGAGGAGTTGTCCGACAGTGTCGTTATCGGGAGTGGAGAAGGAGGAATCACCCTCGATGACCAATACCGATGAACTAGCCTACAAGGTTAACATCAGAAGTGTTGATGAGGTACCACCCTCAGCACTCGATAGTAACCCAATAGTGTCGGGCAACTAAGGGGGGAGTGATGTGCAGTGCTGGGGCCTGGTCTTCGATCCAGTTGATCGGGTCTTCTCATAATCCAGCGAGGCAGTCGGGACCAAGTGGGGGTCTCTGATGGATCTCTAACCAGCCTATACTAAGCAGTTTAGAATAAGCAGGTAAGGTATGAAAGCAGGTACCAAGAACAGGCTGTGCATCAGAAAAGGATCATACAAAAACAGTAGCAGTTCTAATGCAAGCATAAGAGAGAAGGGAATGGACAATATCAGAATGATCAAAGGGGGTCGGCTTGCCTCATTCCTGGAAGCTCTACTGAAAAATAAGAAGTGTCGTCGTCGACGTAGTCGATCACATGGGCATCGGCAGCGGTCTCGGGTCTACCAGAAAGAAGTAACGGAGGGGGAACATAATAAATAATAGAGCAACAAAGCATGACAAAGCAAAACATTGCGCTGGGGTTGACCTAACGCAGTGCTACACGTTGCAGACGAAGTGACGTTTTCCCGGTTTCGGACATATGTCAGACAGATGAACCGGAGGGGAAGGTTCCATGTTTGCAGTGATGGAGGCATCTGTCGGGTATTTGGATAGCGTATTCTGGTTCGTCTCATTTTTCTGATCAACTTTCATGTAGAAAACTTTTTCATCTGAGCTATGGTTTATTTTCTACTCCCTCCGTCCCAAAATAAGTGACTCAAAAATGACTCAACTTTGTACCAAAGTTGAGTCATTTTTGAGTCACTTATTTTGGGACGGAGGGAGTATGATTTTTCGAAGTTTAATGTATTTTCTAGATTTTCTTGTATTTGATTTAATTCAAATTGACCAAGTCAATTTGACTAGTCAAAGGGACAAGGTGTGGCCCACATGGCATAGGCTGTACCTAAACAAACAAATAAAACCAACCTAATTAAAAAGGACCCACATGGCAACAACACATTAGGCTATTTAGCCCCCTAATTTTAATCCTAAAACTAACCTATTTCTAACCAAATTAGACAGCCAGAAGCACAGCCGGTGCACACCGTGTACACACGCACATCCATCGCCAAGCAATAGCAGCAGTAACCGGCCGCATCAGAGAGCAGCAACGCAAAGTAGCATGGGAGCGCAAGAGCAGCAATAGCAAGCAGTAGCGACAGCATAGCATAGCAGCAGCACTAGCAGTACGCAGTAACCGGCAACAGCAGTAGGCGTAGGCCTAGGCGGAGAGCCATGGCGAGCAGGGGCATGGCATGAGCGAGGCAGGCGCGAGGGAGCGGAGCTCCGGGCGCGGCCACGGGATTTCGCAGGCAGCGGCGGACGCTCGCTGGAGCGGCACTACAGGCGGCAGTAGGTCGAGCCGAGCACACTAGGGAGCAGCCCTTGTCCGAGCGCATCCAGGGGCGCCCGTCTGTGAGAACCCGGAATTAGCTTCCAGACCCTCCTGTGTATATTTGTCAACCACAGGATCATTGTTGACAACACAGCGAAATGATATCATTGCATAATACGTAAAAGTATTACAAGTAGTATATTTGTCACAAGACATACCTAGCAAATTGTCTCATGAAATTTACAATCAGAAAACAGCGGAAAGTACAATGCGTAGAGACTCCATCTTAGCCACAGGCAGTCGATGTAGTCCACGAGACCTCACTCCTACGGGTCGCCATTGTTGTCGTAGTCATCACCTTCGTCTTCGTGGATCTCTGTTGTCAACAAAATTATTGCCATGAGTACATTACGTACTCAACATGCCACCTGCAGGGAAGGTCCTAACAACTATATGTGGCTTCAAAGAAAGGTTGTATGGCTCATTTGCATAAAAGCTAATTTTGTTTGAAAAACATATAGCAGTTCGATAATAGCAGTTTTAGATGAAAACATGTTTTGTCTCCGGAATAACTTTCATCAAAGTGAGGATCCTCGATCAACTCACACTCTTCACAGGTTCCAAGAATAGGGAAAGAGGGAATAAGAAAGACAGGTCCTGTATGTCAAGAAAGATTCATGTGCCGTCCATGACCGTGGACACGGCTATTCGAATAGTTTTACACTCTGCAGAGGTTGTACACTTTACCCACACGACACAATCCCGACTTGTTGCCACTAGCCGTCGCTAGCGTAGTACACCATTTGGTATACCGGCAGGGAGATTGTGACGAGGTCTTTCATTAGACCAAACTTAATGTGCCAAGCCCACTAGGTTTCAACACGGAAATAACCGCAGTTCATAGTCCGAGCCCCCTTTTGTGCCGAGGACACTCCTCGCAAGGCAGCTATCCCATCTGCGGTACTGCGATGACGACAATAAGAGTGAGCTAACTAATCAACCAAGCCAGTGCCCATATAGCATGTGGCTGTACTGTTACCACAATCTTCAAATCCAAGACTTATTAGGCCTCATGCGGCACGGACGACTGATTGCCCCCTTCAACTCGTGAAGGGCGGCCAATCGCTCCTTCAATCCTTGATTCAGCTGTCGCCCGCGCCAGTATTCAGACGGTAAGTTTCACCCAGAGTAGAAGAGAGTAGAGGAGATCAACAAGGCCAACCGACCTAGCTCAGCGATAAGTTTCAAGTGTCAATGACTAAAAGGTCATTCAGCAAAGCACCTATAGGGTAATAAGCATGGCTAAGCATTTCTACTCTACTGGAATAATATATAATTCTACTCAGGTGTCAAGTGAATAGGCGACAAGCGGATCAAGGCATGTGTCAATCGACACGCTAGCTACGAGATTAAAAGCATGCATATAGTAACTATAAAACTCAATGCAATTTGTAAAACATAGGATAAGTATGATCAAAGAAGGAGGCATGCCTTCGTTGTTGAGTCCTTCTTCGATAACCTGTTTCTGTCCATGTCCAACATCGTCGTCACTCCCTACTCGTCGTAACGATAGCAAATGAACATCAAATAAACACCAAAGCAATAGTAAATCCAAATAGCATCCAAAACAAATTAGGAGTAGATGGATAACAAGATATTGATCGAGATGGAGATTCGAAATGAGATAACATGATAGGAAGGTAAGAGAGATGATTCAACAAAGTGACATGGTTTAAGTTGACACGGCTATGGAAGACTTGGCGATCAAGACTAACGTTCTAGTAGAAACTACGATACTAAACGCCAGTAGTGCCCACTACATATCCCAACTAACTATATTAGAAACTACTTCATAATCAAGCGAATGGCATCAACACACATGGAATGGAACCATCCTATGCATTTAACTACATGATCACAACATGGAATGAAAAGGTAAGAGTTAACCACAAACAAATATTTAGAAGTATCAAAATATTTATAATGGTTAACAACAAGGAAAGTCTAAACATCAACCATAACAGCTAAGCATATGCACCCTAAGCATATGAGAAAGACACAACTGAATTAATATGAAATAAGGTAAATAATCATATGCATGTGATGAACTATTCCAACACTCAAAATACTAACAAGAGACAAGTCAAGCATATAACCAACACATGAGCAACTATAATGCACAGAACATCATAGGCATGAACGATTACTTGCATGAAAGATGTCTAGGCATACAATAACACAATAGCCAGGTAAACAAAACATATGAACGCTAGGCATACAATACTGCAATAACCATATAAACTAATATGATGTGTAAACATGGATGGTAATCACATGAGATACCACACTATGATTCCTATACAATACAATGCAACATCCAACTTAGTTTATATTGATTACATAAATAGAAAGCATGGAAATAGGACACAATTCTATGAGACTAGGTGACACGCATGAACACGGAAGCATGAAAGTAGCACACAACAATTGTTGTTTATAACATGCAAACACATGGACACATCATACTATGCATGTAGGCAATTTAAACAACTAAGAATACCATCAACAATATCAAGCAATATACTATACTAGAATGAGTAATAAGATGGCATGCATTCCTATGTTGTACAACCTACACTTTGCAAATGCATAGTGAACAACTTAGGCATGATTTGTAACACACACTATGCATCTAGTTACAATCACACCACACGTTGTCATGATTTTAATCATGTAAAATAAATCCTACTTATATAATTATGAGATCAATAAACTACTAACAACATGTATCTACTAAAATGTATATCTACCAAGCTAAGACTAAGCATGTGTGTAAACATAAAGTACAAACTTGCAGCGATATAACACGAGGTAGTTATAGAAGAAAAGCACGAATTCTACTTTGAGCAAGTGTTGTATGGCAATCAACCATGTAATCTTGCATAACAATCATCTACAAATCAGAGGAACAACTAAGCATTAATAGTTTCCCAAATAAACTACAATGTACTCGTTTCCAATATCAAGGCACCTCATTTGATATCTAGCACAAAGTGAAATATGCAATAACATATACTAGAAACAATAAATAAGCTTCTATGATAGACATGGCACGAGTTCAAACCAAAACAAACATGGGGCATGAATGATAACGAATAGGTAAACTATGAGTACGATATTTTCATGCTAAACAAAAATTAAATAAATCAAACATAACATATTCTATAATCATGCAAACCCTAAGATAACCCTACGTAAACCTACACATGGTAATAAATAAACAAAAAAACATGTACATAGCCATATCATACGAATACGTGCCACACGAAAGAAAAATATCACATGAAACAACACGTTCAACAATATTTAGCAACTCATAGAAAATTCTAGAATAATAGTACAAAATACTAAAGATGGAACTAATTCACAAAATTAGCACGCATGCATAAAAGGGAACTATACATTGTACCATAAATCATCAAGCCGAAACAATACCTACAACTATTTAAACAAGAGTAAAGTAATTCTAGTAAATCATATGTTACTCCTACGATTATGAAATAATTAGGAACGACTCCTAGGTATAAATCACACAAGTAAAAATAAATAGTGTAAGAAACATGCACGTAGTGCAATTCCCATTTGAACTATACGAGCGTCTAATATGATATACGTAAAATCTAAACCACAAACGGGTTCCTATAACCACTTAAAACGTTTCATCTATTGGGATCAAGATCACATGATGAACAAAAATGATGGAAATATGCCTATAATATTTGGTTCGGGCGACAGATAGCATCGACACGCCCAACGACAAAAATATGAAGAACTATGATGTCTAGGAGATAACATGAGTGATGTTGAGAAGGTGTGCAAGAGGAATTTGATGGAGGCTCACCGAGTTTGATGGAACGGTACGACGAACTTGATGAACAGTGTACGCGGACATGCAGAATTCTTCGTGTGTGGTTGACGAATCGTGTTCTTTCTTCTCTGAATGGATTCATGGCATGGATGTTGATCTTCTGGCGCGAGGGTTTGTGCTGAGATTGTCCAAGTCACCGGGATCAAGCATAGGTGTCCATGGAGCACCATTCTTTGGAGAGAGTTTCTGGAGAGGAAGAGGAAGGGAGAGGGCAGGGTGCTGCGGGAGTAGGAAGAGGAGGTCGGGGCGCACGTATATGTACTGGCGGATTTGTGAACGCTTGAGAGTAAAAGGGAATTAGAGAAGGCTTCCTTCATGGCTGTAGGTGGCTGTAAGTTTAGTCTTCTATGTAGGTGTGTGTGTGTGTGAACGTGTGAGTGGAGAAGGAGATGGAGCGATCAGGGAGGAAGAGAAAAAAACACAGCAGGCATCTATGTATCTTCGGTTTTGGAAACAGTCGGAAATTAAGGGAGTTAAGGAGGCCAGCAATCAAATCTTGGGTGGCTGTTTCTCTTTATACGAGTTTTGTGAACGTACACAGGAAGGAAGGAGAGGAGGCTCTAGTTCGGCTAGGTGTTGGGCCAGTTCGGCTAGCCCATGAGGGAGAAAGGAAAGCAGGGGAATATAGAGAGAGGAAGAAGTTTGTTGCAGCCCAGGGGAGAGAAAAATATGTGGACATGGTCCATTCTATTGGGAGAAAAGAAAATGAGATGTGAGAAGAGAGAGGTAGATTGGACTTTGAAAATTATGTCTAGAGTATGATAGAGAAAACATAATAATTTTCCTCTCAAGAAATTCTTGAAATGAAATAGAAGCCGAAAGAAATATCAAACGATTTTCCAAAAACTAAACAAAATTCAAAGGTGCATATTTTAATATGCCAAAGAGAGAAATCAAGCCCAACGAAAAGAAAAGAAGTAAACTCAAATTCGAATTTAGGTTCTCATTGGTACAATTTAAATCCTCGAAATTATGAAAGTCCAAATTAAGCTTTGTTACCAAATAAACACAAGGAATTTTCTGGCCCTACTTTTTAGAAAAAAAAATTTCTTAAACATTCCGAGAATCGGGATGTTACAGATCTACCCCCCGTAAAAGAAATCTCGTCCCCGAGATTTAGGCTGACTATAGAGAATGGGTTTGGGTTAGCTTCATCTTCAACACAGTTCTTCTCAGAAACTGATGGAACCATGATTGATTTTGATCTTGGTGGCAAGCAACTTCAGGGTCTTGATTGGAGACACTTCGATCGTTGATGTTGTCTCCATCTTGCTCAAGACTTGGAAGCAATCCTACGGTCTTGGCGATGGTAATCTGATAGCTTTTCTGAGTGCTTGAACATTCTTTGGTAGTGCCGTCTTCTGTAGGTCAAGCTTTGGTACGGATAAACTCGTTGATCCTTCCTTCAGGTTGAACTTTCTAGTCGGTGCACTGAAGGTCTTCAAACGTCGTCTTGCCATGAATCACCGTTTACTACCCCCCTTAAAAGAGGTTTTCCATGGGGTTCACATTGATATTTCAAAGGATGATGTTGCAACTTCTTTCCTTTTAAAGTGATCTTCGGGGTTTATAGAGAAGAGAGAAAGGGCATAAGAGGAGTAAAAGAAATCCTACACGAGGCAGAGATACCCCAGAAAATAAACAAAAGATAACATCGATAACCATGAAGCTATCCAAATATAACTCAAAAGCAACTCATTTTGGCAAATAGGGTTTTAGTATGACTGCATAGGAAAACCCCAAAAATATGCAGACAATACTCACACAAGAAAGGTTTTGCGTCTACAAGCTACGAGTTCTTTCACTACAAGGGTGTTAACAACCTAATCCTATATGGCAGGTCACATCATAACTTGGTGCAGATCTTCGACATTGACGTTTGAAGCATAATCGACGGTTGTTAACTTCTTGAGTTCTCGAGGTGTCATCTTCTGGGAAAATGTTGCTACTCAGAGCTTCAGGGGTTGAAGCTATCTTGAAACTCTTGGCACATCTTCTGAAGCTTCTGCCTTTTAAACACCATGGGTAAGGGGAAGGGTTTCACATACTATAATGAAGAAGGTAAGGAAGCAGAGTTTAAACTTTATTTGAATAAGATGAGACAAGGAGAGCAATAGCGAAGGAGAAGAGTACGAGAATGATCCTTTTCAAAAAATAGTTTTTCTTATAATAATAGTCCCTAAGGCTTTCCATTCTAACTAAGGCCACGTGACTAGGTCGACAACCTCGCTCTGATACCACTTCTGTGAGAACCCGGGATTAGCTTCCAGACCCTCCTGTGTATATTTGTCAACCCCAGGATCATTGTTGACAACACAGCGAAATGATATCATTGCATAATACGTAAAAGTATTACAAGTAGTATATTTGTCACAAGACATACCTAGCAAATTGTCTCATGAAATTTACAATCAGAAAACAGCGGAAAGTACAATGCGTAGCGACTCCATCTCAGCCACAGGCAGTCGATGTAGTCCACGAGACCTCACTCCTACGGGTCGCCATTGTTGTCGTAGTCATCACCTTCGTCTTCATGGATCTCTGTTGTCAACAAAATTATTGCCATGAGTACATTACGTACTCAACATGCCTCCTGCGGGGAAGGTCCTAACAACTATATGTGGCTTCAAAGGAAGGCTGTATGGCTCATTTGCATAAAAGCTAATTTTGTTTGAAAAACATATAGCAGTTCGATAATAGCAGTTTTAGATGAAAACATGTTTTGTCTTCGGAATAACTTTCATCAAAGTGAGGATCCTCGATCAACTCACACTCTTCACAGGTTCCAAGAATAGGGAAAGAGGGAATAAGAAAGACAGGTCCTGTATGTCAAGAAAGATTCATGTGCCGTCCATGACCGTGGACACGGCTATTCGAATAGTTTTACACTCTGCAGAGGTTGTACAATTTACCCACACGACACAATCCCGACTTGTTGCCACTAGCCGTCGCTAGCGTAGTACACCATTTGGTATACCGGCAGGGAGATTGTGACGAGGTCTTTCATTAGACCAAACTTAATGTGCCAAGCCCACTAGGTTTCAACACGGAAGTAACCGCAGTTCACAGTCCGAGCCCCCTTTTGTGCCGAGGACACTCCTCGCAAGGCAGCTATCCCATCTGCGGTACTGCGATGACGACAATAAGAGTGAGCTAACTAATCAACCAAGCCAGTGCCCATATAGCATGTGGCTGTACTGTTATCATAATCTTCAAATCCAAGACTTATTAGGCCTCATGCGGCACGGACAACTGATTGCCCCCTTCAACTCGTGAAGGGCGGCCAATCGCTCCTTCAATCCTTGATTCAGCTGTCGCCCGCGCCAGTATTCAGACGGTAAGTTTCACCCAGAGTAGAAGAGAGTAGAGGAGATCAACAAGGCCAACCGACCTAGCTCAGCGATAAGTTTCAAGTGTCAATGACTCAAAGGTCATTCAGCAAAGCACCTATAGGGTAATAAGCATGGCTAAGCATTTTTACTCTACTGGAATAATATATAATTCTACTCAGGTGTCAAGTGAATAGGCGACAAGCGGATCAAGGCATGTGTCAATCGACACGCTAGCTACGAGATTAAAAGCATGCATATAGTAACTATAAAACTCAATGCAATTTGTAAAACATAGGATAAGTATGATCAAAGAAGGAGGCATGCCTTCGTTGTTGAGTCCTTCTTCGATAACCTGTTTCTGTCCATGTCCAACATCGTCGTCACTCCCTACTCGTCGTAACGATAGCAAATGAACATCAAATAAATACCAAAGCAATAGTAAATCCAAATAGCATCCAAAACAAATTAAGAGTAGATGGATAACAAGATATTGATCGAGATGAAGATTCGAAATGAGATAACACGATAGGAAGGTAAGAGAGATGATTCAACAAAGTGACATGGTTTAAGTTGACACGGCTATGGAAGACTTGGCGATCAAGACTAACGTTCTAGTAGAAACTACGATACTAAACGCCAGTAGTGCCCACTACATATCCCAACTAACTATATTAGAAACTACTTCATAATCAAGCCAATGGCATCAACACACATGGAATGGAACCATCCTATGCATTTAACTACATGATCACAACATGGAATGAAAAGGTAAGAGTTAACCACAAACAAATATTTAGAAGTATCTAAATATTTATAATGGTTAACAACAAGGAAAGTCTAAACATCAACCATAACAGCTAAGCATATGCACCCTAAGCATATGAGAAAGACACAACTGAATTAATATGAAATAAGGTAAATAATCATATGCATGTGATGAACTATTCCAACACTCAAAATACTAACAAGAGACAAGTCAAGCATATAACCAACACATGAGCAACTATAATGCACAGACCATCATAGGCATGAAAGATTACTTGCATGAAAGATGTCTAGGCATACAATAACACAATAGCCAGGTAAACAAAACATATGAACGCTAGGCATACAATACTGCAATAACCATATAAACTAATATGATGTGTAAACATGGATGGTAATCACATGAGATACCACACTATGATTCCTATACAATACAATGCAACATCCAACTTAGTTTATATTGATTACATAAATAGAAAGCATGGAAATAGGACACAATTCTATGAGACTAGGTGACACGCATGAACACGGAAGCATGAAAGTAGCACACAACAATTGTTGTTTATAACATGCAAACACATGGACACATCATACTATGCATGTAGGCAATTTAAACAACTAATCATACCATCAACAATATCAAGCAATATACTATACTAGAATGAGTAATAAGATGGCATGCATTCCTATGTTTTACAACCTACACTTTGCAAATGCATAGTGAACAACTTAGGCATGATTTGTAACACACACTATGCATCTAGTTACAATCACACCACACGTTGTCATGATTTTAATCATGTAAAATAAATCCTACTTATATAATTATGAGATCAATAAACTACTAACAACATGTATCTACTAAAATGTATATCTACCAAGCTAAGACTAAGCATGTGTGTAAACATAAAGTAAAAACTTGCAGCGATATAACACGAGGTAGTTATAGAAGAAAAGCACGAATTCTACTTTGAGCAAGTGGTGTATGGCAATCAACCATGTAATCTTGCATAACAATCATCTACAAATCAGAGGAACAACTAAGCATTAATAGTTTCCCAAATAAACTACAATGTACTCGTTTCCAATATCAAGGCACCTCATTTGATATCTAGCACAAAGTGAAATATGCAATAACATATACTAGAAACAATAAATAAGCTTCTATGATAGACATGGCACGAGTTCAAACCAAAACAAACATGGGGCATGAATGATAACAAATAGGTAAACTATGAGTACGATATTTTCATGCTAAACAAAAATTAAATAAATCAAACATAACATATTCTATAATCATGCAAACCCTAAGATAACCCTACGTAAACCTACACATGGTAATAAATAAATAAAAAACATGTACATAGCCATATCATACGAATACGTGCCACACGAAAGAAAAATATCACATGAAACAACACGTTCAACAATATTTAGCAACTCATAGAAAATTCTAGAATAATAGTACAAAATACTAAAGATGGAACTAATTCACAAAATTAGCACGCATGCATAAAAGGGAACTATACATTGTACCATAAATCATCAAGCCGAAACAATACCTACAACTATTTAAACAAGAGTAAAGTAATTCTAGTAAATCATATGTTACTCCTACGATTATGAAATAATTAGGAACGACTCCTAGGTATAAATCACACAAGTAAAAATAAATAGTGTAAGAAACATGCACGTAGTACAATTCCCATTTGAACTATACGAGCGTCTAATATGATATACGTAAAATCTAAACCACAAACGGGTTCCTATAACCACTTAAAACGTTTCATCTATTGGGATCAAGATCACATGATGAACAAAAATGATGGAAATATGCCTATAATATTTGGTTCGGGCGACAGATAGCATCGACACGCCCAACGACAAAAATATGAAGAACTATGATGTCTAGGAGATAACATGAGTGATATTGAGAAGGTGTGCAAGAGGAATTTGATGGAGGCTCACCGAGTTTGATGGAACGGTACGACGAACTTGATGAACAGTATACGCGGACATGCAGAATTCTTCGTGTGTGGTTGACGAATCGTGTTCTTTCTTCTTTGAATGGATTCATGGCATGGATGTTGATCTTCTGGCGCGAGGGTTTGTGCTGAGATTGTCCAAGTCACCGGGATCAAGCATAGGTGTCCATGGAGCACCATTCTTTGGAGAGAGTTTCTGGAGAGGAAGAGGAAGGGAGAGGGCAGGGTGCTGCGGGAGTAGGAAGAGGAGGTCGGGGCGCACGTATATGTACTTGCGGATTTGCGAACGCTTGAGAGTAAAAGGGAATTAGAGAAGGCTTCCTTCATGGCTGTAGGTGGCTGTAAGTTTAGTCTTCTATGTAGGTGTGTGTGTGTGAACGTGTGAGTGGAGAAGGAGATGGAGCGATCAGGGAGGAAGAGAAAAAAACACAGCAGGCATCTATGTATCTTCGGTTTTGGAAACAGTCAGAAATTAAGGGAGTTAAGGAGGCCAGCAATCAAATCTTGGGTGGCTGTTTCTCTTTATACGAGTTTTGTGAACGTACACAGGAAAGAAGGAGAGGAGGCTCTAGTTCGGCTGGGTGTTGGGCCAGTTCGGCTAGCCCATGAGGGAGAAAGGAAAGCAGGGGAATATAGAGAGAGGAAGAAGTTTGTTGCAGCCCAGGGGAGAGAAAAATATGTGGACATGGTCCATTCTATTGGGAGAAAAGAAAATGAGATGTGAGAAGAGAGAGGTAGATTGGACTTTGAAAATTATGTCTAGAGTATGATAGAGAAAACATAATAATTTTCCTCTCAAGAAATTCTTGAAATGAAATAGAAGCCGAAAGAAATATCAAACGATTTTCCAAAAACTAAACAAAATTCAAAGGTGCATATTTTAATATGCCAAAGAGAGAAATCAAGCCCAACGAAAAGAAAAGAAGTAAACTCAAATTCGAATTTAGGTTCTCATTGGTACAATTTAAATCCTCGAAATTATGAAAGTCCAAATTAAGCTTTGTTACCAAATAAACACAAGGAATTTTCTGGCCCTACTTTTTAGAAAAACTTTTTTTTCTTAAACATTCCGAGAATCGGGATGTTACACTGCCCGCGAAAGGCTGTGGGTTGGCCGGATTCAACAGCAACATCATCGTCCGGCGGCGGCACTAGCATAGGTTCGAACGGGGTAGTGCTTTGGTCCGAAATCTATCAATTTGCTCGTTGTGTTTGTTTCACGGGTGACTAATGAGGCTACCGGGAGATCTTTGTGCATGTGCCCCTAAGGACCAGCGTCCCAGAGCCGTAGTCGTCACCGTTGATTCCTTGAATGGATCGAAAGAAGCTGACACCAAATGTCTCCGTTGCGTACGCACGACAAGAAACCCTACCCTCGGCCAAGGTTGGAGGGGCAACGGCTTTTGCCAGCAAATCCACCTGAATTCAGCTAATCGTCCTAGCCATCCAAGAAGCTTGCTGGAGTTTTGTAGTAACTTGATCCGCAACTCTAGAAGCCAAGGTCGAAGCTGAGGAAGAAGATACACGATAAAAACCTTGAAAGTCAGCTTCATATTTCCTGGATCACCAGATCAGCATCAACCACACCACGACCCGTGCACCTCTTCTGCACTACCACCATTGTGGCACAAAGAGGAACAAACAACTCCTGATCTAGCCACCGTGGAGAAAAACAGAAGAATGAAGAGGACCTCCGCCCAAGGGAGCAAAGCTATGGCGTAACGCCAGCCGTTGTGTAAGGCAAGTCCTAACACTAGGTTACAGGACGTTCCAGGGCTCCTCTCCCTAGCCATCACCAGCCGGATGAGACACGAGATCAGGCACCCTGTGAAGCTCTCAAGCGGACAGGAGGAGAAAGAAAAGATAAGTCAACAAGGGTTTCGCTAATGGTTAGAAAATGCCGACTCAGACCATTCGGTGCAAAGCAAAACTATAGGTGCAACAGTTACGAAAAATGATAACCCAAATAACAGTTGTTGTGAGATAATTCAGTCCAGTTGGTGTGAGCTGTAGACGTGGTAAAGCATTTTAACAATCACATCTCTACTGCTATCAAATATTACATCCAGTGGCAGCTTTATGGAAATCAAACACAGCTCTGATTTACATGGGTTTTGCACCAGCAGACAAGACTGTCTATTTTCCACACATCCAAGGCAGACACCTCAAAAGCCAAGAGGGAAGGTTATGAGTAAGAATGTTTTCCGACATATATATACATTTGGTAATGAGAACCTCTGTACAGATACCCGCAAAAGAATATCAGGAACAAATTTCTTTGTGTTGCTGTAACATCCGATGGGATGGAACTTGATGTCGCATCCATCATATCTGGAAGAAAAAACAATATGATGCTCCTTCCGAACTCCAGAAAATCAGCACGCTTATAACAATATGGTTATATCTCAGAAATATAAATATTTTCAACCAACTGCAAAATTAACGTTTTTGTTGGTCAGCAATTGCATGGCTGATATATCTGATCATTGTGGCCATAGTGATAAACTTCCGTTTTATTTGGTAAATGCGATGGTACTAAATATCACTCCCTGTAGGATACTAGTAAACAATCTACAGGGAGTGGAATCCCGGTCAGAAGCAGGATCACCACTCCCTGTAGGCTACTACTCCCTCCGTTCCTAAATATTTGTCTTTCTAGAGATTTCAACAAGTGACTACATACAAAGCAAAATGAGTGAATCTACACTCCAAAATATGACTACATACATCCGTATGTTGTAACCATTTGAAATGTCTAGAAAGACAAATATTAAGGAAAGGAGGGAGTAGTAAACAATCTACAGGGAGTGGAATCCCGGTCAGAAGCAGGATCATATGGCATCACACAGCATCAGGACAATCAATACATTGTTATTATTAACCAGTTATGAACCGCTGAATCATATTCAGTTGGCTGCTAACTGCAGACAAATACTCCCTCCGTCCGGAAATGCTTGTCAGAGAAATGGATGGATAAATTTAAGCAACAAGAAGTATCCTTGCAGTGAAAAATAAGAACAACCTCTATGATAGATCAGTAGGCTATGTATCAATAGACAGTAAGCAAATGGAAGCACGCGCGTCCTAATCTATCTGACTATAATTTGTTCAGGAAATAAAGCACTAGCATAAATATATTAAAATATGAAACACGTAGCTAGAATACAATATACCTCCAAACAAGCTAACTCCGAAGGGTCAATTCAAGTATCAATATGTAACTGATGCACCTTACGAACACAACCTGCAGAAAATATTCATTGGCAAGTTCAAAGTATCTAGTAAACATAAATGGAAGACAAGTATGTTCGAACTAATCACATGGCAGATATCAATATAATTAGACAGTTCAGATTTGACATCGGTATGTCCAGCACTAAACAAAATATCATTGTAATTTTAGTTTCTGCAGAGAATATATCCACAAACACAAATGAAGTAAATCATGCATAATCTAGTTCTCCTTTTAGTTTGCACTGATTGAAAATAATAATAATACAATTATATCATGATTATGTAATCTCAGTAATAGTTTTAAAAATATGACGTTCACATGATGAATGTGCCGTTGTCAATAGTCAAACCTAACAGAAAAAATTGGA
Organism: Secale cereale; assembly: GCA_902687465.1. Taxonomy (NCBI): domain Eukaryota; kingdom Viridiplantae; phylum Streptophyta; class Magnoliopsida; order Poales; family Poaceae; genus Secale; species Secale cereale. Next base: position 750,422,633 of record LR738711.1, on the reverse strand, counting down.
GAAAGTACAGGACTTTTCACCCACTCACCTTAACTGCATGAATGAAGTCTTGATTCCTCCTGAAAGAGCTTATCTATTGCGTGTGATCAGGTGTCCTGCACAAAAATATATTATAACAAGTTCACTATTCCAATTTGCAGCTAGAGCATGCATAGAATATGACTAATAACAATAGTGATGAGATAGATGTTATCCCTGTTAGTCATGTCAGTATAAACAACAGTGATGTGATTCTTTGATTAATAAAAGTAACCAAGGTGGTAAGCAACCTACATCCACATCTAGTTTGGGTAACACCTAACAAGAATCACAAATTAATCCTAGGTTGAGGTGGTCTGTGGTGGGGAAACACATAAGGGGGTTGGACGGCATTCATGGCGGGGAATCTGATGGATGGTTAGGGGCAACCAAGGGATTTTTTTTTGGGGGGGGGGGGGGGGGGGGGGG
>LR738711.1:750282572-750415397 GCA_902687465.1 Secale cereale | reverse complement strand
CGGGCTGGGGAAGATGGCCGGAGAGAGACGAAACAACGAGGAGATGGACGGAGGCCACTGACCCGTGCGCCGGCGGGAGTCTCTCCGATCCGTCGCCAACCGCCTCGCCTCCCGCCTCAGTTTCCTTCTCTCCGATCCGTCTCCAACGGCCTCGCCTCGCGCCTCCTGCCTCCTGCCTGCCGCCTCAGTTTCGTTCTCTCCGACCCGTCGCCTCCCGCCTCCCGCCTCAGTTTTCCCTCTTCGATGGAAGAGCCACGGGGGTGGAGCGCGCGAGCCAGGTTGCTCGGCCTGCTCTCAGCTTCTGCAAGCGTGGCCCGGCGGGGCTAGTATGGGCCGAAATGCGGTCTAGGCCAGCCCGAGTTATGCGCTTCATTTGATAGCCCGTATCGCATTACTGTCGAAATCACCTAATTGAGGAGTACTTAAACACTAGTATTATTGTTTCCCTCTCGCTAGGGTTTTTTGTCCTCCCGAAGGCGATCTTTCGCCACCGTCGAGATCGTGTTTCCTTACCTCCACAACGCTGTCCTATGAATCGCGCTGGCGAGTCCTGGGATCGAGGAGGGCCTAGGGTTGTACCAAGGAGTCCCGATCGCATCGCTGTCGGGCTAGGGATCAAGATGTCTTTGAGCGGGGCTTCGGGACCGGTGGAGGCTGGTCAAAAGGAGACCGATGAAGTAGAGAAGATGATGAAGGAGCTTGGATTGCAAGAGGAGGATCTAGACGACGTGGTGTTCGACGAGAAGGAGGCACCACCCGAGGCGGTCCGGTGGATCGCTTTGGCCAAAATCCACTCAAGCAAAACTTATAGTCAATTCTGGTTTTTCAAGAATATGAGAGCAGCCTGGGATCTTGCACAGAGGTGAAATTCAAGCCTTTGGAGGATAACCTCTACACTATCCAATTTTCCTGCCTAGGAGATTGGGAGCGAGTCACGTTGGAGGGCCCTTGGCACTTCAGAGGAGATACCATACGATGGATTAACGAAGCCTTCAACAGTTCAGCTCGACACCATAGAGATATGGGCCCAGATACACGATGTTCTAGAGATGTACGCACACCTTGTGCCATCGCTTGCGGCAAAAGTTGGAGAGGTCCTCTTTGTGGAACCACAATCGCACGATTTTGTGGGCAATTTTCACCGTGTCTGGGTCAGGATAGCCGTCGCGAAGCCCCTCAAGAACGCAGTATCAACGATTCGTGATGGAAAGCGTAAAATCTATCGTGTCAAGTACGAAAAACAACCAGATTGGTGTGTTGTTTGTGGCATGCCAGGGCACCTATTTAAAGAGCACGGAAGGGGGATCCACCCACCGTCGGCTCTGGTGTTTAAAGATCTTAGAGCTTCTTGGGCCATGAGGACTGGGAGAGGTCCTGGTAATGGATGAGGCCGTCGAGGAGGCCGTACTGGAGGCAGAGGAAGGGCGCGACCACGATAGCTCGTATTATGATGGTTTTGCTGAAGAAGATGAGCAGGAAACAAGCCAAGATTCAGACATGGTGGATGCAGAAAATAACAGAAAGAGAGCTTCAGTGGTCGTTCCATCTCAGGTGTCATCAGGAGAAAACACGGTTACCCCTGGCCGTGTTAATCAGCTGGCGTTGCTCCCTCCCGCAGCTCCCCCTAGCCCGAGTGGAACACATGACCCGAAGAGAGCGAAGACGAGTGCAGAAACAGAGAAGAAGAACGTCGCTAAACCCAGTACAAGTGTGAAAGGTGATTTGAAGTTGGCGGGCCCGGTCGACGGGCGCCGCCGAGCCCAATGAGTGCCTTATGCTGGAACTGTCGTGGCGCGAGCAAAGACGCGACAGTCCGTGAACTTCGTGATTTCACGAAGAAATTTGCCCCTACCCTACTTTGCATAATTGAAACACAAATAGATGATGCTAGGGTAGAAGCTTTATCTGGTACTCTGGGTTTTCATAATGCGTATGTTGTTAGTAGTCAAGGTCGTAGCAGTGGCATTGGTTTATTCTGGAATAATTCAATAAAGGTTGAGATATTTGGTTACTCTGTTTATCACTTGGATGTCTTGGTAGAGGAAAATAGCCAGGACAAATGGTGATTGACGTGTATATATGGTGAAGCACAAACACACCCGAGGCACCAGACATGGACGGTTTTGAAAAACATCAGTACCCTGAGCCCTTTACCATGGTTGTGCATGGGTGATTTTAATGAAGTCCTTCGTCCGGAAGAGCACGAGGGGGTGGGACAGCGAAGTAACGCCTAGATCCAAGCATTCCGGGATACCACGGATATTTGCATGTTGCTAGATATGGGATTTAAGGGCAATTTCTGGACCTTTGAAAAGAAAGTAGCCGGTGGGAGCTACACAAGGTGTCCGATGGACAGAGTGTTGGCTAACTGTGACGCCCCGAGACCGATGCGCCAGGTGTCAGCCAGTTATTCGCTATCGTTGCCATGTCATCTGCTTGCGTGTTGCATTTTTTCATATCATCATGTGCATTGTCATCAGCATGTTTTCAAAACTTGCATCCGTTCGTAGTTGCCCCGTCCTCTCCGTTCTGAGCCCAGACACAATTGCACGTGCCCACGGCACCTCCGAATATTTATTTTATAAGTGGCCGGAAAATGTTCTCGGAATGGAATGAAAGTTGGCGTGTGGTCTTATTATAGCATAGGTAGACCGTCTGCCAAATTTCGTCGCATTCGGAGCTCGTTTGATAGCACAACCGTTAAACTATAGCGGTAGTATAGCCGGTTAAACCGTCGGACGTTTCGGTCTCCGAAATGCGGTGCCGGGCTACACTTCTCTTCTCTCCTCTCTACCCGAGACCCCTCCTACACAGCCCACTAATCCCACCTAGACCTAACCTACCCCTTCATCCGACCGGAGCCGTCCAATCGGCATCCGATGGCCCCAAAACAGAGCAAAATCCCTAACCCTAGCTAAACCTGTTATAAAAGGAAGCCTATCCCTGCCTATTTTGGAAACCTAGCCCCCTCCTCGAAACCGGCGCGCCGCCAGCCTCCTCCCACCTCTCCACAGCCGCCTCCTTCCTCATTCCCCTCAGATCCGTCCCTGGCCACCTCACAGGCGCCATGTGGCGCTTCCTCACTCGCCAGCCGCCACCCACACGGCCGCCCCAGCCACTCCCACGCGGCCACGCGTCCCTTCCCGCGCCTCCCACCGCACAGGGCCCGTCGGAGCCCATCCGCGGCCCGCCCGGAGCGAAAAGGGCCCGTGCCCCGCGTCCCGCAGGCGCCCGAACCGCCCGCTCGCTTCTCCCCGCTGCTCCTCCTCGATCTGGTCTGGATCGAGAGGGAGTCCAGATCGCCGCACCTCCAGGCCGCTCCGGGGAGCCCGCCCAGTCGGCCACCGGTTGCCAGAATGCCCCGCCTCCGCCTGTGCCGAGCTCCGCCACCGTCAACTCTGAGCCGCCGCCCGGCTCCCTCCACGCCCGATGGCGTGCTCCGACGGCCACGTCGTCTCGCTGCCCGATCCGGTCGTCGGCACTCCTCCCCGGCCGGATCCGCCGCCACTGGGCTCGTCCCCGGCCTCCCCTCGCTCCGCTGTCAACTTCTGCCGCCGTCCCACGCCGGTAGCTCGTCCAGGCCAGCGCCCGTGTAACACCCCATATGTAATACTTTCCTATTATGGCAATAAAGCTTTCTCAATTGATCCTTGTCCTTATCCTTGGGGGTTCTTGTCATTTGAGCTCATTTCATTTTTGCATTGCCATGGCATTTATTTTATATTGCATCCATGCATTGCTTTCATCATCATGGCATTCTAGTTTACTTCTTGTTGTGTGTATGTGTGTGTGTGGCACCTTGTGTGTGTGAGGTGGCTCTAGCCAACCTTGCCTAGCTAAACCCTAAACCCCCTCCTTGTTCCCCTCTTCTTCTTCTTTTTCTTTTCTTTCCTTTTCTTTACTCCATTATGCAAGTCACCTAGCCAAGCCCATTATTGTTCTTTCTTTTCCTAAAAACCTTGCACCATGTATACACCCTCTCTGCCAAATATCACCCCTTTTGAAATTGATTTGGTTGGGTTTTAAAATGACAAGAGTTTGAGCCATATTCAAACTCCTTTTGTTTTTCTGCCTCTAAAAATGTCCAAACCAATTTTATTAAATAGGGCATAATTCAAGGAGCACGGGGATATTTTCTTTTTCCCCTAACTCTTTTCCTTTAAGTCTGTGCTTTTCTTTTTCTTTTTTGTCTTAAGTTAAATGGAAAAGAAAAGGAAGCAGCCACAGCAGCACAGCCCGACCAGCTTGGGCCTCCTTCTCCCCTCGGCCCAGCTCCAGCGCACGCAGGCGCAGCAGCACCAGCGGCCCAGCTCACATCCGCAGGCCCAGCGAGCCGAGCGCCGCAGTCGCGCTGTCTCCCTCCCGCGAGCCTGACCCAGCTGTCGGCCTCTGTACCCTCACGACCACCTGCTCCTCGCAGTCGCGTCGTGTCTTTCCTCTGCTCCAGAGCACCGGCACCGTGAGCTCGCCGTCACGCACGCCGAGGCCAGCGTCGTCGCTTCCCCCCCCCCATTTATAAGCCTCCAGGCCCCTTTAGGGTTCCTCCTTCACCGCCTCCTCCCAGAGAGTCTTCCCGTTCTCTCCTTCTTCATCCCCGCAGACCATCGAGCGCAGCTGAGAGCACTCGTCGTCGTCGGCGATCTTCCGGTCAGGTCCAGCTACTGGCATCGTGTCCTGCTCCTTCCCCGTCATCGTCTTCTTCCCCTACAGCACGGATCGGGCGCCAACTCGTCGTCACAGCGACGACCTCTTCTTCCTCTTCTTCTCGGGACAGAACCGTGCCAAGGTTCAAAGCTCGCCGTCGTCGTCTCCAGCCCTCCTTCGTCGACTCCTTCGTGTCCAAGGGTAAGGAGGTACTCCTTGCTCCTCCTTGTTGTCTGCTGATACGTCCAAAACGTATTTATAATTTCTGCTTGCTCCATGCCTCTTTTGTGTGATATTGCTATGATATTTATGCACTTCCATACACTTTTGATCATATTTGGACTAACCTATTAACTCAGTGCACCACAATGCCAGTTCATGTTTTCTGCTGTTTTTCTATTTCAGGTTTCCCCCATATTAAAAGTGCTCTAAAAATTCCGGGAAAAATACAGGAAAAATCAGCGTACCGGGAGCTTCGAGAAAAACCAAAGCAGGGCCAGAGGGGAGCCAGGGGCGGCCCCACCCCTGGCTGCCCAGGGGGGGCGCCTGGGGCCCCCTCTCCGCCTCTGGTGACCCCCCTTCGCATATATATTTCTCCCGTCGCGGAAACCCTGATTCCAGAACCCTTTTCTCCAGAAGCAATTCCGATCTCCGCCGCCATCGCCACCAAGTTTCGGGGGACCAGAATTCCTGTGTCGGCATCCTGCCGGGATGGGGAAGTGCCCCCGGATTCATCTCCGTCGACGTTGCTTCCTCCCTCCATGATGCGGGAGTAGTTCCTCCTCGGGGCTGAGGTTTCTACCAGTAGCTATGTGGTCAATTCTCTCTCCCATGATGTGATCTTCGTTGTGATCATAGGATATGTTAATCTAGGGTGATCCCATGATATTTCCCCTTCCTCTATGTATTGGATTGATGTACTCACTTGTCTTTATCTAGTATAATCCCCGAGACCAAGGTGACAGCGGTCTATTGGACATGGATTAGAAGAATATTTTCATGAGTGATTTCCTCTTTTGTGTGTTGATTGAAGATTGAGAGTCTCTTGGTGCTTGTCTTTGACTATCCTTGAGATATGTTGTGGTGATTGTGGTACTCTCTTTGGATGGCCGCGGTGACATTGGGAAATCCATAGATTGAGAACTACGAACTTAGAGGCGTGCTTTTGTAGCCCTACATAATTCTCGTCCTCTCTTGACCACAAAGGAATGACCTCCCCCGAGCGCATCAAGTGTGTTTCGAGGCACTCGCGAATTTTCTGTTGCGTGTGGGATCTGTCGATCTGTTTGTCGGCCGCCTGTGCCCAATTGAAGTAGTCCCAACCTTTGTTTTATACTAAATCCAGTGAAATGCTCTTTTTTTCGATACTCCATAGCCACTCATTCTACAGCTCCATGCAAAATGAGTCTGACGTGGTGAGGGTGCTCCCGATGGAAGTGTTACTCCAGCGTACGGGCGAGTTCAGTCAGGGCCAGCTTTCCAACGGACACTCGATGCGGGGCGGCTCTCTAGCTGCTCGATGCGGCTGCTAGGTGAGGAATCCTGCGGGGAAGCGAGCCCAACGACGGGGACGTGCGACTCTCGGCAGGGAGGTGAGGCGCCGGCGGGTCAACGCCGTACTGTTAGCTGTGACGATGATTAAGGCGGCTGAGGCCGAGACGGCTTTGCCTGGGCGGCCTGGCTCATAGGCAGTTCTCATGGGTGCATCGGCAGACCGGCGAGGGTGGCTCGGATTCGTTCGTGAGTCGGGGCGGCAACTCGAGGCTGAACCAGAGGCAGATCGCGGGTCAACGTACGGCGGCTCGAGGCGACTGACAGAGCCGGAAACTGTGACTTGTAGAGGCATTGGAAACGGCCGGGAGGTGGATGGCCGGGTCGGCCGGCGCACGCGCCGTGGAAGCGACTTGAAGGCAGCTCAGGATGGCGGGAGCCAGGCGGCGGCAACGGCCCTGTGCTCCGGAGACGACGAGCGCGCGGGGCTCGATCGGTGTCCTCGCGAGGCGGACAACATCCTGAGGTCTCGGCCGTTATTGGAGCAGCGCTTGAGCGACGGCTCAACGTGACATTAGCTTCAGGCTTGGCATGCTGCAGCTGAAGCGCATCCGCGGAGGCAGCTCGGCCGGGTGAAGGTAGCCCACAAACGATTCGGGGCAGCTCTCGGCGCCCGAGGCGGAGGTGCAGTCCGGTGGGTCAAATCCATGGTGAAGGCGAACCGAGGTGGCTTGGATCCACGTTAGAGGCGACTTGAAATAGACACGAGGCCGGGCAGTCTGGCGACCGCAGCTGAGGAGGAGCGGGGCGACCAAGACCGGGTGCGATGGAGATGGCAGCCCGCGAGACAAACGGCGACTTATGGATGACGGCTGTGGTCGTGGCCTAAACCGGCCGTGTAGGAGCGACGGCGGAAGCGCGGCTGGAGACGCCTCGGTGCGGGCCACAGGGACGGAATCCATGGCTAGAGATCGGCGGCTCAGTCGCGAAGCTGAGCGAGGGGCTGTCTCGAATCCGCCGCCGGATTGAACCGGCCCTGGCAAGGACAACCGAGGAGTCCGGGTTGCTGCCGTACCCATTTTCCGGGTCGTAGACGTCTTTTAGAAAATTCACGTCTGGCTCTTTCCTTTTCCTTGACTTTTCCTCTGCAGTTGATGGTTTAATAGTGACGGCAACTCCGATCGTACTGGTTTTAGCGATCTTCCGATGGAAACTTAACGCGTTGATGATGTTGACGACTTGTGACCTCTTTTCTTGGCAACTTGCGGCAGCCATCAGATCGCAACCTTTAATTTCCCTTAAACCTTCCAAACAATGAATATGTACCGATGAACTCGAAGCTGATGCAGATCCTTTCCAATCGGCTGTTTTTCATCCGGAAATTGCGAACTTCTCCATCCCTGTGAGAGATCCCTTCAAGAACTCAACACCATCGTGCACCTGGCCCCACGGTGGGCGCCAACTGTCGTGGAATTAACACGTCAGATGTCCGAATTAACGGACTTTAGGTGTGGAGCCGCGCATCTATGTAGTAGCTTGAGAGGGGTTGAGCGGAATCGAGAGACGCGATGCAAGACAAGGGTTTAGACAGCTTCGGGCCCCGGGAAACATCATCCGGTAATAGCCCTACGTGTTGTTTGAGGCTAGGTCTCATTATGATCCTTCTGGTGTTGCTGGTAAACCGGCTCTTTGTGTCTAGCCCTAGAAACTTGAGACAATTTGTCAAAACTTGTCTGCTTGTAGCTTGTCTAACTTGTCCCTCTTTGGGGAGCCCTGCCCCTCCTTATATATGTTGAAGGGGCGGGTTACATGTAGAGTCCTAGTAGGATTAGGATTGCTTTATTACAAGGAGTCCTAGTCTTGCTTCCTTTGTAAGAGAATATTCCTTGTGCTTTCTTCATAAACCGGCCCACCATACATGAACCGGCCTTCTGGGCCTTGGGCCTTGTCATCCATGATCCGCCAGCCGGGTTACCAGTGAGTGGTATTATTTAGGCAGGTTGCCTGTAAACCGTCTGGTTAGGACGGATCGCTAGTGAATCATCAAGTGTAAACCGTCTTAAGTAAAACGCCAAGTCCGGCCGGGTTATAATTCCGGCCGGTTCATACCGCGGGGTATATCCCCGACAGAGTGCGTCTCCATTGCATGTTTTATGGGAAATATCTATGTTAATGTTGTTGGGAGTTGCCACTAGTGAAAGTATGAAGCCTAGGCCTTGTTTCCACCATTGCAATACCATTTGTGCTCACGTTTACCACTTGTTTGCTTGCTGCACTTTTTATTACAGATTTATATTACTTTGCTTTGCCACTCCTATCATCCATATTTTACCATCTCTTCGCCGAACTAGTGCACCTATACAACTCCTAGTTGTATTAGGTGTGTTGGGGACACAAGAGACTTCCTCTATCTTAGTTGCAGGGTTGCTGGAGAGAGACCATCTTCAACCTCTACTTCCCTGAGTTCGATAAACCTTAGGTCATCCACTTGAGGGAAATTGTTGATGTCCTACAAACCTCTGCGCTTGGAGGCCCAACATAGTCTACAAGAATAGAAGCGTGTGTAGACATCAAGCTATTTCTGGCGCCGTTGCCGGGGAAGTAAGTGTTTGAAGGTATATCTTTAGATCTTGCAATTAAATCTTTTCGTTTCTTGTTTTTAGTTTCACTAGTTATGTTTATGGAAAACCGCACTCTTAGTTCGCTGCTTGGGGAAGGCCGCTTTACCACACCCGTGGTAGAGAAGTCTCCTCCACCTACTGAATGTATCCCGTTCGAAATACCACTTGGGATAATTGAAATAATTAGGGATGATTGTTATGATGGGACAGTCAATCCTAGTATTCATTTGTTGAAACTTACAGAACTTTGTGAGTTGTTTAAGATTTCAGGTTTGACAAGAGATGTAGTCATGAGGAAATTATTTGCCTTGTCACTGAAAGGAAAAGCATTGGAATGGTATAGGCTACTAGATGACTCTCACCTGCTGGATTGGGAAGAGATCCAGTCTCTCTTTTACTCCAAGTTTTATCCTCTTCATGAAGCCCATGAGAATAGGAATTATGTTTATAATTTATATCCTCATGACGGAGAGAGCATAGCTCAAGCTTGGGGGAGACTGAAAATGTTAATGCTAAAATGTCCTAACCATGGGCTCCCCAAAGATATGATTATTACTAATTTCTATGCGAGGCTCTCTCGACAGGATAAAGATTTGCTCGATGCTTCCTCTATGGGTTCTTTCACAAATGAAAAGATTGATGCTAAATGGGAACTCCTTGAAAGAATTCAACGCAACACTGAAGATTGGGAGATCGACAAAGGTAAAGAGTCAGGTATAATTTATGAGTATGATTGCATTAAGTCCTTTGTTGAAACTACAAGTTTTAATAAGTTTAGTGCTAAGTTTGGGCTTGATTCTCAACTCCTTGTTGATTTCCTCAAATCTTTTGCTTCACATCTTAATATGCCTAAGGAGGATTGGATCAAGCATCATGAACCTTTTAAAGAGATTTGCAAAGAAAATGAAATTGTTCATGATGATTGCAACATGCATGATCCAATTCCTAAAAATGAAGTTTTATATAAGCATGTTAATTTTTGTGGAGTGGATAGACCTTATGAAAGGCCTATGATTGAAGAAGAGAAGTATTGTAAGCAACATAAGCATGAAAGAACAATCACTTGGGTCAAAGATTTAAATGAAATTGCTAGAGAATTGTGTGACCTTTATCCTTTTACTTGTGAACTTTGCTGTATAGAGGGTCACTTTAATTTTCAATGCATGCACTTTCAAAACATAACTGTTAACCAGTTGTGTGATAACATGATCACCCCTGATCTTTATGATGAGCTTATGTTATTTTTGATGTGTGAAGAGTTATCAGAAAAGACTTCTTGGCTAGATGTTAATGCCATAGGAATAAAAACACTTTGCAAAATTGCCATCTCTATTGTGTTGTTAATTGCCATAAAAATGATTACATAAGTCAGATTAGAAAGGAGGGAACTTTACCAAGTATAAAAATGTCTCTTATATTTCTGCTAATAAAAAGGAGAGTTTCTCCCAAGTTTCCCCTATTGTTTCTAATGATAAACCAGGATATGTGGAGAAGCTTCATCTCCAACCACTCCCTCCTAAGGTTAAGAAGAAGAAAAAGAAGAGGAGGAGGAAGAGGAGCAAGAAGGAAGAAGAATGGGTATCAACCTGGCCTGAGCATATTCATCCCATCAACTTTTATCCTAACGGTTGTAAGTTTAAAGAAGAAGGTGAAGTTTATTGCCTTAATTATCATCTTGATGATACGTCCGTAGGTACTATTGAAGATGATTTTGATTATGATATGCATGTTACTTATTGTGATTGGGAAAATGATGATAATGCTACTTATGATCTTGAAAATCTTTTTGGTACCAACTCTGAAAGTGATGATATGGAAAGCCCTAAGCTTGGGGATGATAGGATTGCAAATCCTTTACCCACTAGTGATGTGATAATTGATAATTCTTTTGCTAGTAAGAATAAAGGCAACATGATTACAAATATAGTTGCTAGCAATGATAATGCTCTTCTCTACTATGATGATGTTATAACTCCAATCTATAGTGATTATAAAGGTACCTATGACATAAGGAGAAATTATCCTTATGAAACTTGTCATAATCATGGAGGGAATTACTCCCTTGTTGAACACCATCTTCATAATACACAATTAATCTATAGTGTTCAAGTTGTTTATGATAGTCCTACTCCCACTATTACCAATGAGAAAGATTATGCTTATGTGGAGAGTAAGAGTACCTTTTTGCATGTGGATCATGGTAACAATGCTTTATGTGATGCTTATATTGTTGAATTTATTCGTGATCCCACTGAAAATTATTATGAGAAGGGAACATATGATTATAGATATTTCAATAATATCAAGTTCCCTCTCTTTATGTTGAAGGTTTTGAAGCTGCACTTGTTTTGTCTTCCTATGCTTATTGCTTTGTGCTTCAATGAATTATTCTATTGCAATATTCCTATGCATAGGAAGCATGTTAGGCTTAAATGTGTTTCGTATTTGCTTCTTGATGCTCTCTTTTGTTCTTCAACTCTTATTCCTACGAGAGCATCATTAAAGTCTTAAGCCTATCTTTATGGCTATAAAGAAAGAGCTTTTGGGAGGCAGCCCACAATGAATTAGGTTTTATTTTGCTTTTGTTGTGTCTTGATGTTTGTTACTACAGTAGCATCATCATTGTATCTTTTCTTTTCAGCTTTGTGCCAAGTTTAGCCTCTGATTGCAAGAAAGTTCAAAAGTTGTGACGTGCTGTCCAGAAAACAGATTCTGTCCTTGGACAGAAAAATTCGAATAAAATCACCAGATCATCTTTTTGATCTGATTTTTTTTGACAGCGTGCTCTATACAATTGGCTTTCTAGCGTATGTTCTGAGTTTTTTGATTTGAGTTGCAGAAGTGCCCCGAAAAAATTATTTACTACCTGCTGGTCTGTTTTTCACAGATTCTGTCCTGTTTTGCCTTTTCTTCGTTTTGCAAACCTTGAGCTTGCTTTTTCTTTGTAAAAACCTTTTGGCAATATTGAGAAACAGTAGCTCTTCAAGATTATCCTTATTTCCAGTAGGGAAAAATTATTTTATTGTGGGTACTAACCTCGCTAATCAGATTATGATGAGTTATGTATGAAGGGAGTTTTCAAGTGTGCGAGGGAAGATGATAAAAGAAGATTCAGGAGGGTCAAACGCTCAAGCTTGGGGATGCCCCCGTGCACCCCCAAGAAATATTCAAGAAGACTTAAGCGTCTAAGCTTGGGGATGCCCCCGTGCATCCCCTTCTCCATCAACAATTATCAGTTCGTCTTTCGTTCCACTATATTTTAATCACTTCATGCGTTATGTGCTATGCTTGGAGCGTCTTGCTCTTAGTTTCCTTTTTAGTTTTCTTTAGCTTTGCTTGCTGTTCATAACAAGTTAGAACCCAACTTTCTTTGTGTGGGAGAGAAACACGCTCCACTTCAACCTAGGACACAACATAGGATTTTCATGCTTATCTTTGCTGTGTGTGTTCTTTGTCTTTCCATAGCCGCTGTCATGTTTAGCTCTTAGTTTTCATGCTTTTCTTTTTAAAGAGCTTTTGTTTAGTTGGTTTCTGAACTCTCTTGAGTTTTCATGTTTATCTTGTTAAGAGAGTTTGCCTGTTGCACTGAGTTGTGTATCTTAACTTAAAGTAGGTAATTGAGGTTGCTATTTAATTTTAGTAGTAACTTGCAATAGTTTTTGAGGTATTGACATGAGTAATGTCTGAACTTTTGGTGTCAAGAGCTTTAGCCTATTAGTGATAGATGTCGTATTTTGGGCAATCCGTGTTTATTTTCGAAAACCTACAAAATAGTTGAGAACTTTAGCTACTAGATGGATCACTAATCTTTGGAGGGATCGAATATTAGAGTACACTCACGTACCATGAGTCGAGGATGCGCAAGGATAACCAAACCCACATACACTCCTCCTCGGGGTACTTGTCTCTTTGTGAACCTCCTAATTAGATTGAGAGTTACCGATAATAAGTGCATGAGTTCTTCGGACTAATGTGAGTATTCGAAAGTTGACACTTCCACCTAGCCATATTTTTCTAGCCTCTTCGGTACCGTGCATTGCCCTTTCTCACCTCGAGAGTTGGCGCATACTCCGCCGGTGCATCCAAATCCTTGGCACGATACGCTCTGTCATCATAAGCCTCATTATATCCTTCCTCAAAACAGCCACCATACCTACCTATCAAGGCATTTCCATAGCCTTTCCGAGATACATTGCCATGCAACATCCATCTTCTCATGACTTGATCTTCATGTCATACATGCTTTTTGCTTGACCGATGAGCCGCATGCTAGTTGGGCCTTGCCCTAATCATTGCTACATGACGCGCTAGTATCATTGCATATCCTGCTACACCGGCAGAGGCATACATTTGTATACATCATGATAGTTTCATTTTCTTTATGTTGAGTACTTTTGTAAAGTGTGAAAGATCTTCTATACTTCTTGTAATATATAGAGTGTTGCCCCTAAAGTGAGGAAAAGATCCCAAAGAGGACAAAATCAAAAGATCCCAAAGAGGACAAATGAGAGTTAAATAGAAAGAGCCATTGAGGCCACAAAAAAATAAAAAAAGAGAAAAAAAGAGAAAAAGAAATAAAAAGAGAGAAGGGGGCACACTACTATTCTTTTTGAGAGATCCACACTCGTACTCCATCTTATACCTTGTACTCCATAGAGATTATCATTCATGCATATAGCTATGTGGGGACCTTCACACTATAGAACTTGGCTTGTATATTCCAATGATGAGCCTCCTCAAAAGAGCTCTAGGTCTTCTTGAGCAAGCAAGTTGGATGCACCCCCACTAGTTCCATTGGAGAGCTTACCTTAGCTCATATGTGCATCTGTTGCATGGCAATCTCTACTCCTCACATCATATCTATCATTTGGCTTTCTCTCGCCTATGATTGTCCTCATTGATGTGAGCCTTTCACACCTTTTTTGTCTTCCCCCTTCATCATTTTTCTCTCTTTGCCATCCTAAGTGTTAACTTTCTTGCTTACGCTCATCCATTGCATGAGTGCTCAAAATATCGAAAGGGAGTGGATCATTTTGACTTGTACCTGGCTGACGGTCTGGGGATGAGTCAGGATAAGATTCCAAAGAAGACCAAGTGTGAAACTTTAGTAGATTAAGTTCTCAACAATACAAAAATTATGTTTTACTCTCTCATATATCCCTATCCCCTTTCTTGCACGCAAACACCATTTGGAGACATTCGAGTCACGGACAGCGAGAGCTCTTGCACCTTTATGTTTTTATGTTGCTTGTTACAATGCTAATATAGACTATTGCTTGTTATGACTTGAACTGAATTACATGCCTTGATTGCTTTACCTTAAAAGTTCTTATATGGTTGATAGCATGTCACCACAGAAATTATGCTTGTTATCATTTACCTACTCGAGGACGAGCAGGAATTAAGCTTGGGGATGTTGATACGTCCAAAACGTATCTATAATTTCTGCTTGCTACATGCCTCTTTTGTGTGATATTGCTATGATATTTATGCACTTCCATACACTTTTGATCATATTTGGACTAACCTATTAACTCAGTGCACCACAGTGCCAGTTCCTGTTTTCTGCTGTTTTTCTATTTCAGGTTTCCCCCATATTAAAAGTGCTCTAAAAATTCCGGGAAAAATACAGGAAAAATCAGCGTACCGGGAGCTTCGAGAAAAACCAAAGCAGGGCCAGAGGGGAGTGAGGGGCGGCCCAGGCGGCCACCCGGGGCGGCCCCACCCCTGGCCGCCTAGGGGGGGCGCCTGGGCCCCCCTCTCCGCCTCTGGTGACCCCCCTTCGCATATATATTTCTCCCGTCGCGGAAACCCTGATTCCAGAACCCTTTTCTCCAGAAGAAATTCTGATCTCCGCCGCCATCGCCACCAAGTTTCGGGGGACCAGAATTCCTATGCCGGCATCCTGCCGGGACGGGGAAGTGCCCCCGGATTCATCTCCATCGACGTTGCTTCCTCCCTCCATGATGCGGGAGTAGTTCCTCCTCGGGGCTGAGGTTTCTACCAGTAGCTATGTGGTCAATTCTCTCTCCCATGATGTGATCTTCGTTGTGATCATAGGCTATGTTAATCTAGGGTGATCCCATGATATTTCCCCTTCCTCTATGTATTGGATTGATGTACTCACTTGTCTTTATCCAGTATAATCCCCGAGACCAAGGTGACAACGGTCTATTGGACATGGATTAGAAGAATATTTTCATGAGTGATTTCCTCTTTTGTGTGTTGATTGAAGATTGAGAGTCTCTTGGTGCTTGTCTTTGACTATCCTTGAGATATGTTGTGGTGATTGTGGTACTCTCTTTGGATGGCCGCGGTGACATTGGGAAATCCATAGATTGAGAACTACGAACTTAGAGGTGTGCTTTTGTAGCCCAACATAATTCTCGTCCTCTCTTGACCACAAAGGAATGACCTCCGAGTGCGTCTCCATTGCATGTTTTATGGGAAATATCTATGTTAATGTTGTTGGGAGTTGCCACTAGTGAAAGTATGAAGCATAGGCCTTGTTTCCACCATTGCAATACCATTTGTGCTCACGTTTACCACTTGTTTGCTTGCTGCACTTTTTATTACAAATTTATATTACTTTGCTTTGCCACTCCTATCATCCATATTTTACCATCTCTTCGCCGAACTAGTGCACCTATACAACTCCTAGTTGTATTAGGTGTGTTGGGGACACAAGAGACTTCTTGTATCTTAGTTGCAGGGTTGCTGGAGAGAGACCATCTTCAACCTCTACTTCCCTGAGTTCGATAAACCTTAGGTCATCCACTTGAGGGAAATTGTTGCTGTCCTATAAACATCTGCGCTTGGAGGCCCAACGTAGTCTACAAGAATAGAAGCGTGTGTAGACATCATCTGCTCGTCGCCGTTAGTCCCCTGAGCGCGTCGCCGTAGACATGTCGTCGTCGTACTCCCGGTGCTCCCCATCTCTCTGCATATGTTGCTGTCGCGCGCTTTAGTTAGTTGCGTAGGCCGGTGCTTCGCCGCTCTGGACCCGCAGCTAGTCGCAGCAGCTCCGCCGCACCTTTCCGCACGCCCGCCGCTCGTCGCCGACCCTGCCCAGGCCCTTGCGCCGCGTAGAGCTCCGCCGTCGCAGATCTAGCATATGCTCGTCGCCGTCGCCGTAGTGGTTGCTAGGCGCTGCGTATGCCTCGAGTAGATGCGGTACTCCTCCAGGAGCACTCCGCACACCTCCGCCGTCTCGTTTGGTCGCCGGAGCAGCTCCGGCGAGCCCTGGGTTTTCCCCTGTTTCTGCATCTGCAGTTACCTCTTCAGATATAGCACCTGTTATCTGTCAAGACTCGAATGCTAGCGCAGTGGCTTATTACTCTGTCAGTTAAGCAGGGGGGGTCTTGTGTTCGAATCCGTGTGGGGCAGTGGGTTTCGCCCCCTTTTAAATTTTCGCGAGAGGCTGACAGGCAGGCCCCACCTGCCAGCCTCACTATGCTTCTCCAGCCCCCGCGTGCACCCACTGGCGCCAGCGGAGCGTAGCCGGGCCCCCTTGTTAGTGGCTTGGGCTATCTCAGGCGTGGGTCAGCTTTGACCCCGCGTCTGTTTTTCTTTTTCTTTTCTTTTGCTGTTTTTTCTTGTTTATTTAATATTTGTGAAAATATGCTTCCGATGAGAATGAGTTGTATATGAAAAGTGCTTAGAATTTCATGTAGATTATGAATATGCTGTTTGTTGCCATGTTTAAAAACTTTTAAAATGTTGTTTGAATTTATTCTTGTTTTAAATATGCCTAAACTTGTAAAATTCATAACTAAATATCTACAACTCCAATTTTAACAAACTTTATATGCATTTGGGGTGGAAAAATGTGTAGAATATTTTGGTGCTATTGTTTAGCATGTTTGACAACTTTATCACAGAAGTTTTTCAGATCTGTTCCGAATGCATTTAAATTAATATGGGAGTTTCTGGAAATTGTTGTTCATTATTTCCAGCCCATTTAAATGTGCTAGCATGTTGCTGTAATGTTAGTTGCACCCTTGCCATGTTAACCAACTCCTTTAAAACTTGTTGGATGCTTGTTTGAACAACCTACATAAACTTGTTAGTTGTTATTTTGCTTGTTTCTTTCATGTGAGTGATCTTGTTTGATTATGATGTTGTTGCACTCTTGTGACCCTAGGCCATGCATCATATCTACTCTTGTCCTTGTTCATCATGTGCATGCATCACGTGCCTGAGCATTGTATTCTGATTGATTGTGTTCCGTTGTTGCATTGTTGTGTTTGGTTAGAGCCCGGTGACGATACGGAGTGCGAGGTTCCTACTGAGGTTGAGTTTGAGGAGCAAGGTTACGATCCCTCCGTGGATTCAACAGGCAAGATGACCTTACCCAGATATCACTACTATCTTTGCCTATGCTAGATGTCTCGCTCTTTTAGATATTGCCTCGATGCCTATGTCTGGTTGTCAGCCCTCCTATTGTTGCCATGAAACTCTCTAACCACCCACCTAGCAAACCGTTGTTTGGCCACGTAAGCATCGCTCAGCCCCTCTTATAGCGTTGTTAGTTGCAGGTGAAGGTTTGAAGATTTTTGCTTCATGTTGAAGTTATTGTTGGAATATCACAATATATAATCTGTTAAACTAAATCATATATACATTGGTAATGGGTGGAAGGCTAAGCCTCTTGCTTGGTGTTTTGTTCCACTCATGCCACCCTAGGAACCGTTAAACCGGTGTTATGTTCCTTGATTTTGCGTCCCTAACACGGTTGGGGTTTATGGGCCCCCTCGATAACCCGCTTAGCGCTAAAGCTTTTCCAGCAAGGCCCAACAATGGTTTTACACTTGCCTAATATCTAAAACTTGCATAGGGCGTTGCAAACCCGAGTTCTTAATTAACAACCCGGGCCAGTGCTCCACATGAGTGTTGGTCCAAACTAGGCAGACTGCGGGCCACCTTGGGGAAACCCGAGGGCTGGTATTTTCCTGTAGGATGACCTATCCGGTCGTGACCTGAGACAAGATACTCGCGGCTACTATCAGGGTGTCGGCACGCCGGGAGGTCTTGCTGGATTAGTTTTACCTTTGTCGGAATATCTTGAGCACGGGATTCCGAGAATACTCGGGTCTTCCCACCTTGGAGTTGCGACTCCGCAGATCGTGAGCTTGTGATGGGCTAAGTTGGGACACCCCTACAGGGTTTGATCTTTCGAAAGCCGTGCCCGTGGTTATGTGGCAGATGGGAATTTGTTAATATCCGGTTATAGATAACTTGACACCATGTTCAGAATACACTACCAGCGTGAGTAACCGTGACGGTCTCTTTCCGAAGGGGTTCGGGAAGTGAACATGGTGGGGTTATGTTTGACGTGTGTAGTTAGGATCACTTCGTGATCACTTTGACGATCGTTGGCACTTTATCTCCTTGCTCTAAACACATAAGTTAGTGCTAGTGCTGCTGCAACCTTGTTTTAAGCCTTTTCCACACCTAAGGCTTTGATAGTATTGCTACCCGAGAACGGGATTGTTGAGTCTTCCGTGACTCACAGATTCTACACAACACCAGATGCAGGTACCGTTGAGAACTACACAAGTGGTGGTTCAGAGTTGTATTGGGAGTTCGATGAAGAGCGTGGACGATACTACGTGTCTTATCCCGAGGATCAGTAGGGCTCTTACTAGGATGATCGGGACCTTGTGTTGCTTTATTTATGGTATCTTTCATTTGGATCTTCGTCCGTAGTCGGACTCTGATGTTATTTGGATGATGTATGTTACTGTTTTACATTGTGTGACGTGGCGAGTGTAAGCCAACTACTTTTTTTTACATTTTCATCCCCTCTTTTACATGAGATGTGCAAAGATACCATACTTGAGATCAATCTAGTATGTGATTATGCCTTTAAGTCGTTCCTCGACATGTGGGAGGCATAGTCACATACTAGGCATTACAAGTTGGTATTCAGAGCCTTCTCCGACCTAGGAGTCCCCCCTGATTGATCGAATCGTTTACGGTTGAGTCTAGGCACACACATGAAAATGTTTTGAGTCCTATATATATATCGGAGAGTAGGATTTATTTTTACTCCTCATCCCTTCATCGCTCTGGTGAGGACTCCTGACTATTGTTCTATCTCTTCTACTCTCAAAAATTCACTAAATTTTTTAGGATCATGCGAGTATTGTTTGGATTGTTCCGATATCTTTGTGACGAGAACATTGTTCTCGATGCCTCCTGTCATTTAGGGGTTGTGGCAGTGTCCTGGGGAGTTGAGCTCCGAGGTGTTGTCGTCACAAATGTATCGTAGCGGTTCTAGAATACTTAAGACGGGCAACATCGAAAACTCTTCTATGCGGTTAGTGTTGAGATAACCCCGACATCACCCAGTACCGGGGAGGTAGTTCGGGAGTATTGCCACAGCTTGTATAGCAGATGCGTTTCGAAGGTCCGAGGTAGATAGTTTCCGAGGATGACTGGTTATGTGTTGAAGGATGGATACAACTTGATGTAGGATTAGAGTTGAGTGCGCGGTGCTTCCCCTATATCCCCAACACCCGATTGCATAACCGGAAACCTTCAGAAATTAATAGGTGGGTTCTTCTAGTAGCTCGTAGGCATTCTTCCTACGAATGCACGGTATGAAGTTCGGGGTTCAAAGTTGAGTGAAGAGGTTTTATGGGCGTTGTTCCAATCGGGAGTTGCATCTTAAAGGGTCCTTGGCTATGCTGATCCGGGGATTGCAAAACCCTTTTGTAACACGTTCCATGAGCTTTCAGCACGAACATGTGGAACGAAGCTTCTATCTTGTATTTGTTCTATCTGCTCCTTGTTGTTTTTATTTACCTTTTGTTCTCCCAAGTGGCTTCTCGAGAAAATTGTTGTACCATTAAACTATGGAATACATTCGTTTATTTTGTTCGAATGTTCTTGTGAAGACTTATGTTGCACTTCTAGCCGTTGATTCAGCTTATATATTTTCAATCAATGGCTAATAGTTGTCATCTCATTCAGGATGGCTCCTAAGAAGGTTCCCAACGCTAGCCCAGAGGGTGAAGAAGAGCGTGTTCCTGAACGTCCTCCTTCCCCTCCTCCTCCGTCTGAGGCATGGAGAGCAATTATGCAAGCGACCAACCAGAACACCCAGATGCTTATGCAAATGATGCAGAACTTTCAAGCCAACCAAGCAAATCAAGGTGGTCATGGGAACCAAGGCCAAGGCAATCTGTTCAATCAACCTCACTTTGCAACCCTCAACCAATTCCTAGCAAACCAACCGAAGTCTTTCAGTTACTGTGTGGATCCGCTAGATGCTGAAGACTGGATAACAGACATCAAAAAGCACTTTGAATGCAGTAACGTGAGACCTGAGGATTATGTCAAGTTTGCCGCCTTCCAACTCAAGCACCAAGCCGCTGATTGGTGGCAACCGTACAAAGATTCCAGAGGTGGACGTGAGATCTCGTGGACTGACTTCTACAAGGATTTCCGCTCTCACCACATTCCAACCAGTGTCATTGAAGGCATGCGTGAGCAATTCCGCAACCTGAAGCAAGGCACCATTTCCGTCTATCAATACAATGTCAAGTTCCAGAATCTTGCCCGCTATGCCAAGCAAGACATCCCAGATGCCAAGAGCAAGATTTATCAGTTCCGTGGTGGTCTGAAGGATGAACTCCAACTAGCTCGCACCTTGTTCGAGCCGGATGAATTTGACCAATTCTACAATATGGCTCTTAAGCAAGAGGCAGCCCAGCTCAAGATTGAAGCTTCCAAAAAGAGGATCAGAGATGTTGTTCACTCCTCCTCTTCTTCCCAAGTGGTTGCAAAGTAGCAGAAGTTCTGGCTTCCGCCTCCTCCAGTGCTCCGTCCTCCAAACAACAACAACAAGCACTCAGGTGGCCGTGGTTTCTCCCACCCACCCAACCCAAGCAATCAGTCCAAGCCTCAGTTTCAAGCTTCAAGATCAAGTGGTCCTTATCACCGGCCTCTCTCAGAAGTGGTTTGCAACAAGTGGACTCAGAAGGGTCACTATGCTAACAAGTGTCCCAACCCAAGGCGCCTTCCGCCTCCTCTACCTGTCAGCACTGCTATTGTCAAGTACAATCCCAAGCATGCAAGAGTGAATCTAATGAATGCAGCTCAAGCGGAGAATTCTTCTGATGTGATATTGGGTAACCTTTGAGTTAACTCTATTCCTGCAAAAGTATTGTTTGATTCTGGTGCATCACTTTGCTTCATGTCAAGACCATTCTTTACCAAACATAATTTTACTTCAACATTTCTGGATAAGAAGTTGTCAATTATTTCTTCGGGCAAACACATGACTTCTAATATGGTGGCTTCGGATATATCTATTCATATGGGTGATTACCTTTTTCTGGTTTCTCCGGTTATTCTCGGCAACTCCGACATTGATCTTATTCTTGGGATGGATTGGCTCTCCAAGCATGATGCAAACATTGATTGTGCAAATAAGGAAGTCAAGCTTACTCATCCTGACGAAGACGTGATTATCTTCGCCTCTCGAGATAACACAATCAGGCTATTCTCTCTCAATGACAAGGGCGAGATTAATGCCATTTCTCATATTCCGATGGTCAATGAGTATGAAGATGTTTCCCCTGAAGAGCTTCCAGGCATGCCTCCCCATCGTCAAGTTGAATTCATCATTGAACTCGAGCCCGGTACCGAGCCAACATGTCGGCGTCCGTACAAGCTTTCCCCTGATGAGTTGAAGGAGCTGAAGAAACAACTCGATGAGCAAGAGCGTATGGGTCTAATCAGGCCTAGTACTTCTCCTTGGGGCTGTGGTGTTCTATTTGTCAAGAAGAAGGATGGCACGAAACGCCTTTGCGTTGATTACCAGCCATTGAACAAGAAGACAATAAAGAACAAGTATCCGCTCCCAATATCAATGAATTGTTCGAGCAGCTCAAAGGAGCAAAGGTCTTCTCGAAGCTCGATCTCCGGATGGGTTACCTCCAGATCCGTATCCGTGAAGAATATATTCCCAAGACCGCATTCAGAACGAGTTTTGGCTCTTAAGAATACACGGTCACGTCTTTTGGCCTCGCAAATGCTCCACCCACCTTCTCAAGGATGATGCACTTCATATTCAACCCCTACACCAATGAATTTGTTCTTGTCTATCTGGATGACATCTTAGTATTCTCCAAGAATGAAGAATACCATGCCAAGGACCTCCGTTTGGTCCTGGACAGGCTCCGTGAACACAAGTTCTATGCGAAGTTCTCCAAATGTGATTTCTGGCTGGATAAAGTCTTATATCTTGGCCATATCATCTCTGCTGAGGGTATTGCTGTGAACCCCGAGAAAGTTGAAGCAATTGTCAACTGGGAACCCCCGTAGAATGTCAAGCAACTCCGAAGCTTCCTTGGTCTCGCTAGCTATTGCAGAAGGTTCGTTGAGAACTTCTCCAAGATTGCCAAGCCTCTTTCCAACCTGTTGCAGAAGAATGTCAAGTACTCCTGGACTCCTGATTATCACGTGGCATTCAAAACACTCAAAGAGAAGCTCATTTTTGCTTTGGTTCTTACTCCTCCGGATGAGTCCAAGCCTTATGAAGTCTTTTGTGATGCTTCTTTGCAAGGTCTTGGTGGTGTTCTCATGCAAGACAAGAAGATTATGGCATACACTTATCGTCAGTTGAAACCAAATGAGAGGAATTACCCCACACATGATCTCGAGCTAGCAGCAGTTGTACATGCCTTGATCACGTGGAGACACCTTCTGTTGGGCAGAAAAGTGGACATCTTCACCGATCACAAGAGCTTGAAGTACATCTTCACATAGCCAAACCTTAACCTTCGCCATACTCGTTGGGTCGAGATGATCCAAGAGTATGATCCAAGCATTGAGCACACACCTGGCAAGGCCAATGTCATTGCAGATGCCTTGAGCAGAAAGGCATATTGCAACAGTCTCCTTCTCAAACCGTTCCAGCCTGAACTTTGTGAATCATTCAGGAAGCTCAACCTCCAAGTTGTTCCGCAAGGCTTTCTTGCAAACCTTCAAGTTGCTCCTACCTTGGAAGATCAGATCCGTGAGGCCCAACTCAATGATGCTATGGTGCAGAAAGTGAAACATGGTATTGCCAAGGGTACTCCCAAATACAAGTGCTATCGTGTTGATGAGAAAGACACCTTGTTCTTTGAGGACAGAATTGTCGTTCCCAAGGGTGATCTCAGGAAGCTCATAATGAACGATGCACATGACTCCCTCCTCTCGATTCATCCCGGAAGTTCTAAGATGTACCAAGACCTCAAGCAATCGTACTGGTGGACTCGCATGAAAAGGGAGATTGCCCAATTTGTGAATGAATGTGATGTCTGCAAAAGAGTGAAGGCAGAGCATCAACTTCTAGCCGATCTCCTTCAACCTCTACCTATTCCCGAGTGGAAATTCGATCACATTGAAATGGATTTCGTCACTGGGTTTCCTAAGTCCAAGAAGGGGAATGATGCTATCTTTGTAGTGATTGACAAGCTAACTAAAGTAGCTTATTTACTTCCCGTCAAAGAATCCATCAACGTAGCTCAGCTGGCAGAGTTGTACACCTCTAGAATTGTTTCGTTGCATGGCATTCCTCAAGTCATCTCCTTAGACCGTGGAAGTTTGTTCACATCCAAGTTCTGGGACTCCTTTCAGTCAGCCATGGGCACAAAAATTCCCTTCAGCACTGCGTTTCACCCTCAGACTAGTGGTCAAGTCGAAAGAGTGAACTAGATCCTCGAAGACATGCTGAGAGCTTGTGTCATCTCTTTCGGTATGAAGTGGGAAGATTGTCTCCCGTTTGCCGAATTCTCATACAACAACAGCTTCCAAGCAAGTGCCAGCAAAGCTCCTTTTTAAATCCTTTATGGCAGAAAGTGGCGTACCCCTCTCAACTAGTCCGAGACTGGTGAACGTCAACTTCTTGGTAATGATATGATCTCAAGATGCCGTGATTCCACTAAGGGACCCTTGAGGGCGGTCACTGAACCCGTACAAATGGCAACCCTTGGGGGCGGTCACCGAACCCATACAAATTGCTCGGGGCGATCTCCATAACCTAATTGGAGACCCCGATGCTTACCCGGAGCTTTACACCACAATGATTGAGCTCCGAGCACCACAAGGTTGGGGTTATCTCCCCAACGACACCACGAAGCTTCACCACAATGAAATATGGCTTCGAGGTGACCACAACCGTCTAGGGTGCCCAAGCACCCAAGAGGAACAAGCTCAAGGGTACCAAGCACCAAAGAGTAATAAGCTTCTCAACTTCACTCCCACGTAGCACCGTGGAGAACTCAAACCGATGCACCAAATGCCATGGCAAGGGCACACGGAGTGCCCAAGTCCTTCTCTCCCAAATCCCACCAAATCAACTAATGCTATGGAGGGAAATGAGAGGAAGAACAAGAAGGAGAACACCAAGAACTCCAAGATCTAGATCCAAGGGGTTCCCCTCACTTAGAGGAGAAAGTGATTGGTGGAAATGTGGATCTAGATATCCTCTCTCTTTTCCCCCAAAAACTAGCAAGAATCCATGGAGGGATTGAGAGATAGCAAGCTCGAAGAAGGTCAACAATGGGGGAAGAACACGAGCTCAAAGGATAAAGTTCATTGGGGAAGAAGACCCCCTTTTACAGGAGGGGAAATAATCCAACCGTTATCCCCTCTCATAGCCCGCGCGGCGCGGTACTACCGCACCGAACTTGCGGTACTACCGCAAGGCATGCGGTACTACCGCAAGGCGGTGCGGTACGACCGCTCGCGCGGCAGTGACCAGATGATGGCCTGTTGCACAGGGCAACGAACGGTAGAACCGCCGAAACGGTACTACCGCGCTCCCTTACGGTACTACCGTAAGGCAGGCATCAACTAGTACCGGAAATGTGCGGAAGTAATAAATTACATCCACGCCTACTTCCGCTGAGATTGGAGCTGTCGAAAGTTCGGCAGGGTAGTACCGGACAGGAGTCGCGGTACTACCGCATGAGGGCGGATGTAATTTTACATCCGCGCCTACTACCGCATGAGTTTGCGTCAGGGCTGGGGGCAGGGGTACTACCGCTCACTAGGAGCGGTACTACCGCTTAGCTCCTGCGGAACTACCGCTCCCTTGAGCGGTACTACCGCACACCACTGAGGCATTAGCACTTGGACGCCTTCATATCGCAGCTAAAGACACAGAAGGATGCAATAAAACCAAAACTGCCATAACTTCTACAAATGAGCTCCGAATTGAGCAAACTCAAACTTGTTGGATAGGGGAAGACGTGAAGCATCAAAACAGCGACTGGTTATAGTAAGTAGAGGCAGGGAGGTATGCCTAAGATATGGAGGAATGAATCCTCCATCAGATAAGAGCCGGCAAAAGCTCCAACATCGAAAACATCATAGAAGATGCATGTGAACTCCATTTTCGATGAACTCGAGCTTGTCATCAAGATGACCATAAGCTCTAAGACTTCCAAAGAGAACCAACAAAAACCCCAACGTCGAAAACATCATAGTAGAAGCATGTGAACTCTGTTTTCGATGAACCCGAGCTTGTCATGAAAATGACCATAAGCTCCCAATCTCACAAGGAGAATAACCAACAAAAACCAATAAAGATGATGCAAGCATGCAATGGTTTGAGCTCTCTACGAACGATACGATCAAGCTACTCATTGAGAGCCCCCCTTGATAGTACGACAATCGATCCTATAACCCGGTCTCCAAAATACCACCATGAGACCGGTAAAACAAAGAACCTATCAAGGGCAAACCTTTGCTTTGCACAAAGTCCACCTGAGCTAGATGTAGATGATCTTGACTTCCTCAAGTTGGACCACCTTTCTTGATTGCGTTGTCTCGGTGAAGACTAGTAGATTGCTCCCCCATACTCCACTATGGGTGAGCCACTCTTCGGCATATCTTCACAAGTCCATTGCCACCACAATGGACGGCAAGCTTCAAGCACTTGATCTCTTCGTGATGCTCCACTTGAACTTGCACACCGCAACCTAACCCCACAAAGAACTCTCACGAAGACCATGGGTTAGTACACAAAGCGTGATTGACAATGCTTACCATACCATGGGATTGCTTGATCCCTCTCGGTACATCTTCTACACTTTGTGTGTTGATCAACTTGATTCATTCTTTGACTTAGTTTTGATCAACCTTGAATCTTTCCAACTCTCTTCATTTTGATGATGTCTTGAAGGTAAACATGAATGATCACAAACTCTTGTTCTTCAAGACATGCTTGCAATAAGCTCAACACCCACAAGACCAATCTTTGGATAATTCCTTAATAGCACCTTGGTCATCACAAACTCTCCTTGAAACCAACAAATGAAATCCAAGAAAAGCCTATGAACAAACCCTTCAAATATAACTCAAGGCAACCATTAGTCCATAGAGATTGTCATCAATTACCAAAACCAAACATGGGGGCACCGCATGTTCTTTCAACTGTTAAAACGGTGTATGTTCCCTGATTTTGCGTCCCTAACATGGTTGGGGTTTATGGGCCCCCCTCGATAACCCGCTTAGCGCTAAAGCTTTTCCAGCAAGGCCCAACATTGGTTTTACATTTGCCTAATATCTAAAACTTGCATAGGGCGTTGCAAACCCGAGTTCTTAATTAACAACCCGGGCCAGT
The DNA here is from genome assembly GCA_902687465.1 of Secale cereale. Taxonomy (NCBI): domain Eukaryota; kingdom Viridiplantae; phylum Streptophyta; class Magnoliopsida; order Poales; family Poaceae; genus Secale; species Secale cereale. The sequence continues at coordinate 750,389,015 of LR738711.1, read as the reverse complement.
GCTCCACATGAGTGTTGGTCCAAACTGGGCAGACTGCGGGGCCACCTTGGGGAAACCCGAGGGCTGATATTTTCCTATAGGCTGACCTATCCGGTCGTGGCCTGAGACGAGATACGCACGGCTACTATCAGGGTGTCGGCATGCCGGGAGGTCTTGCTGGATTAGTTTTACCTTTGTCGGAATATCTTGAGCACGGGATTCCAAGAACACTCGGGTCTTCCCACCTTGGAGTTGCGACTCCGCAGATCGTGAGCTTGTGATGGGCTAAGTTGGGACACCCCTATAGGGTTTGATCTTTCGAAAGCCGTGCCCGCGGTTATGTGGCAGATGGGAAATTGTTAATATCCGGTTGTAGATAACTTGACACCATGTTCAGAATACACTACCAGCGTGAGTAACCGTGCCGGTCTCTTTCCGAAGGGGTTCGGGAAGTGAACACGGCGGGGTTATGTTTGACGTGTGTAGTTAGGATCACTTCGTGATCACTTTGACGATCGTTGGCACTTTCTCTCCTCGCTCTAAACACGTAAGTTAGTGCTAGTGCTGTTGCAACCTTGTTTTAAGGCTTTTCCACACCTAAGGCTTTGATAGTATTGCTACCCGGGAACGGGATTGCTGAGTCCTCCGTGGCTCACAGATTCTACACAACACCAGATGCAGGTACCGTTGGGAACTACACAAGTGGCGGTTCAGAGTTGTATTGGGAGTTCGATGAAGAGCGTGGACGATACCACGTGTCCTATTTCGAGGATTAGTAGGGCTCTTACTAGGATGATCGGGACCTTGTGTTGCTTTATTTATGGTATCTTTCATTTGGATCTTCGTCCGTAGTCGGACTCTGATGTTATTTTGATGATGTATGTTAATGTTTTACATTGTGTGACGTGGCAAGTGTAAGCCAACTGCTCTTTTACATTTTCATCACCTCTTTTACATGAGATGTGCAAAGATACCATACTTGAGATCATTCTAGTATGTGATTATGCCTTTAAGTCGTGCCTCGACACGTGGGATGCATAGTCACATACTGGGCATTACAGCCCGCTCGAGGCTTGACCGAGCATCGTCTGCGCGTGGGCCGCGACCCCCTCCGGCTCATCAACTCCGACCCAGCGCTAGCTCCGCCAGGCCTAGCTGCAGCCCAGCCGCTCCTCCGCTTTTGGCCCACGGGCCCGTGGTGAGAAGTCGCCTAAACCCTGCCCGTGCGAAGAATAGTTATCCTGCTCTCACCTTTGATGTCTGTGAAATGACTAAGTCCCTGAAAACTAATAAAAATGTGTGCATGTTTGCATAGTGATAACTTTGTGCATGTTTATCTGTTTGGAGCATATAATATGTCAAAATGTTCGTCTCGTGACGCTCTTCATATTGTTGTACTGTGGCATGCTTGTTTGAGTTCATCTTGATGCCCTAATCATCGTTGCAAAAGTGCTATATGTTATAAACCGCTGATAACTGTTATTTTGTTGCATGCTTGTGGTGATAATATCTTTTTGCATGTTGGTCCAAATGGAGTGTATGATATGTCAAATGTTCATTGTGAAGTGCTCTACATGATGGTTGCTGTAGCATTCATGTTAGGTGCCATCTTGCCATGTTTATCTCTGTTGCAAAAGTGCGTGTGGCTGTTAAGTGCTAAAAACTGTTATGAGGTGCTGATTTGTCTTTTTCTTATCTTTATGTGTGATTTTTGTTTGAGCTACATGTCAATATGTTTTAGAAGCACAATCATGTCATCTTTGTTGTGGTGTAATTAGTTTTCCATGTTATGTCTTGTGGTGATTGCAACAAGCTTGCAAAGTGGCCTACTCGCTGTTGGTTGTTTTCTTACATTTGTTAAAAACTGCTAAGTCTGAAACTGTTATAACCTGATGCCATGTTTGCTTGATGCCCCACTCAAATCCATGAATGTTTTGGGTTGTTCAATAATCATGTCTTGTTGTCCATGTTATGCTCTATCCATCCATGCCCTTATTTGCATATATGGCCTGCTGTAGCTTGTTATTTTCATGCTCTCAAGTTGCTATAAAATATTTCTGTCAGCCTGTTATCAGCAAGTTCAGTTTTGCCATGTGAATAGCTAGTGTTCTATGCATCCTATGACCATGTTCTTGCCATGGGTAGCTTCATAAACATGTATTCTTGCTATTGGTTACATTCACTTGCCATGATATGCTTTGAGATGAGTTGCACAAGCTTGCAAACATGCCTACTTGTCGTTGTTGCTGCCATGTCTAGTTTATTTTCACTAAGTCTGTGAAACTGTTATCTTTTGCAATATTGCCATGATGTTTTGAGCATGTTCTAGTGGTGTTTTGTAGTAGCTCTTTGGTCATGCTTGTAGTGCTGGACATGTACATGCTTGGCATGCCCTTTGTTGCTATGAAATGTTATTGTATCATGTTGTTTTGATGTCAACTATATGCCTACTTACTGTTTTGGGCTGATTGTTGTTATATCTTGTTTCATGTGTATGTGTTGATCCGTTGCTCCGTTTTGAGCGTGCTTTATATGAAACTTGTGTGTTTTTGCATGTAGATGCATAATAACATGTTGAATACCTGTTTGGAGTGTATTTGCTTTATGTTTGGATGCGTTTTGCATCAATGACATGCTTGACTTGTTTTGCTCATATCTTCTAGGCCGTAGCTCCGAATTAAATGAACTTTATATGAAACTTGACTAGATTTTCGAGTAGATCATCATGGTACATGTTAAACTGCTTTTTAACAACTTTAACTTAAGGTTTGTTCAGATCTGGACCAATTTCGAAATTTACATATGAGGACTTACCGGATTTGTCATATGTTGTTTCCGGCCTCATTTAAATTTCCTTTGTGTGATGTTCTTGCATGCTTCATCCCTTGCCATATTTTCATCATATAGACTTGTCTTGCATCATACTTGGCTGAGCATCATGTCTTGTTCTTGAGTGGTGTGTTTACCATGTTGTGTGCTTCTTCTCCCTAGTTCATATTCCGTTGCGATCGTGAGGATTCGTTCGACTACACTCGGTTCGTCTTCGTGGCTTCTTCTTCGTCTTCTTCATGGACTCGTTCTTCTTCCTTGCGGGTGTTTGCATACGAACACGTCACCGTGTACCTCCAACGCCGAGGGTGATGCACCGCATCTCACGTCGAAGGAGACCTGTCCGGAAGCGCGGTACGCAAGCAATCCGGCGGGCACTTTTGTAGACCCGAAACCCCACGCGTCCGGGAGGGATCCCATCTGGACGCATGGCGGCAATGGGCTGCCCTAGGCCGGCCTGACCGCCCCTAGGGCCTCGAGGTTCGCCGCCCTGCAACAAGAAGAACAGAGGAAGAACGAGGAAGAAAAAGAACTAGGGTTAAGGAGAAAAGGTAAAAGATAAAAGTGGTAGAAGATTTGTTCGATTGTGTGTTGTTCAATCGGCCGTCACCCCTTAGGTATATAAGAGGCGGCTGGACTTCCCGTGCAAGGAAAAGGCTTGGATTCACGTCCAAAGCCCTAGCCAAATTCGGATTGGTTTTGTCCGAACTTTCCAAAGCTGTTCGGTTTAAACTGGCTGCACCTTGCGTGTAATTTTTGAGGTGGTAAACGACCTCGGATGGAAAAGAGTCCAGAAGCAATCTTGACCGTTTCGACGAGACGAACAACTTTCATGTTGAATGTTTTTTGATTGAAGCCATCTTCTAGGCCAAAACGGTCACGCAATACCCATTGATATGTCTCCAACGTATCTATAATTTTCGATTGTTCCATGCAATTATTTATGAAGTCTTGGATGTTTAATGGGCTTTATCATTCACTTTTATATCATTTTTTGGGACTAACCTACTAACCCAAAGGCCCAGTCCAGATTACTATTTTTTTTGCATAGTTCATGGTTTTGCAGAAAAGGAATATAAAACGGAGTCCAAACGGAATGAAACCTTCGCGAGAGATATTTTTGGAGGAAATCACGCTCGGGAATCTTCGGGACCAAGTCAGGGGACGAAGGGCCAGCCCTCAAGGGAGGGGGGCGTGCCCCCTTCCCAGGGCGCGCCCCCCTGCCTCGAGCCTGGCCCACATGGCCCCCGGTGCCCTCCTTCTTCCTATATATACCTACGTACCCCAGAAACTCCATAAGCAGAGAGAAAACCCTAATTCCACCGCCGTAGCTTCTGTTCCCGTGGAGATCCCATCTTGGAGCCTGTTCTGGGAGGGGGATCCATCACGGAGGCCTTCATCATCATCATCATCATCATCATCATCGCCCTCACCATGAGTTGTTAGTAGTTTACCACAGACCTTCAGGTCCATAGCTAGTATCTAGATGGCTTCTTCTCTCTCTCTCTCTCTCTCTCTGGATCTCAATACAAAGTTCTCCTCAGTCTTCAAGGAGATCTATTCGATGTAATCTCTTTTTGCGGTGTGTTTGTCGAGATCCGATGAATTGTGAGTTTATGATCAAGGTTATCTATGAAAGATATTTGGTTCTTCTCTGAACTTTTTATGTGTGATCATAATATCCTTGCAAGTCTCTTCGAATTATTGGTTTGGTTTGGCCTACTAGATCTATAGTTCTTGTAATGGGAGAAGTGCTTGGCTTTGGGTTCAATCTTGCGGTGTCCTTTCCGAGTGACAGTAGGGGCAGCAAGGCATGTATTTTATTGTTGCAATCGAGGATAAAAAGATGGGGTTTTCATCATATTGCTTGAGTTTATCCCTCTACATCATGTCATCTTGCTTAAGGCGTTACTCTGCTTGTATGTACTCAATACACTAGATGCATGCTGGATAGCGGTCGATGTGTGGAGTAATAGTAGTAGATGCAGGCAGGAGTCGGTCTACTTGTCTCGGATGTGATGCCTATATACAATGATCATGCCTAGATAGTCTCATAATTATTCGCTTTTCTATCAATTGCTCGACAGTAATTTGTTTACCCGCCGTAGAATACCGCTATCATGAGAGAAGCCACTAGAGAAAACTATGGCCCCCGGGTCTATTCTCAACATATCAATCTACACCTACTTTACTTTTCTTGCTTTTATTTGCTGTTTTATTAAACCAAAAATACCAAAAATATAAACTATCATCTCTATCAAATGTCACTCTCGTAAGTGACCGTAAAGGGATTGACAACCCCATATCGTGTTGGCTGCGAAGTTCTTATTTGTTTGTGCAGGTGCGAGGGACTCGCGCGTGGTCTCCTACAGGATGGATACATTGGTTCTCAAAAACTGAGGGAAATACTTACGCTACTGTGCTGCATCTCCCTTTCCTCTTCGAGGGAATACAACGCAAGCTCAAGAGGTAGCAAGAAGAATTTGTGTCGTCGTTGCCGGGGAGGCTTACACAAAAGTCATATACCAAGTACATAGCACAAACCCTTATCCTTCGCATTACATTTATTTGCCTCTCGTTTTCCTCTCCCCCACTTCACCTTTGCCGTTTTATTCGGCCTTCTTCCGCCGTGTGTTTTTCGTTCGCTTGCATCTTGTTTGCTTGTGTGTGTTGGATTGCTTGCTTGTCACTATGGCTCAGAACAATACCAAATTGTGTGACTTTTCCAATATCAATAACAATGATTTTATTAGCACTCCGATTGCTCCTATTACCGATGCTAAATCTTGTGAGATCAATGCTGCTTTGTTGAATCTTGTCATGAAAGATCAATTCTCCGGCCTTCCTAGTGAAGATGCAGCTACCCATCTAAACAACTTTGTTGATTTGTGTGATATGCAAAAGAAAAGGGATACGGATAACGATATTGTTAAATTGAAGTTATTTCCATTTTTACTTAGAGATCATGCTAAAACTTGGTTTTCCTCTATGCCTAGAAATAGTATTGATTCGTGGAATAAGTGCAAAGATGCTTTTATCTCTAAGAATTTCCCTCCTGCTAAGATCATCTCTCTTAGAAACGATATTATGAATTTTAAGCAACTAGATCATGAGCATGTTGCACAAGCTTGGGAGAGAATGAAATTAATGATACATAATTGCCCTACACATGGTTTGAATCTATGGATGATTATTCAGAACTTTTATGCTGGCTTGAATTTTGCTTCTAGAAATCTTTTAGATTCGGCTGCCGGAGGCACTTTAATGGAAACTACCTTAGGAGAAGCTACCAAACTCCTAGATAATATTATGGTTAATTATTCTCAATGGCACACCGAAAGATCTACTAGTAAAAAAGTGCATGCTATCGAAGAAATTAGCGTTTTGAGTGGAAAGATAGATGAACTTATGAAATTGTTTGCTGCTAAGAGTGCTTCTTCTGATCCTAATGATATGCCTTTGTCCACTTTGATTGAGAATAATAATGAATCTTTGGATGTGAATTTTGTTGGTAGGAATAATTTTGGTAACAATGCTTATAGAGGTAAATTTAATCCTAGGCCTTTTCCTAGTAATTCCTTTAATACTTTCGGTAATTCCTACAACAACTCTTATGTAAAAATGCCCTATGAATTTGAACTAGTGTTAAGGAGTTTATGATCTCGCAAAAGAATTTCAATGCTATGCTTGAAGAGAAATTGCTTAAAGTTGATGAATTGGCTAGAAGTGTTGATAGAATTACTCTTGATGTCGATTCTTTGAAACTTAGATCTATCCCACCTAAGCATGATATCAATGAGTCTCTCAAAGCCATGAGAATTTCCATTGATGAATGCAAGGAAAGAACCGCTAGAATGCGTGCTAAAAGAGAAGATAATATTAAATCGTGTTCTTCTAGTGATCGTGAAAATAAAGATGAAGATCTGAAAGTTATTGATGTGTCTCCTATTAGATCCTTGTTTGCTAGTATTAATCTTGATGAGAATAGGATTGGAGATGATTCTGCTTTAAGGTGTCCCAATGATTCAGAGTTTTTAGATCTTGATGCTAAAATTGTTAAAAGTGGGATTGAAGAGATTAAAACTTTGCATAGTGATGAACTCACTACTTTGGATTTCAAGGGATTCAATTATGATAACTGCTCTTTGATTGATTGTATTTCCATGTTGCAATCCATGCTAAATTCTCCGCATACTTATAGTCAAAATAAAGCTTTCACTAAACATATAGTTGATGCTTTGATGCAATCTTATGAAGAAAAAACTTGAATTGGAAGTTTCTATACCTAGAAAGCTTTATGATGAATGGGAACCTACTATAAAAATAAAAATAAAAGATCATGAATGCTATGCTTTGTGTGATTTGGGAGCAAGTGTCTCCACTATCCCAAAAACTTTGTGTGATTTGCTAGGGTTCCATGAGCTTGATGATTATTCTTTAAATTTGCATCTTGCGGATTCCACTATTAAGAAACCTATGTGAAGAATTAATGATGTTCTTATTGTTGCCAATAGGAATTATGTGCCCGTAGATTTCATTGTTCTTGATATAGATTGCAATCCTTCATGTCCTATTATTCTTGGTAGACCTTTCCTTAGAACGATTGGTGCAATTATTGATATGAAGGAAGGAAATATTAAATTCCAATTTCCGTTAAGGAAAGGCATGGAACACTTTACTAGAAAGAAAATCAAATTACCATATGAATCTATCATGAGAGACACTTATGGATTGCCTTCCAAGGATGGCAATACCTAGATTTATCTTGTATCGTGCCTAGCTAGGGGCGTAAAACGATAGCGCTTATTGGGAGGAAAACCAATTTTATGTTTTTTGCTTTTGTTGCTGTTAGGGAATAAATGTTGCATGTAGCCTCTTATTAGATGTGTTTTCATGTTTTGTTTAGTGTTTGTGCCAAGTAGAACCTTTGGTAGGTGAAGTTTACTTGATGTTGCTGTGAAAAACAGAATCGTTAGCGCTCGCTAAAGTAGTCTTCAGATTTTACTGGAGCGTGATTTTTAGTTGATTATTTTTTATTCTGATTTGTAGACAAATTTCACAAATTTACCAATTTAGTTTGAATTTTTTGGAGTTATAGAAGTAGGTGAACCCAGCAGATTACTACAGACTGTTCTGTTTTTGACAGATTCTGTTTTTCGTGTGTTGTTTGCTTATTCCGATGCATCTATGAGTAATATTGGAGGATATGAATCATAGAGAACTTGGAGTACAGTAGTTTTAACACCAATATAAACAATGAATGAATTCCTTGCTGTACCTTTGAGTGGTGGTTTGCTTTCTCTTACTAACGGAGCTCACGAGAATTTTTGTCTAAGTTTTGTGTTGTGAAGTTTTCAAGTTTTTGAGTATTGCTTTGATGGACTATGGAACAAGGAGTAGCAAAGGCCCAAGCTTGGGGATGCCCATGGCACCCCAATTAAAATCAAGATAATCAAAAACCTAAGCTTGGGGATGCCCCGAAGGCATCCCCTCTTTCGTCTTCATCCATCGGTAACTATACTTTGAGCTATATTTTTATTCGCAACATGCTATGTGTTTTGCTTGGAGCGTCTTGTATAATTTGATTCTTTGCTTGTTAGTTTTCCACAATCATCCTTGCTGGACAAACCTATTTGAGAGATTTAAATATGGCCTAGAAATTATTAGAACACTCTATGTGCTTCACTTACATCTTTTGAGTTGAATAGTTTTTGCTCTAGTGCTTCACTTATATCTTTTAGAGCACGATGGTGGTAATATTTTGTAGAAATTGTTGAACTCTCATGCTTCACTTATATCTATTTTAGAGTCTATTAAAACAGCATGGTAATGTGTTTAGGCTAAAGAAACTAGTCTTCACGTGATAAACATCCAATGCCAATGTAGTAAAATTTTCACACCAAGTGCACTGAATAGAATGAGATGTTGGATGCTTGATAATTGTTTTGAGACATGAGGATAGTGATATTAGAGTCATGCTAGTGGAGTTATTATGAAATTGAAGAATACTTGTGTTAAGGTTAGCGATTCCTGTATCATGCACGTATGGTGAATCGCTATGTGACAAAGTTAGAGCATGAGGTATTTGTAGAGTGCCAACCTTTGTGTGGAGGTCGGGGGCGCGCGATGGTTAACTCCTACCAACCTCCCCCCTAGGAGCATGTGTTGATTACTTTGTTTTTGTTGACTTGTAGATTTTTGCAATAAGTATATGAGTTCTTATGACTAATGATGAGTCCATGGATTATACACACTCTCACCTTTCCACCATTGCTAGCCTCTCTTGTACCGCACAACTTTCGCCGGTACCATAAATCCACTATATATCCTTCCTCAAAACGGCCACCATATTGTTCCTCAAAACAGCCACCATACCTACCTATCATGGCATTTCCATAGCCATTCCGAGATATATTGCCATGCAACTTTCCACCGTTCCGTTCATATGACACGCATCATATTGTCATAGTGCCATGCATGATCATGTAGTCGACATCATAGTTGTGGCAAAGCCACCATGCATAATTTTTCATATATGTCGCTCTTGATTCATTGCTTATGTCGGTACACCGCCGGAGGCATTCATGTAGAGTCATACTTGTTGTAGTATCGAGTTGTAATTTCAAGTTGTAACAAAAAGTGTGATGATCTTCATTATTAGAGCATTGTCCCGTGTGAGGAAAGGCCAATAAAAAAAGAAAAGGCCCAAAAAATATAGAGAGGGGCAAATAAAAAAAAGGGAGAGAAAATCTCCTCCAAAAAATGAGAGAAAATAGAGAAGGGACAATGCTACTATCTTTTTCCACACTTGTGCTTCAAAGTAGCACCATGATCTTCATTGTAGAGAGTCTCATGATTAGTCACTTTCATATACTAGTGGGAATTTTCATTATAGAACTTGGCTTGTATATTCCAACGATGGGCTTCCTCAAATGCCCTAGGTCTTCGTGAGCAAGCAAGTTGGATGCACACCTACTAGTTTCTTTTGTTGAGCTTTCATTCATATTTAGCTCTAGTGCATCCGTTGCATGGCAATCCCTACTCACTCACATTGATATCTATTGATGGGCATCTCCATAGCCCGTTGATACGCCTAGTCGATGTGAGACTATCTTCCTCTTTTTTGTCTTCTCCACAACCACTTCTATTCCACCCATAGTGCTATATCCATGGCTCACGCTCATGTATTGCGTGAAAGTTGAAAGGTTTGAAAAGGATAGAGTATGAAAACAAGTGCTTGGCTGAAATCGGGGTTGTGCATGATATGAATATTTTGTGTGATGAAGAGGGAGCATAGCCAGACCATATGATTTTGTAGGGATAACTTCCTTTAGCCATAGTATTTTGAGAAGACACGATTGCTTTGTTAGTATTGCTTGAAGTATTGTTATTTCTTATGTCAATATAGACTTTTATCTTAAATCCTTCAGATCTGAACATTCATGCCACAATTAAGAGAATTACATTGAAAAACTATATTGGTTAGCATTCCACATCAAAAATTCTTTCTTTAGCATTTGCCTACTCGAGGACGAGCAGGAATTTAGCTTGGGGATGCTTGATATGTCTCCAACGTATCTATAATTTTTATTGTTCCATGCAATTATTTATGAAGTCTTGGATGTTTAATGGGCTTTATCATTCACTTTTATATCATTTTTGGGACTAACCTACTAACCCAAAGTCCCAGTCCAGATTGCTGTTTTTTTGCCTATTTCAGGGTTTTGCAGAAAAGGAATATCAAACGGAGTCCAAACGGAATGAAACCTTCGCGAGAGATATTTTTGGAGGAAATCATGCTCGGGAATCTTCGGGACCAAGTCAGGGGACGGAAGGCCAGCCCTCGAGGGTGGGGGCGCGCCCCCTGCCTCGAGGCTGGCCCACACGGCCCCCGGTGTCCTCCTTCTTCCTATATATATCTACGTACCTCAGAAATTCCATAAGCAGAGAGAAAACCCTAATTCCACCGCCGTAGCTTCTGTTCCCGTGGAGATCCCATCTTGGAGCCTGTTCCGGGAGGGGGATCCATCACGGAGGCCTTCATCATCATCATCATCGCCATCACCATGAGTTGTGAGTAGTTTACCACAGACCTTCGGGTCCATAGCTAGTATCTAGATGGCTTCTTCTCTCTCTCTAGATCTCAATACAAAGTTCTCCTCGGTCTTCGAGGAGATCTATTCGATGTAATCTCTTTTTGCGGTGTGTTTGTCGAGATCCGATGAATTGTGAGTTTATGATCAAGGTTCTCTCTGAAAGATATTTGGATCTTCTTTGAACTTTTTATGTGTGCTCATAATATCCTTGCAAGTCTCTTCGAATTATTGGTTTGGTTTGGCCTACTAGATCTATAGTTCTTGCAATGGGAGAAGTGCTTGGCTTTGGGTTCAATCTTGCGGTGTCCTTTCCCAGTGACAGTAGGGGCAGCAAGGAACTTATTGTATTGTTGCCATCGAGGATAAAAAGACGGGATTTTCATCATATTGCTTGAGTTTATCCCTCTACATCATGTCATCTTGCTTAAGGCGTTACTCTGTTCGTATGAACTCAATACACTAGATGCATGCTGGATAGCGGTCGATGTGTGGAGTAATAGTAGTAGATGTAGGCAGGAGTCGGTCTACTTGTCTCGGACGTGATGCCTATATACAATGATCATGCCTAGATAGTCTCATAATTATTTGCTTTTGTATCAATTTCTCGACAGTAATTTGTTTACCCGCCGTAGAATACCGCTATCATGAGAGAAGCCACTAGAGAAAACTATGGCCCCCGGGTCTATTCTCAACATGTCAATCTACACCTACTTTACTTTTCTTGCTTTTATTTTCTGTTTTATTAAATAAAAAATACCAAAAATATAAACTATCATCTCTATCAGATCTCACTCTTGTAAGTGACCGTAAAGGGATTGACAACCCCTTATCGCGTTGGCTGCGAAGTTCTTATTTGTTTGTGCAGGTGTGAGGGACTTGCGAGTGGTCTCCTACTGGATTGATACCTTGGTTCTCAAAAACTGAGGGAAATACTTACGCTACTGTGCTGCATCTCCCTTTCCTCTTCGAGGGAATACAACGCAAGCTCAAGAGGTAGCACCCATCAGACACGTGGCTGGTGGGGCGCGCCAGTTATAGCACCGTGACAGGGCTGCATTCGGATGGCTGTAAGTTTTGCATACGAACTTGGAGTGGGACGATTTTTATATAAAAATTGACCGTTTCGATGAGACGAAGACAATTCATGTAGAAAGGTTTCCAATATGAGGCAGTCTTGATGGTGTTATCAGCCCAATAGTGTTATGAATACAAAATCTCAGTATTTCGAACACAACTTCGGCCTTCGAGATGAGATTGGATGGCGATGCCCCAAACTTCAAAGATGTTCATATGGACAATATGAAACTTTTTTATGTATATCACTTCTCCATTTGAGGTCATATTAATTAAGTTATTGATCGTGCCAAAATCTGGTGTCAACACATGCCCCCCTGTTTTTCGACAAAACTTGGATGCCGAAAAATAATTTGCACATAGCTTGTTCTAAGGACGATGTCAACACTCCATCGGCCATTTTGCTTGTTTTAGGACAATAAGTATATATCGACCATTGCTTGTTTGAACCTCTTGATGCAAACTTGGGTGAAAACTTCTCAACTTCTATAACAATCCGGTGATAAGGTTCCATAGATCAAAACCATCCCCCGAACCATATTGTTCACCCTTTCACTAGGATTTTACCGATAATCAAGAATGAACTTCCCCCAATCCTTACTTCGCCTGCATAAAAAATTCATTAGTGGCCGAAGCTGCGGACTTCGGTTCGGCCTCACCTATATTATTGACGAGACTAAGCATCGGCTATTGATAGAAATTCAATACACCATGATTAACATAGTAGCCGGATGCTTGCTGTGCCAACTTTTCTTGAATTTTCACGCCTAGAAATATGAACAATTTTAAAGCAACCGAAGGTCAATTTTGCATCTAGACATATCTCAAGATAAACTATAAGTGATTCGTCAAAACATTGATAACCCTTGGATGTTTGTTGCACTACTCATAACGAATCACCGAAAGCCTCAATATGTATAGCACATATAGCAAGTAAAAGAGTCAATCCGAATAACAATGCAAATTCGGCTTTGATTAATCATGCATAAAAACATTCTAAGCGGCATGAGGCTTCAAAAATATAGTACCACAAGGAGATATATAAACAACACCAACACTTTGGCCATTGCTACGAATTGAACAATCAAAACATAATATCCATAGTACTAGAGAGACAAGGCTAACATCAATATTATGCATGTCATTAATCCAATGTTAAGTAATAAAATCAGCTACGGCTTGGCCTCTTATAGATCTCAAAGATGCATAAGCCAAATCATATCCAAACAAAGTATAAGCTCACTAGCCAATTCTGCAACTATGAATTGGTCTATGCAACATACATTCAATGATATCTCAACTCCATTCAATCAAAATATAGGCATACATATGAACTTCCATGAGCACATACCTTGTCTCGCTCTCCAATCGAACTAAGGACGATGTTAGAATACTACATCGGCCATGCATTGACATACTCTTAGGACGATACATAAATATCGGCCATTACCATGTGGTCCCTATAGAATTCATCCACCAAGTCATGTATAGCCGAAATAAACAAATGAAATAGCAATAAAATATTTAGGCCCCTTTGTATTAGCAAAAAATGTAACTAACCAAATGTATAGGGATTTGGTAATACCCTCTCATGATATGGAAAATTATGTTGCATCCATGGATCCAAATAAATCCATGGAGGGTAACTGATCATACCTAGGGATGAATTCCATGTCAAAGGCATCAATTGCATGGTTGAAGAAAATGGATGATATGCTAACCGAAGATTTTGATGTCGTGATGCACGCCTTCGGCTTAATTGTTTGTTGCTTCCATTCTTCTCTTTCTTCACTTATATTGTACTTGTTGCAATAGAAGTATGCACATTATTTTTGTTATGATTGATCTTCTTGGGAACCCATGCCATGTTCTTCTGTCTCAGCTCTTGTGCTCTAAGATTTTGTAATTTCTTATTTTTCCAATAAGATAAGCCGAGTGGGCAACTCGGCTGTGATTCTGTTTCAACAAATGGCAACTCTTTTTTGGCCTTGTGCACCCTCAACTTCTATTCTTCAGATTTGGCACTTTGATCTTTAGCAATTGATTGCTTCACTTCTTTGCCTTTTCAGCCAATGTCAATATTTTAGTTGGCTCTTTGTTATTTGAGATCAAATCTGAAGTAGCACACTTACGACCATCTCTCTTGACCCATTATACTTGCTTGACCACCTCATTATTCTTCCTTGATCTCTGGACCGATTCCTTATGATCGAAACGGTCTCTAATATGTGATTGTTCAAATGTTGATCTTCTCGGAGCTGCATAATATTGGTGAGATGGTTTAAAATAAGATGGATAATGTTCCCTTGTATCATACCTGTCCCGTGATGGATATGAATCTACATGAGCATAGGGAGGCATCTACGGCATTGGCATTGGCGGCCCAAAATAAGGATATGAATATGTTGCATAAAAATTGTCACTTTGCCAATACCGATCCTCATACTTGCGCCTTGGGGTGATCTTGCTTTCTTTGCATGATTTGGCCGATAAGCATTCTTCTCTTCACTCTTCTTTTGATACTTATCCAATAGTTCAGCAAAGGTGATTTTTGATCTCTTACTCTCGCGCTTCTTTCGGCCTTTGTTTTCTTTTGGTTTGCTTTCATCCATGATTAGATTTGCTTGCTGCCCCCCAATCCTTGGCATCTCCATTGTAGCATCGATGGAATTTTCACCCTCAAGATTATGTTCATTATGCTCTTCAACAACTTCTTTACTTGAAAGCTTGATCCCATCACTTGCAGTTTTTACCTTCTCTCTAAATGGATCGGCTTGAAGCAGCCGGTGCAAAAACTTTTTGCCATCAGGACCAATCGGAATAGTCTGGTCATCCTTTTATGCTTCAAAAAAATTCAATCATCCTTTTTCAATGGCCGATCTAACTATTTGCTGAAACATGTTGCAATCCTCAAAATTATGTTTGAATGAATGATGCAACCTACAATACATTTGTCCTTGAATTGATGGATTGACATGGTGATCAAGAATTCTTATGTAATTATTTTTCAGCAACAAATCAAATATTTGATCACACGTGCTTGAATTGAAGGTAAACTCTTTATTCTCTAGCCGATCTTGCTGTGAGAACGACTTTGAAGTTAAGCAAACGAATGGTTCAGATTTTGCATTACCCCATTCGGATTTGCATTGTGTTTTGTACTCTATCTCCGATGTCTTTGAAAAGGAAATTATACCATCATCGGTTTTCTCAACAGAGTATAACCTTGGCTTTAAATTTCTGAAATCAAAGTAGTTAGAACATACATGTCTCAATTGAGGCCATGCGTAAGCCAAGTATGAAGCAAGCAAAGCAACCCAATTAGATGTGAATTTTAAATAAAGCAATGGGAAAAACTTTGGTTGTAATAATAAATCACTATCGGTCTTTGTAAATGGCACAATAGGTTGACCGATATGTTCTATAACAATTTTATTGCTAACAAGTAAATTACCCTTCCTCATTGGTCTTTCAAAATTACTTATGATGATTTTTCTAATAGATGCATCAACAATAAAGTTGCGACCAAATCTGGAAACATGTAAATTACTTGCTAGACATACCTCTTCAAATATGTTGGGAGAGCATGATGGCGGTGTAACTTGAACAATATCTTGCTCTATCTTTGGATGGCTCCCCAACACCTTGTCATCATCTTTTTCTTGATTCCGCGCATCATTACTTTGAAGATCCTTTTCAGTCGAACTTTGTTTGGCTACTTGCTCTTGCCTTTGAGGCTTGTCAATTTCTACGGCACAGAACTCATAGGGCAGGAAGTAGGTTCCATTAACTTCAGAAAATCAAGCACGGCTGTTTTCCTATGCTTGCCATGCCCTTTCTCAATGTTGTTCGCATCTTTGAATTTGATGGATTCGGAATATGTACTACTTGATTCGGCTTTTTCAACTGAAGTACTTTTAGTTTCCGAATCATCATTCTTTTCATCGGTTATATCAATTGGCAAAGATTTTTTCCTTTGAGCCAATTCCCTATCAATTATCTCTTGGCAAAGTACTTGCACCCTATCGCGCAAAGCTTTAACTCCCCTCTCAATTTCATTCCGCTCTAGATTTGCCCCCCAATTCTTTTAGGATCTTTCGGCAATGAACTGTTAGTGTTGCCGAAATTTTGCAACTGTGTAGAGGGTGTATAATATGTTGCGGCACTAGGTGGAGGCGTATGCACTGGTGTATAACAATATGCTCTCTCGCCAATTCTATCAATTTATGAAGTTTCATCTTCTTGCAAAACTCTAGCCTTTATTGTAGCATAATCAGGATACAATCCCTTTTCATATTGTTCAAGGCAAAGAGCATTAATCCTCTTATTTTGTGTCAAGCTCTTTTTTAATGCAGCCACAACCGCTTCTGGAAGGGATTGCTTCACAATACTTTCAGATTCTTCCGGCAATGATTTGTGAGTGTTGCCGAAATTCTTGACTTGCATAGAGCATGCATTATATGCTACAATATTAGAGAAGACGTGTGCACTGTTGGAAATTTTTCACTTATTCGGCTATGACCATGAAGGGGTGGAGCCGAATTATGAAAATCTACAGTTGTATACGGTGCCGAAAAATTACTAACATGAGGTGTAGCATATGACTGTTGAGAGTAACATGCCGAATAGCTAGTAGTAGCATGGCCAATTCTCCCATCCACCGGCAAGGTTGGATTCACATATTGCAAATTAGTTGCCGATGAATAAAAGGGTGAAACACTTTCTTGTATGCTATTGGAAATTTTAACATGAGGTGTTTCAAATTGATTAACCAAACCCATCATGTTGTTCATCGACATATGAATTTGTGGGGTTGCCGATGCATGAGAATTTGGATACATATGTTGTACGTTACTAAAATCATAAGAATTTGAAGCATGAAGATTGTTTTGCATCGGCCCTTGCATGTAATTAGACGCATGATTGATGAAACTAGGGCTAGCCGATACATTATGCTCATTAGGTGATCTAGCAACAACATATGGATTATTTGCATCTACAAAGGGGAATTGGGTACTCATATTACCTTTGTAGATTGCAGCAACTTGATGACGATCTCTTTGTAGCAAGAACGGGCCGGAGACCGCTCAAAGCTTCGTCCCCAGCGGATTCGCCAAAAAGTGTGTTCGCACACGAACACGTCACCGTATATCGCCGAGGGTGATGCACCGCAGCTCACGTCGAAGGAGACCCGTCCGAAAGCGCGGTACGCAAGCAATCCGGCGGGCACTTTTGTAGACCCGAAACCCCACGCGCCCGGGAGGGATCCCGTCTGGACGCATGATACGTCCCAAACGTATCCATAATTTTTGCTTGTGCCATGCTTGTTTTGCATCATTGTCTCATGTTTATATCAAAGTTTTCTATCTTTTTAGGCATTTATTGGACTAACCTACTAATGGTTGCAAAAGTGCACAATGTTCTTGTTTTACACTTTATTGTGTAGGAATTACTTGGAAATTGACAAAAACGCAAAAGGAGTCGTATTGGAGTAGGACTCTGACTTTCCTGAAATCTGTCTGAGAACGTTTTTAGAAGATGGTCATGTTCCGGCCCGAAGATGACGTCAAACGGAAAAAGCCTAGTTGCAAAAGTTGTGGGGAATTTCGAGGGGATGCTTCTGGATATAAAATTCGTCCAAATCGGAGTCCGGACGGCAGAGAAAAGCCCGTTTTACTGAAGCCCAAAATCTGATGACGGGAATCCGAGAGTCTATATAAAGAGAGGAAACCTAGGTCACCAAGGGCCACAAATTTTCCTCCTCCCAAGCCGCCGTCTTGGAGGGGAGGACCAGCACCATCCACAAGGAAGAAGGGGGGCCATGGAGCCGCTGCCCCCTAGGGCCGCCGCCGCCCCGGAGGGCCGCCGCCGCCACGGCTGCCGCCGGCCGCCTCCTCCTCGCGGGGCTGCACCTCTCCATCAACACCACCATCAAGCTCCTCCTCACCATGTCCATGTGTGAGTAGTCTCCTCCGGGGCTGAGGGCTTGTACGTGTAGCTATGTGGTTATCTCTCTCTCCCATGATGTGATCTTCGTTGTGATCATAGGCTATGTTAATCTAGGGTGATCCCATGATATTTCCCCTTCCTCTATGTATTGGATTGATGTACTCACTTGTCTTTATCTAGTATAATCCCGAGACCAAGGTGACAGCGGTCTATTGGACATGGATTAGAAGAATATTTTCATGAGTGATTTCCTCTTTTGTGTGTTGATTGAAGATTAAGAGTCTCTTGGTGCTTGTCTTTGACTATCCTTGAGATATGTTGTGGTGATTGTGGTACTCTCTTTGGATGGCCACGGTGACATTGGGAAATCCATAGATTGAGAACTACGAACTTTTAGGTGTGCTTTTGTAGCCCTACATAATTCTCGTCCTCTCTTGACCACAAAGGAATGACCTCCGGGTGCGTCTCCGTTGCATGTTTTATGGGAAATATCATGTGATTCGATTATGTTAATGTTGTTGGGAGTTGCCACTAGTGAAAGTATGAAGCCTAGGCCTTGTTTCCACCATTGCAATACCAATTGTGCTCACATTTACCACTTGTTTGCTTGCTGCACTTTTTATTACAGATTTATATTACTTTGCTTTGCCATCCATATCACTTGCCATTTAACATCTCTTCGCCGAACTAGTGCACCTATACATCTGACAAGTGTATTAGGTGTGTTGGGGACACAAGAGACTTCTTGTATCTTGATTGCAGGGTTGCTTGAAAGGGGTACGTTCAACCTCCACTTCCTGAGTTCGATAAACCTTGGGTTACTCACTTAAGGGAAATTTGCTGCTGTCCTACAAACCTCTGCTCTTGGAGGCCCAACACTGTCTACAGGAATAGAAGCGTGTAGTAGACATCAAGCTATTTCTGGCGCCGTTGCCGGGGAAGTGAGGTAAGTGAAGGTACCTTCTCTAGATCTTGCAATTAAATCTTTTTGTTTCTTGTTTTTATTTCACTAGTTTTGCTTAATGGAAAACAACAAAAATATGAGAGAGCTTTATAAGCTCTACCGTGAACTTGGACATGATGTGTTTGAAGAGAAAATTAAAAAACCTTTGGAACTTTATTATTTGCATAACAATCATGATGGTGGTGATGTTATTAGTATGTTTTTTTAATATCAATATTGCTAATGACATGGAAAGCTCTAAGCTTGGGGATGACACGTTTGATGAACATGATATTTTTAGTCCCCCAACTTTTGAAGAGAAAATTTACTTTGATGATACTTTGCTTCCTATATATGATGATTACAATGATAAATGTGAGCTTTTTAGTCCACCTACTATTGAGAATAAAATTTATTATGATTATGATATGCCTCCTAAATATGATGATTACCATGATGGTTATGATTGCTTTACTCTCACTATTCCTAATAAGAAAGATTTTGCTTATATGAAGAGTAATGATACATGTATGCTTTTGGATCATGGAAATAATGCCTTATGTGATAGTTATATTGTTGAGTTCATCCATGATGCCACTGAAATTTATAATGAGAGAGGGAGACATGGTTCTAAATATCTTAATAATAAGAAGTTTCCTCTCTTTATGGTGAATATTTTGAAGTTATGCTTGTTTTGCCTTCCTATGCTAGTTGCTTTATGCTTCAATAATTTATTTTCTTACAAGATTCCCATGCATAGGAAGCATGTTAGGCTTAAATGTGTTTGGTATTTTCTTCTTGATGCTCTCTTTTGTTCTTCAACTCTTATTCCTACGAGAGCATCATTAAAGTCTTAAGCCTATCTTTATGGCTATAAAGAAAGAGCTCTAGGGAGACAACCCTTGTTATCTTTGCTTTCAGTTTGTTTTTTCAGTTTTTAGTGGTCTTGATGTTTGTTACTACTGTAGCAACATCATTGTATCTTTATTTTTCAGCTTTGTGCCAAGTTTAGCCTCCGATTGCAAGAAAGTTCAAAAGTTGTGACGTGCTGTCGAGGAAACAGATTCTCTCCTTGGACAGAAAAATTCGAATAAAATCACCAGATCATCTTTTTGATCTGAATTTTTTTGACAGCGTGCTCTATACAATTGGCTTTCGAGCGTCTGTTCTAAGTTTTTTGATTTGAGTTGCAGAAGTGCCCCGAAAAAATTATTTACTACCTGCTGGTCTGTTTTTCACAGATTCTATCCTGTTTTGCCTTTTCTTCGTTTTGCAAACCTTGAGCTTGCTTTTTCTTTGCAAAAACCTTTTGGAAATCTTGAGAAACAGTAGCTCTTCAAGATTATCTTTATTTCCAGTAGGGAAAAGTTATTTTATTGTGGGTACTAACCTCGCTAATCAGATTATGATGAGTTATGTATGAAGGGAGTTTTCAAGTGTGCGAGGGAAGATGATAAAAGAAGACTCAGGAGGGTCAAACGCTCAAGCTTGGGGATGCCCCCGTGCACCCCCAAGAAATATTCAAGAAGACTCAAGCGTCTAAGCTTGGAAATGCCCCCATGCATCCCCTTCTCCGTCGACAATTATCAGTTCGTCTTTCGTTCCACTATATTTTAATCACTTCATGCGTTATGTGCTATTCTTGGAGCGTCTTTTTGTTTTGTTTTCAGTTTTGTTTTGTTTTCTTTGCTGGTCTTAAATAAGTTGTATCTGATCATTCTTATTTGGGAGAGAGACACGCTCCGCTTTTTCATGAAACGCTCATGTTCTTCACTTATATCTTTTTGAGTGTTTTAGCTACCTTGTTATATGCTTCTAGCTCTTGTTTTTATTTCATATCATGTTTAGAGCTATTAGTTCTTTTATAGAAAGTACTCTCTTGCTTCACTTATATCTTTTTGGAGAGTTGAATTGGTTTGAATTGCTAAATAATATGTTGGTAAAGTAAATGCCAAGTGTGGCCGTGGTGCAAAGAATAAAAGGCTTGCATAGTTTTGAAGATCATTGAGTAACTTGATCCCTATCAATTGTTTTGAGAAATTAAGTAGTGATGCCTAAACATGTAGATCATTTAATAAAGTCTTATTAGTGAAGAAATACCTTCGAAGTTTGCAATTGTTTAGTTTTTCACCATTGGTAGTTTTAAAGTTCTTGTTCTCTTTTTAGAAGTAAGATGGTTGACAAGGAAGACACTGTAGAAGTCTTATAATTATGCTGAAAGGATGTTATAATTCTCTTGTACCGGTTAACATGTGCTTACTAAAAACTTGCTAAACCAAAAACTCTGTACTGAGCGGGAATGCTGCTCGTGCATCCAAATTCCATAGCCAAAATTCTGCCATATGTGTCCACCATACCTACCTATATGCATGGTATTTAAAAGCCATTCCAAGTAAATTGCTCATGTGCTACCTTTAAAACCTTCAAAATTTATCCTTATTTGTGTCTCTGTTTTAGCTCATGAGGAAGTGGTAGATAGTTCGTTATTACTTGTGTTGGACAGAACGACCCCTGACGTGCATGAATAATGTGCGTGTCCTTAATTTTGCAAAAAGAGCTGGCAAAAGGGTATGCCCAGCCCACTTTACATGTCATCAATATCAATATCAAAAACCTCCTTCACACATCGTACCTGAGAAATCAGACAAACTTTGGCTAGTGATAAACAAAGGAGAAAGGGGAGTGTTATCATTCCTCTATGGGAGCCGCTCTTAAGTTCTGTTTGGCATGAGTAGTAGTGCATTGTTTATTACCATTTGTTGACATAAGCATACATCTCTCAAAATTGCTTTTATATCTCTATGTTTTCAAAAATAAAAAGCTCTAGCACATGAGTAATCCCTGCTTCCCTCTGCGAAGGGCCTATCTTTTACTTTTAAATGTTGAGTCAGTTTTCCTATGTTCTAATCTTCTTCCTCCACCATAAGCAAGCATCTAGTGTTAACCCTGGGTTCAAGTTGATTATGTTCAAAATTTCTGCTTAGTTATATATAATCCTTGTGCATTGAACTTATCCATGAGATAAAATGTTGAAAAGTGGAAAGCATTGCTGAAACTTTATCTTCCTTTTGTGTTAACTAGAATGCTTTTGATGAGAGAACTCCTTTGGGGCTAACAGTTGTGCTTAACTTTATAGTTTCATGTCTTCAATTGTACTATTCATGAAAAGAATTTACTTAGATGATCACTTGGTATTCATTGTTTACCTGCTTCCAACTATAGACAATTGTTTTGGTTCACTTTATTTCAGTTCATGTGCTTTACTATATTACTTGATCAAGATTGTGTTAGTAGCATGTCACCTCAAAAATTATCTATGTTATAATTCTACCTACTCGAGGACGAGTAGGAATTAAGCTTGGGGATGTTGATACGTCCCAAACGTATCCATAATTTTTGCTTGTGCCATGCTTGTTTTGCATCATTGTCTCATGTTTATATCAAAGTTTTCTATCTTTTTAGGCATTTATTGGACTAACCTACTAATGGTTGCAAAAGTGCACAATGTTCTTGTTTTACACTTTATTGTGTAGGAATTTGATAACCCTCAACCGTAAGGGATCGAGATAATCTTCGCGGGTAAGAATAACCCAATTTATTGATTCGACACACGGGGAGCCAAAGAGTATTTATAAGATTTGACAGTTGAGTTGTCAATTCAACCGCACCTGAAATATACGTACTTGCAACAAAAGATAAGTGGTAACAATGATATGATAGTGATAATAGTGATAGTAAAAGTAAACAGCAAAAAGTAAATAGTGAAGGTAAATGGCAAAAGTAGCAACTAGTGACAAGCAGGGTTTAAAACACTGTAGGCTAGGGAGATGGATGGTTGGGCGCTGCATGGATGAGATAGATTCTAACTTGGGGCACGGCACACGGAAAAGTAATGATCATCTAGGCAAATATCAAACATTAGGCATGTATCCCGTAGGTAGTTATACGTGCTCGCAATAAGAACTTGCACAACATCTTTTGTCCTACCATCCCGCTACGAACGGGGCCAAAAGGAACTTATGGAGATTAAGGTGCTCCTGTCAAAGAGCACCGGAACAAAGCAATGAACTCAATGGATACATGTAATCCTCAAACTACGGACCATCCCCTTTGGTGTCCCAAGCTGTCACTTTTGGGATCGCCGGTTCCGAACCGTAATAGGTGCAAACAACTCATAGATAGGATCACGGACACAAATATATTCATGCAAACACATATGGTTCAGATCTGAGATCATGGCACTCGGGCCCTAAGTGTCAAGCATTAAGAATAACAAGTTGAAGCAAAGATGATAAACACCATAGTAGATGATAGGCAACATGCCCCCAACGATCTGACAAATTATTACATGATCTAACTCATCCAATCCCTACCATCCCCTTCGCCTACAGTAGGGGAATTACTCACACATGGAGGGAGAAGTCATGGAGGGATGATGGAGTGGTGATGATGATGACGATGGCGGCGATCTCCCCTCTCCGGAGGCCAATTCAGCCTCCAGATTAGCCCTCCCGAGGAAGAATAGAGGGTGGCGGCGGCTCCGCGACGGAAAACTGCGAAAAGAACTTCTGATCTGGGGTTTCCGCATCATGAGTAAAAATACGAGGCAAAGTAGGGCACCAGGGGGTGTGGGCCCCACCCAGGCGACCCCTCGGCGCGGCCCAGGGGGGGCGCCCACAGGGTGCGTGGGCACCCCCTGGCCCCCCTCTGGCCCCACTTCTGGCTCCTGGTTCCTTCGGGTGTGTGGATTTTCTGTGTTTTTTCGTGGATTTTTCTGAGATACTTAAAAATCCGTTTTCCTGCACACAATAAAACCATACAGGCAGCTCTGCTGAAAACGCGTCAGTCCGGGTTAGTTTAGTTCAAATCATGCAAGAATGAGGTCAAAACAATATCAAAAGTGTTTGGAAAAGTAGATACGTTTGAGACGTATCAACTCCCCCAAGCTTAGCATATTGCTTGTCCTCAAGCAATTCAGTTCAACGAACTGGACGCGACAAAGAAAACTTTGACAAACTCTTTTGCTTCATTAGATGTATATAAGCATGTACTACGAAAAGAGTTTAGCAAGTATTGAAACAGTACTTATGAGGACAATGCAAGGAGCAATCCTTCTTTCAAGTGACCAGTCACAAATACTTAAAAGTAAATAATATATTACTGAAAATCAAGACCGGATTACATTACACATAGCTTGAGCATATTAGGGTGGTATCTCGCTAGCCTCCATGAGTGAAGCAAAACATAAATGCAGAGACTCCTCTAGAGTTTTTAAAAGAGACTAGAACTAAGAATTTCAGAATAAATCATATCACAAGTATGCAGAAGACAATGTAATACTTTGGGACAATGCACGTTACACTCAGAATGACAATTATGCTCTCATAGTTGGTGCTTTGAAGAAAGAAGGTGAGACTCTCGAACCGTGGCTTTTATTGGCAAGGTTGAAAACCCGTGGTCGGAAACAAAAACTAAACATGTACCAGAGCTCTTGGCTTTAAAAACAGAGATAAAAAACGTTTTGAGAGGTGCATATTTCGTCAACGAATGCTAGCAGATAACTCAATCACTTCTTGAGCTGGACAAGTTTCGAGGAACGGCTCCCGCATGAGGACGAGCACATCCTCTTAATCTCCTTTGTTTATCACTGCCAAAGTTTTCTGATTTCTCATGAACAAAGCATGAAGGAGGGTTTGTTTGTTATATTATCTTTTTGAGCCGGGCGCACTCAATGCCAGTTCCTTTTCGTATTAGGGGTTTGCACATTATACATGCAATCCAGGGGTGAAACTTGTCCAACTTAAAAAGATTATGAATTAACTACTACTTCCTCATGAGCTAAAACATAGGCACAAAAGAGAAATGCTTTTGATTAATTTCGAGATGGTACACGAAAGTCTTCGTTAGGAATGGCAGGTAAATACCATGTATAGGAAGGTATAGTGGACTCATATGGCATAACTGGTTTTAAGGATTTTGGATGCACAAGCAGTCAGTCCGCTTAGTACAGGTGGAAGTTTAGCAAAAGACTGGGAAGCGACCAACTAGAGAGCAATAACGGTCATAATCATGCAGAGCGACAAAGCAACATTGAATCGGGCATGAAAGTGATATAACTATTCTGAAACTCAAAGATCATCAAGGCAGAGTAGACTTTTTAGTCTTAAACATGTGTAAGCATGTGCCAAGTCAATCCAAAAATTCTCTAAAGGGAAATACCACCTTAGTATACCAGACTATGAACAGTGCAATGCATGTAGATCATTTCAATAACACATTATATACTCTAGTTATTCGAGACTAGCCACAAGGAAAGCATGAACCACTGAAAGAGCATTGTAAACATAGCACTATGTCGCTACAAGCTGGTCTCTAGATCATAAGTACAGGCATATGTACAAAAATAGAAACAAAAAGAGTTCATATCGGTCTTCCTTGTTGCTTCCCTTCAGTCGATCTTCGTCATTACTGCTTGTCACTTGCAAGATCGAACGTAGGAAATTTAATTAAATGCCATCACGGACTCGAGCTGAACTCTGAAAACAAAGCAAACTAAAGAGAGAAAGGAAATCTTTTTGGGTTTTTCAAAGGTTGAATAAAAGCAAAAGAAAGAGAAAATCTTTTTGTTGTTTTTGCAAAGAGAGAAATAAAGAAGAACAGGCAAAAACTTCGAAAAGATCAAAGTGAATAAAACGGATAATACAATGGAAAAGTAAGAGGGACACGTACTCCCCCAAGCTTAGGCTTTTGGCCTAAGTTGGTAGCAGCTACTGCCCCCAGGAGCCTCCTGCTCCGGGGGTATGGTGGTGAGTCCAAGGGTCGTAGAAGGATGCTGGCGCGTACACCGAACTCCTCGGAGTCTCCCACGAGGAAGGTTCCGAGCGCCAAACAGAGGAAGAACCTTAACCAAACTCGGTGGCGGTCTCTTCCTGAAAATGTGGTAACTCACCGTGCTTCTCCTCGTCGGGCACAACCCCCTCCATGGGGTTATGAAACTGATGCTGGACCATGAACTCATCGAACTGGACAACATCAAAGGACCATCCGTTCCTGCGAGAAAAATCAAACAAAAGAGGTGCAGGTAGACGGATCTCGCGTTCCGCGGTAATTCCGAAACGCAAGATATAAACAAGATTATCAAGCTCATAACCCATGGTGACAAACTTATGCCTTTTCATAGCAGCAAGATCAAAGCTTAAATAAGTAAAAGGATTATCATCAGGGTGTGGGGTGCCTCCAAGATGTTCTAAGATAAGTGTGGCATAAACGCCACCATATAAGTCCCCCTTGTTATCGTTCATAGCAAGGCGTCGAGCAATTAAGGCACCCAGATTATAATCAGACCTCCCTGAGAGGGCTGCTGCCAGGATAGCAATATCCGGAGCAGAAATGATGCTCGTGTTCTCACGAGCTAACACCCCTCTGGCAATATAATATGCAAAATACCTGAGGTGAGGAAATAAGATGCTGGAGATCTTCGACCGATGAATATCCCTCGTACCCATGCTGCAGAGAGAGTTGATGACGGTTTTCAGCTCGGAGGGCTGAGTGGCCATCCTAGCCGTCCTCCCAACGTTCGGCACACCTATTATTTCACAAAAATTTCCCAAAGTCATGGTGATAAGTTCATTGTAAATTTTAAACTCAATAGCACCTGAATCAGGATTATATCTAAAACTGTTAATGAAACTAGAGGTGAGTTTTTGATACTAAGTAACACGGCTCGTGACGAGTCGTGTCAAACCTGCATTAGCACAAAGATTATAAAACTCATCCTTGATTCCCGCAGCTTCCATGAATTCATCACATGGAAATGTCATCGCACGTGTTGGACTTGTATCTTCCAACAACTCCAGGGGCACATGATCTTCATTATAGCTCACCCTAGCAGTCGATGGTGAAGCTGCGGCTCTAGTAACTCGATCGAAGTGTGCGGGCCTCCGCTTCTCAAGCCACCCTTTTGCCCTTCCTAACAAACTCATTTCTGAAATTTTTTACAATTTACAAAAACGAGGATTAAAACAGAGTGAGCTAAGGCAAACTACTCAACTCACTTGCCCAAGGCATAAACTTGCATCAAAACTTGAAAAATAACTTTCTACATATGCATGCAAGCTCATCTATACAGCACCAAGAACTACTAAATACTCACAAATGAAGCCACCAATCAAAAATCTAATTGGAGGGGTGGAGAAGTCACATACCAGGGAGTATTTGCTCAAAATTTCAGCTCAAATGATGGGCTGTAGAGAGAGATCGAAGAATCGCCTCCAAGAACAGCAAGAACACAAGAACAAGTGCAGAACTCGGGTTTTTGAAGAAAAAGAGAGAGGGAGGAAGAAGACATACCTGGAGGGGGGGCCTGTGGGCCCCAGGCGCCCTATGGGTGCGGCCAGGGGCTGGGCCGCGCCAGCTGGCCGCCAGGGCCACTGGTGGGTCCCCTTGGCTGGCCCCAGGACTTTCTGGGTCTCTCCCGACGTGGAAATTTTTATTTAAATTTTTCTGGAATTTTTCTGAAAACTTCACTGTTGAAAATTTTTCGAAGTTCAAAAAGCTGCGAAACTCTCTGAAAACTTGAAGTATTGAGTAGTATTGTGAAGCTTCAAAACATAAATACTTGGTACAGCAAGTAGGACAAAAACTAAAAACAAATGAAAATATAACAAGCTCAACTTTTTACCTATATAAAACATGTTTACTAGTAAGGTTGATCAAGTCTTACCAACAAACAGGCGATATATAGAGCAAAAAGTCTCACCTCCTACGAAGTAGTTACTAAACCTTTAATTTGATGGACATTGTCCCCACCATGATAGTTTTATATTTGTGAGGCACATGTAGTGGACAGTCCCATTCTCCAATTTTCACGGTCACGATATTCTCTATAGAGTTGAGGGCATGCCTCCTGTCGATCTTCTTCGGAAAATATACCGTGTGTTCTTTATCATTCACATGGAAGGTAACCTTCCCTTTATTGCAATCAATAATAGCACCTGCGGTGTTAAGGAAAGGTCTACCAAGAATAATGGACATGCTCCCATCCTCGGGCATGTCAAGCACAACAAAATCAGTAAGAATCAAACAATTAGCAACTTCTACGGGAACATCCTCACAAATACCTATCGGAACAGCGGTTGACTTGTCAGCCATCTGAAGGGAGATATCTGTAGGGATTAGTTTCTCTAAACAAAGCCTCTCGTAAAGAGAGAGAGGCATAACACTCACTCCTTCTCCAAGATCACATAAAGCAGTTTTGACATAATTATTCTTTATGGAGCAAGGAATGGTGGGTATACCTGGATCACCGAGCTTCTCAGGAATCTTGCCACTGAAAGAGTAGTTAGCAAGCATAGTAGATATTGCATCATTAGGAACTTTTCTTTTATTAGTGACAATATCTTTCATATATTTTGAATAAGGAAGTAACTTAATAGCATCAGTCAAAGGGATTTGAAGAAAAAGAGGTTTAATCCACTCACAAAACTTATTATAATGCTCTTCTTCTTTAGATTTGATGGACTTACCTGGAAAGTGCACGGGTTTCTGTACCCATGGTTCTCTTTCTTTCCCATGTTTTCTTGCGATGAAGTCTTCTTTAGTGTACCTCTTACGTTTGTCAAGTGCTTCTTCTTCTCGAACTTCAGGCGGATCATTCTTCTCATTATTATTACCTTCAGGTTCAGCACCGTCTTCAGTCTCAGCATCGGAGATAGATACGCTGTTAGGATCAATAGTTGGCTCTTCATCTGCAATAGGATCATTAGAATTGTCAGTCTCCTTATGTTTCTTCTTTTTCTTTGGAGAGCCAACAATTTCTTCTTCCTGCATTTGAGAATCCTGCTCGATTCTCTTCGGATGTCCCTCTGGATAGAGAGGATCTTGAGTACTAGTTCCTCCTCGGGTCTTAATCCCGAAAGCCTGCAAATTATCTTGTTTGGCATTGTTAGCAAGCAAATGTCTTTGCACTTTAGAAATTTGGTCAAGCTGAGTTTGAACCATTTGAAAATGCTTCACAAGACATTGAACATCATTAACTGTTCTATCTAAAACATCAAGCAGTCTTTTGATAGCAAGGGAATTATCATGCAATTGACTTTCTATCCTCTCATTAAAATGATTTTGTTTCATAATAAAATTATCAAACTCATCTAAACATTGATCAGGAGGCTTACCATGAGGGATGTCACTTGCGTTAAAATCTAAAAGAGAGTGTACCTCTACCATAGGAGGGTGAGTGGTAGGCTCACACAGCTTCTCAATAGGGGGTAGATTCTTCATGTCTTCAGCTTTAATACCTTTCTCTTTAATAGACTTCTTTGCTTCTCGCATATCTTCGGGGCTTAGAACAAATATGCCCCTCTTCTTTGGTGGTGGAGGTGGTTCAGGGACGGACCAATCTTCATGGTTTTTGGCAATCCTGCCCATCAAATCTTCCGCATCGTCCGGTGTTCTTTTCCTGAAAACACAACCAACACAGCCGTCCAAATAGGACCTGGATTCATCCGTTAGACCAACATAGAATATATCGATTAATTCATTCTTAGGGATTTCATGTCCTGGTCTAGCCCGAATCAGACCGCAGTACCTCCCCCAAGCTTTAGGGAGGGACTCATCCTGCAACTGTTTAAAGTTATAAATTCTTTGTAAAGCAGCATGTTGCATGTGAGCAGGAAAGTACTTATTAACAAAAGAGTGAGCTAAGTCTTGAGGACTCTTAATGGAACCGCATGGGAGTGAATCATACCATGCTTTAGCACCTTCCTTCAAGGAGAAAGGAAGAAGCTTGGTGATATAAAAGTATCGTATCTTCTCATCTGTGGTAAACAGGCCACCTAACTCACCGAGTTTAGTCAGGTGTGCAATAGCATCATCATTTTCTCTGCCATAAAAGGGGTCAGCTTCAACCATAGGTATAAGTGAAAGATCAATAGAGAAATCATAATCAGGATCATCAATGCATATAGGAGATGTAGCAAATTCAGGATCAGGAACAGTTTTGTTCTTCAAAGAGTGTTTTTCAAATAGTTTCTTAATAACTTCAGGGTCAGAGCCAGAAAACTCTGTCAGTTCCTTGCATAAATCTTCATCAAGCATATAGTAATCATCATCAAGGAGCCTCTCTTTGATTTTACTCAAATCAGGATAATCATAAGTTTCACCAATAGGGTAGCGAGTAACAGGAAGTTCAATTCCAGACTTTTTAGCAGCAGCAGCAATTTGTTTCTCAAGAGCATAACTAAGCGAACTAATATCATCAAAAGTAGTGGAAGCATCATCAAGATTATCAGACATAGTAACAGATTTAGTAGGAGCATCATGTGGTGGTGGTGAGGCAAACTTACTCATAACAGAAGGTGAATCAAGTGTAGCACTAGTGCTCAGAGCAGTACCTCTTCTTGTAGTAGATAGTAAGATCGGAACCTTGGGGTCTCCTTTCTTACCCATAGTGGATAAAGTGTAGCAGGTAGGATACCTCAGGTAGACTTGTAAATATTGTTATGCTCCCCGGCAACGGCGCCAGAAAACGGTACTTGATAACCCTCAACCGTAAGGGATCGAGATAGTCTTCGCGGGTAAGAATAACCCAATTTATTGATTCGACACACGGGGAGCCAAAGAGTATTTATAAGCTTTGACAGTTGAGTTGTCAATTCAACCGCACCTGAAATATACTTACTTGCAACAAAAGATAAGTGGTAACAGTGATATGATAGTGATAATAGTGATAGTAAAAGTAAACAGCAAAAAGTAAATAGTGAAGGTAAATGGCAAAAGTAGCAACTAGTGACAAGCAGGGTTTAAAACACTGTAGGCTAGGGAGATGGATGGTTGGGCGCTGCATGGATGAGATAGATTCTAACTTGGGGCACGGCACACAGAAAAGTGATGATCATCTAGGCAAATATCAAACATTAGGCATGTATCCCGTAGGTAGTTGTACGTGCTTGCAATAAGAACTTGCACAACATCTTTTGTCCTACCACCCCACTACGAACGGGGCCAAAAGGAACTTATGGAGATTAAGGTGCTCCTGTCAAAGAGCACCGGAGCAAAGCAATGAACTCAATGGATACATGTAATCCTCAAACTACGGACCATCCCCTTTGGTGTCCCAAGCTGTCACTTTTGGGATCGCCGGTTCCGAACCGTAATAGGTGCAAACAACTCATAGATAGGATCACGAACACAAATATATTCATGCAAACACATATGGTTCAGATCTGAGATCATGGCACTCGGGCCCTAAGTGTCAAGCATTAAGAATAACAAGTTGAAGCAAAGATGATAAACACCATAGTAGATGATAGGCAACATGCCCCCAACGATCTGACAAACTATTACATGATCTAACTCATCCAATCCCTACCATCCCCTTCGCCTACAGCAGGGGAATTACTCACACATGGAGGGAGAAGTCATGGAGGGATGATGGAGTGGTGATGATGATGACGATGGCGGCGATCTCCCCTCTCCGGAGGCCAATTCAGCCTCCAGATTAGCCCTCCCGAGGAAGAACAGAGGGTGGCGGCGGCTCCGCGACGGAAAACTGCGAAAAGAACTTCTGATCTGGGGTTTCCGCATCGTGAGTAAAAATACGAGGCAAAGTAGGGCACCAGGGGGTGTGGGCCCCACCCAGGCGACCCCCCGGCGCGGCCCAGGGGGGGCGCGCCCACAGGGTGCCTGGGCACCCCCCTGGCCCCCCTCTGGCCCCACTTCTGGCTCCTGGTTCCTTCGGGTGCGTGGATTTTCTGTGATTTTTCGTGGATTTTTCTGAGATACTTAAAAATCCGTTTTCCTGCACACAATAAAACCATACAGGCAGCTCTGCTGAAAACAGCGTCAGTCCGGGTTAGTTTAGTTTAAATCATGCAAGAATGAGGTCAAAACAATATCAAAAGTGTTTGGAAAAGTAGATACGTTTGAGACGTATCAGAATTACTTGGAAATTGACAAAAACGCAAAAGGAGTCGTATTGGAGTAGGACTCTGACTTTCCTGAAATCTGTCTGAGAACATTTTTAGAAGATGGTCATGTTCCACCCCGAAGACGACATCAAACGGAAAAAGCCTAGTTGCGAAGGTTGTGGAGAATTTCGAGAGGATGCTTCTGGATATAAAATTCGTCCAAATCGGAGTCCGGACGGCCGAGAAAAGCCTGTTTTACTGCAGCCCAAAATCTGATGACGGGAATCCGAGAGTCTATATAAAGAGAGGAAACCTAGGTCACCAAGGACCACGAATTTTCCTCCTCCCAAGCCGCCGTCTTGGAGGGGAGGACCAGCACCATTGCAGCACCATCCACAAGGAAGAAGGGGGGCCAAGGAGCCGCTGCCCCCTAGGGCCGCCGCCGCCACGGCTGCCGCCGGCCTCCTCCTCCTCGCGGGGCTGCACCTCTCCATCAACACCACCATCAAGCTCCTCCTCACCATGTCCATGTGTGAGTAGTCTCCTCCGGGGCTGAGGGCTTGTACGTGTAGCTATGTGGTTATCTCTCTCTCCCATGATGTGATCTTCGTTGTGATCATAGGCTATGTTAATTTAGGGTGATCACATGATATTTCCCCTTTCTCTATGTATTGGATTGATGTACTCACTTGTCTTTATCTAGTATAATCCCCAAGACCAAGGTGACAGCGGTCTATTGGACATGGATTAGAAGAATATTTTCATAAGTGATTTCCTCTTTTGTGTGTTGATTGAAGATTAAGAGTCTCTTGGTGCTTGTCTTTGACTATCCTTGAGATATGTTGTGGTGATTGTGGTACTCTCTTTGGATGGCCGTGGTGACATTGGGAAATCCATAGATTGAGAACTACGAACTTTGAGGTGTGCTTTTGTAGCCCTACATAATTCTCGTCCTCTCTTGACCACAAAGGAATGACCTCCGGGTGCGTCTCCGTTGCATGTTTTATGGGAAATATCATGTGATTCGATTATGTTAATGTTGTTGGGAGTTGCCACTAGTGAAAGTATGAAGCCTAGGCCTTGTTTCCACCATTGCAATACCAATTGTGCTCACGTTTACCACTTGTTTGCTTGCTGCACTTTTTATTACAGATTTATATTACTTTGCTTTGCCATCCATATCACTTGCCATTTAACATCTCTTCGCCGAACTAGTGCACCTATACATCTGACAAGTGTATTAGGTGTGTTGGGGACACAAGAGACTTCTTGTATCTTGATTGCAGGGTTGCTTGAAAGGGGTACGTTCAACCTCCACTTCCTGAGTTCGATAAACCTTGGGTTACTCATTTAAGGGAAATTTGCTGCTGTCCTACAAACCTCTGCTCTTGGAGGCCCAACACTGTCTACAGGAATAGAAGCGTGTAGTAGACATCAACGCACGGCAGCAATGGGCTGCCCTAGGTCGGCCTGACCGTCCCTAGGGCCTCGAGGTTCTCCGCCCTGCAACAAGAAGAACAGACAAAGAACGAGGAAGAAGAAGAACTAGGGTTAAGGAGAAGAGGTAAAAGATAAAAGTGGTAGAAGATTTGTTCGATTGTGTGTTGTTCAATCGGCCGTCACCCCTTAGGTATATAAGAGGCGGCTGGACTTCCTGTGCAAGGAAAAGGCTTGGATTCACGTCCAAAACCCTAGCCAAATTCGGATTGGTTTTGTCCGAACTTTCCAAAACTGTTCGGTTTAAACTGGCTTCACCTTGCGGGTAATTTTTGAGGTGGTAAACGACCTCGGATGGAAAAGAGTCCAAAAACAATCTTGACCATTTCGACGAGACGAACAACTTTCATGTTGAACGTTTTTTGATTGAAGCCATCTTCTAGGCCAAAACGATCACGCAAAACAGGTTGTTATTCGCGCTACCCATCAGACATGTGGCTGGTGGGGCGCGCCACTTATGGCGCCGTGACAGGGCTGCATTCGGATGGCTGTAACTTTTGCATGCAAACTTGGATTGGGACGATTTTTATATCAAAATTGACCGTTTCGACGAGACGAAGACAATTCATGTAGAATTTTTTTCCATATGAGGCAGTCTTGATGGTGTTATCAGCCGAATACTGTTCTGAATATAAAATCTCAGTATTCCGAACACAACTTCGGCCTTCGAGATGAGATTGGATGGCGAGGGCCCAAACTTCAAAGATGTTCATATGGACAATATGAAACTTTTTTATGTAGATCACTTCTCCATTTGAGGTCATATTAATTAAGTTATTGATCGTGCCAAAATCTGGTGTCAACAGCGGGATCTCAGGCAAGATGACCATCACCTTGGATACCTTTACTATCATTGCCATGCTAGTTGTCTCGATGCTGCTGCTATATGTCATGTTACATATCTATTGTCAGCATCTCTCCTTGTTGCCATGAAACCTCTAACCTTTGACACCATCCCAGCAAACCGTTGTTTGGCTATGTTACCGCTCGCTCAGCCCCTCTTATAGTGTTGTTAGTTGCGGGTGAAGATGAAGATTGCTCTATTGGGTTGTTGGAATATCACAATATATCTTATATATATTAACACACCTATATACTTGGCAATGGTGGAAGGCTTGGTCTTTTGCTCGGCGTTTTGTTCCACTCATGCCGCCTTAAGAACCGATAAACTGGCGTTATGTTCCTTGATTTTGCGTTCCTAACACGGTTGGGGTTTATGCCCCCCCCCCTTGATAATTCGCACTACTTAAAGCTTTTCCAGCAAGGCCCAACATTAGTTTTAATTTGCCTCATAATAATACTTAATTAATTATTTAAATTGCATAGGGGGTCGCGTCCCTGGGTTCTTAATTCTACATAACAGGGGGGCCAATGCTGATGGTGTTGGTCCCAAACGGGGGTTATGCGGGGCCACCACGGGGAAACTCAAGGTTTGGCTCCCGTAGGATCGCCCATCCGGTCGTGGCCTGAGACGAGATACGCGCGGCTACTATCACGGTGTCGGCACGCCGGGAGGTCCTGCTGGATTAGTTTTACCTTTGCCGAAATATCTTGAGCATGGGATTCTGAGAATACTCGGGTCTTCCCAACATGGAGTTGCGACTCCGCAGATCGTGAGTTGTGATGGGCTAAGTTGGGACACCCCTGCAGGGTTATGATCTTTCGAAAGTTGTGCTCGCGGTTATGTGGCAGATTGGAATTTTTTAATGTCCGGTTGTAGAAAACTTGACAGAGGATCCGAAGTAAAATACACGAACCGCGTGAGTAACCGTGACTATCTCTTTTCACTTTGAGAAGAGAACACGGTGGGGTTATGCTTGACTCGTAGGTAGTACAGGATCTTTAGCGATCATTACTAGTTTGTGACCGTTTGCGTAGATGCTCATCTTATTCTTGTACTCGTAAGTTAGCCACCATACTATGCTTAGCCGCTGCTGCAACCTTACCACTTTACCTCTCCATACCCATAAAGCTTTGCTAGTCTTGATACCCATGGTTATGGGATTGCTGAGTCCTCGTGGCTCACAGATACTACAACAACAGTTGCAGGTGCAGGTGTCCGATGACTTGGCGTGAGAGCGATGTTCTTTGTGTTGGAGTTCTTTCTTCTTCTTCGTCAGTCTTGGGTTAGGTTCCGGGTCGGCAGCCTGGGATAGCAGGATGGATGTCGTTGTGCTTTTCATGTTTGCATTCGTAGTTGGATGCCTTGTATTGATGTTGTTGTATTCATGTGACTTGTATGAATTGTTGTATCCCGATGTATTTATGTAATGGTACGATGCAATGATATCCATCTTGCTAAGCGCCCGAAATGCAGTTGTGCCCAATCACGAGGTGTATCACGTGATCGGGATAGAATCGCATCTTGGGCCTGACACTAACGTTCGATGGATGGATAAATTTCCAGAGGCATCGGTATCGCATCTCATGTGCTCTACATCTGACCACTCACCTATATTAATTGATTTTGGCGGCCCAGAAGTGGTACAAGAGCAGAGAAGTTTTAAGTACGGCTGATGTGGGAATCACACGAGGGGCTCCGCAACGTCCTTACGAGCGGCTGGGACTCTGGGCCAACATGTACATCACTGGAAGAAATGAAATGGAAACTCAGCAATATATCTAAGGGGCTAGCCAAGTGGAGTAGAGATACGTTCGGTTCTGTACGCAAGGAAATAAAGGCTCTGAAACAGGCCTTGGAAGTTAGAAACGACCCAGTGAGGGTAGCACCCTCTCACGCCGAGCTCAAGACCAATGAACGTTTGATCGAGATGTATCACCGAGAGGAGATTATGTGGCGCCAAAGAGCACGAATCGAGTGGCTTTCAACGGAAGACAGGAACACTAATTATTTCATCTCCGAGCTAGTCTTCGAAGGAAGAAAAATATGATTAAGGCCTTACAAAATTCCCTAGGATTAATTGTTGATGACCGTCACAGCCCTAGATTTGCTTGTAGCTAGTTGCATCTTGAGCATCCTTGCATCATGTTTAAATTCAAAAGAATTTGAAATGGGGATTGATCAAACCCTAGCACCAGAAAGAATTCAACTAGGTTCAAATAAAAAATATTTCCAATGAACCCAAAATGCCTTCAAAAAAGTTCATCATTTTTGAATTGGCCAAAAACCTCTGCCAAAAATGGTGCACATATTTCTAGGACATTATGGATTTTTGAATTAATCAATATTGTATTTGAATTGGGGAATTTAAATTCTACAAATATTTTAAATGCTCTAATAATTATGAAACTAGTTGAGGGTTGTTGGAAATATTCCAATATGTGCCCACAATTTATTTCAGGATTTATAAAAATGGTTTAGTATTTTTACTAAATCAAAACAGACAAAATAAAATAGAAAACAGAAACAGAAAAGAGAGAGAGAGAGAGAGAGAGAGAGAGAGAGAGAGAGAGAGAGAGAGAGAGAGGGAGAGAGAGGGAACTACTTGCGGCCCATCACTGTGCGGCCCAGCTCGGCTAGCCCACCAGCGTCGTCGTCCTCCTGGCGCCAGTTGGCTGGGCGCGTGGCCGACGCCCGCGCACGCCCAGAGCGCCACACCTCCAGGCTGCTTACCTGCCTCCCCCGCCAGCGCAACGCTGCAAGTCTTCTCCGCGGTGCCGTCTGGATCGAGCCCGCCTCTCCATTCTCCGCCTCACTCTCTCCCTCGCCTCTCCCCGCCGTGGCCAACGTAGCCGCGAGCTCGTTGCCGCCATAGCCGCGCCCACTGTGCTCCCCTCACCGCCCCGCTGTGCCCACAAGTTCCCCCTCGTCCTATCTTCCTCCTCACCGAGCCGCTTGACGCCGGAAGCCCCTGGACGCCGCCTGCACCGCTGTTCCCCTCGTCGGCCACAGAAGATCGTCGCCGTTGATTTGCTGCCTGCGGTGCCTCCCCGAGCTCGCTAACCCTCTCGTACGACTCCTCGTGAGCTCCTCTTCTCTTCCCCTCACTCCGTGCACTCATTTTCGTCCCCTAGCTAGCTGCCCCGCCGGACCCGAGAGCTCATCGCCGCCAGCCATGTCGCCGCCACGCCTAGAGCTCATGCACGTCACGTCCAAGCGCACCACCGTGCTCAGCCCGTCTCTAGGAGCCTAGAAAACCCTCCCGTTCCTCCTGCCGTGCTCCGTGGCGTCGTTTCGACCGACGCTCGAACTCTGGCCACCGCGGCGAGCTCGTTTGCGGCGAGCCCCGGCCACCCGCGCCCTCCCGCGTGCCTCCCCTGGATGCGCGCGAGCAAGGGCAACCCTCTGGTGCACTTGGCTTTACCCAAAACCGCCCGTAGCGCAACTCCGGCAAGCGTCTGCCGTCGCTTTGGTCGCCGCCGGCCAACTCCGACGACTACAAAAGTGGCGTCATTAGTTTAGGTGCTAACCACGTTTAGTTAGAGCCCAGAGCCACTGACAGCGGGCCCTACAACAGGGTCAAACCTAGTCAGCATCGGGTTTGACCGGGATTAACCCTGTGTCACTGACCAGTGGACCCCACTGGTCAGGTTTCACTCTAGGCGACCCTGTTGACTTGCTGACATCAGAGTGACGTCATGCTGGCGTAGTATGTTTTCTAGGATTTTAAATAAATCAGAAATGATTTATTTATTTTAGAAAATAGATAAAACTTCTAAAAATCATAGAAAATAATCTGTAACTCCAAATGAAATAATTTATATATGAAAATGATCAGAAAAATTCAATCTTTCCATCTGTACTAGTTTCATGCAAGATTAAACAACTTAACCTTGTTGTTTAGTTCAAAACATGTTAATGCACTATTTGCATCTATAACTGGAGGTTCAATTTGAACCCTTGGTTCAAATAAGCTCAAACCAACTCCATTTAACATGTTGCTAGTTGCATTAGCTCAAATCGCAGCATATTGACATGTCATGATCATGCATTGCATTGATTGTGTTCCTTCTCTATTGCCGGTGGTTGTTCCCTCTCGATAGACGTGTTCCGACGATGAGTTCGATGACACCGATGAAGAGCTATACTATATTCAGAAGTGCCAGGCAAGAAAACCCCCTTTTTCATTCTGATACAATCCCACTCTCTCGCTTCTGCTCTCTTTTACTGTATTAGGACAACAATGATTCAACTGTTACATGATGCGGTAGTTGAACCCCTTTCCTCTGCATGACTTGCCATTGCCACAGTAAATAGATGAAACCCACTAGCATGAGTAGGAGTTGTTTGAGCCTTGAGGTGCCTACTCATTCATGCTTGTTTGTCATGCCTGCTACTGCTTAGAGTTGAGTCAGGTCTGATTCATCGGGGATGAATCGGAATGTGGTGAACATGTCTTACTGTTGAGAGCTAAGTGTGTGAACATGATTTGGTAAAGGTAGCGGTGAGAGGCCATATGTAGGAGTACATGGTGGGTTGTCTCATTTAAGCCGCCCTCAGGAACTGAGTTATGTGTTTGTGATCCATGAACAGCTACTACCACACATTGGGCCTTGAAATATGACCCCGCTCAACTTATTAACCCCCCCTTGTCCTCTGTCCAGGAGTTGCAAGTAGTTTCTGGTGTTTGTAGTATGCTGGAGGCCATGCGTAGCGCTGACCCGAGGGGTGGGATGTGATGTGGTAGGCACGTGGCACGGTGTACCGGGACGCCCGTTTGGTGCCTCGGGAACCCTGTACACATCGTTCGGGGCCGTAAGTGGAAACCTCGGCCGGACTCCCTTCGGATGGAACCTGAATAGGCGATAAACCTGGACTAGGGACTTGTGTCGTTAGTCAGGTCGTGGTCTACACCCACGTCGGCTTTCGCTTGAAGTCTGTCGAGCACATGTCGTGTGCAGACGCTAAGTGGTGGAAACATGTGTGAAGAAGTACACCCCTGCAGGGTTATAAATGATCTATTCAAATAGCCGCGTCCGCGGTAATGGACTTCTGGGTTGCCTATACAGTTGATAGATAAGTGAAAGTGGATACTCTAAAATGTGCAAGATAAGCGTGAGTGCTATTGATGGCCTTCTCGTAGGGAGATGGGAGCAGATCCATAGTGGTGTATTGATTTGGTGAATATGTGGACTCGTGTGCGCCACCTCGAAAGAGTTACCAGTAGTCGTAGTACAGGATAGCCACTGAGTCAAAGCTGGCTTGCTGCAGTTAAACCCCACAACCCCCCTTGTTTATAATGATGCATATGTAGCTAGTTCTGATGTAAGTCTTGCTGAGTACATTTGTACTCACGTTTGCTTAATTTATGTTTTGCAGAGGAGACTTCAGTCTCACTAGTAGTTCCACGTGGACTTCAACATTTAGCTTGTTACCTCAGCTACGATCTTGTACCCCCGGGAGGGTCTTGTAGATAGCCAGGCTTCACAGCCTTTTTCATTTGTAGTTGTCTGTACCGAGACATGTTATGCTTCCGTTGCTTGTATGCTCTGTATGTTGGGTCATGAGACCCATGTTTGTAATATCTGTCTCCTCGGAGCCTAAAAATAAATATTTTGATTCATAGAGTTTTGTTGTGATGCCATGTTGTATTTGCACATATCGAGCATATTATGTGTATGTTATTGAAATGCTTGGTATGTGCGGGATCCGACACCTAGTTGTTTACCCTTGGTAGCCTATCTTATGGGGAAATGCCTCCTAGTGCTTCCACTGAGCCTTGGTAGCTTGCTACTGCTCCGGAACACATGGATTGACCGGCATGTGTCCTTCCTTGCTCTTGTGTCTGTCCCCTATGGGGAAATATCACGCGGTGTATACCGGAGTCCTGTTAGCTTGCTACAGCCCAGCAACACTCGCTGCTGACCGACACGTGCATTGTTGGGTCATGTATGCATGTCCCTATAATTTTGCACCACTTTTGGTTTATAACTAGTCATGTCGACCCGGGTTCTCTGTCATATGGACGCTAGCGACACTATCATATACGTGAGCCAAAATGCGCAACCTGTCCCGGGCCAGGTAAGGTGGCACCCGTGGGAATACCGTGCGTGAGGTCGCAAAGTGATATGATGTGTTACATGCTAGATCGGTGTGACTTAGGATCGGAGTCCTGACAATGACCCAGCAGAGTTGAAGGCAATGGCTAATGACTTCTATCAAACGTTGTATTCTTCAGAGGGGGTACAGAACATGGAAGTTGTTTTAAACCATGTCCCACGTAAGGTTACACCTGAGATGAACGCCGCCCTAAGTGCTCCATATACTAATGAAGAGGTTAAAGTGGCTCTCTTCCAAATGTTTCCAACCAAAGCGCCAGGGCCAGATGGTTTCCCTGCCCATTTTTATCAGCGACATTGGGATATCTATGAGAAGAGGTAACCAAGATTATTATGAGGATAGTCCGGGGGGAGGAGAGTCCTGAATGTATCAATGACACGATCTTAGTGCTCATTCCCAAGGTAACGAATCCAACAATGTTAACTCAGTTTCGCCCTATTAGCTTGTGCAACGTCTTATATAAGATAGCATCAAAAGTGTTCGCGAATAGATTGAAACTTATTTTTCCTAACATAATCTCTGAGGAATAGTCAGCCTTTGTCCCAGGGAGGTTGATAACAGATAATATCATTTGCGCCTATGAAATCTACACTTTATGAAGCGGTCTAAATCAAAATAAAATAGTTATTGTGCTTTGAAGCTGGACATGATGAAGGCATATGATAGATTGGAATGGGCTTACTTGAGAGATATCATGACAAAACTTGGTTTTGCTAGACAGTGGATAGATACTGTAATGGGCATGGTTTCATCGGTATCATTCTTGGTCTTGTTCAATGGAATGAAGCTTGATTCATTCAAGCCAACAAGAGGTATCAGGCAGGGAGACCCAATCTCCCCCTACTTATTCTTGACTGCAGCAGAGGGCCTTTCGTGCCTCCTTAAATCCAGTTCACAGTCATCATTCGCAGGTCTCTAGGTGGCCCCGATAGCTCCCACTGTTAACCACCTTTTGTTTGTAGATGACAGCCTGCTGTTATTCAAGGCTAGTGTAGAGGGGTCTGGTGCGGTGTCACACCTGCTAGACACTTATTGTGCTGCTACGTGTCAAAGAATTAATCATGAAAAGTCATCAATATTTTTCAGTAAAGGGTGCCCTGAAGATATAAGAGAGGCAGTGAAGAACACCTTAAATGTGCACAAGGAGTCGTTAAATGAACGTTATCTGTTGGGAACGTAGTATTTCAAAAAAAAAATCCTATGATCACGCAAGATCTATATACTAGAAGCATAGCAACGAGAGGGGAGAGTGTGTCTATGTACCCTCGTAGACAGAAAGCGGAAGCGTCTAGTGACGCGGTTGATGTAGTCGAACGTCTTCGCGATCCAACTAATCCAAGCACCGAACGTACGGCACCTCCGCGTTCAGCACACGTTCAGCTCGATGATGTCCCACGAGCTCTTGATCCAGTTGAGCTTCATGGGAGAGTTTCGTCAGCACGATGGCGTGGTGACGGAGATGATGAAGTTACCGGCGCAGGGCTTCGCCTAAGCACTGCAACAATATGACCGAGGTGTGTTTTTGTGGAGGGGGGCACCGCACATGGCTAAAACAATGTTGCTTGTGTGTTCTAGGGTGCCCCCTGCCCCTATATATAAAGGAGCAAGGGGGGAGGCCGGCCGGCCCTAGGCGCGCCAAGGAGAGGGAGGAGTCCTCCTCCTAGTAGGAGTAGGACTCCTCCTTTCCTAGTCCAACTAGGAGGAGGAAGGGGGAAGGAAGGAGAGGGAAGAGGAGAAGGAAAGGGGGGGCATCCCTTGTCCAATTCGGACTCCCCATAGGGAGGGGGCGCGGTTGCCCCTTGTGGGCTGCCTCCCCTCTTCCCTATGGCCTATGTAGGCCCAATAGTCCCCCGGGGGTTCCAATAACCCCCCGGCACTCCGATAAATATCCGCTGACCCCCGGAACTCATCCGGTGTCCGAATATATTCATCCAATATATTAATATTTATGTCTCGGACATTTCGAGACTCCTCGTCATGTCCGTGATCACATCCGGGACTACGAACTACCTTCGTTACATCAAAACTCATAAACTCATAATACCGATCGTCATCGAACGTTAAGCGTGCGGACCCTACGGGTTCGAGAACTATGTAGACATGACCGAGACTCATCTCCGGTCAATAACCAATAGCGGAACCTAGATTCTCACATTGGCTCCTACATATTCTACGAAGGTCTTTATCGGTTAAACCGCATAACAACATACGTTGTTCCTTTTGTCATCTGTATGTTACTTACCCGAGATTCGATCGTCGGTATCATCATACCTAGTTAAATCTCGTTACCGGCAAGTCTCTTTAGTCGTTTCGTAATACATCATCTCGTGACTAACTCATTAGTCGTTTGCTTTAAGGCTTATTATGATGTGTATTACCGAGAGGGCCCAGAGATACCTCTCCGATACTCGGAGTGAAAAATCCTATTCTCGATCTATGCCAACACCACAAATACCTTCGGAGACACCTGTAGAGCATCTTTATAATCACCCAGTTACATTGTGACGTTTGATAGCACACAAGGTGATCCTCCGGTATTCGGGAGTTGCATAATCGCATAGTCATAGGAACATGTGTAAGTCATGAAGAAAGCAATAGCAATAAAACTAAACGATCAAGTTGCTAAGCTAACGGATGAGTCTTGTCAATCACATAATTCTCCTAATGATGTGATCCCGTTGATCAAATGACAACTTATGTCTATGGCTAGGAAACACAACCATCTTTGATCAATGAGCTAGTCTAGTAGAGGCATACTAGGGACACTCTGTTTTGTCTATGTATTCACACATGTACTAAGTTTCCAGTTAATAAAATTCTAGCATGAATAATAAAAATTTATCATGATATAAGGAAATACAAATAACAACTTTATTATTGCCTCTAGGGCATATTTCCTTCAGTCTCTCACTTGAACTAGAGTCGATAATCTAGATTACATAGTATGATTCTAACACCCATGGAGTCTTGGTGATGATCATGTTTTGCTCGTGGAAGAGGCTTAGTCAACGGGTCTGCGACATTTAGATCCATATGTATCTAGCAAATTTCTATGTCTCCCTACTTGACTTGATTGCGGATGGAATTGAAGCGTCTCTTGATGTGCTTTGTTCTCTTGTGAAACCTGGATTCCTTCGCCAAGGCTATTGCTCCAGTTTTGTCACTAAAGATTTTCATTGGACCTGATGCACTAGGTATAACACCTAGATCGGATATGAACTCCCTCATCCAGACTCCTTCATTTGCTGCTTCTGAAGCATCTATGTACTCCGCTTCACACGTAGATCCTGCCACGACGCTCTGCTTGGAACTGCACCAACTAACAGCTCCACCGTTCAATAAAAATACATATCTGGTTTGTGACTTAGAGTCATCCGGATCAGTGTCAAAGCTTGAATCGATGTAACTTTTTACGATGAGCTCTTTGTCACCTCCATAAACGAGAAACATACCCTTTGTCCTTTTCAGGTACTTCAGGATGTTCTTGACCGCTGTCCAGTGATCCACTCCTAGATTACTTTGGTACCTCCATGCTAAACATATCGCAAGGCACACATCAGGTCTAGTACACAACATTGCATACATGATAGATCCTATGGCTGAGGCATAGGGAATGACTTTCATTTTCTCTCTATATTCTGCAGTGGTCGGGCATTGAATCTTACTCAACTTCACACCTTGTAACACAGACAAGAACCCTTTCTCCGACTGATCCATTTTGAACTTCTTCAAAACTTTATCAAGGTATGTGCTTTGTGAAAGTCCAATTAAGCGTCTTGATCTATCTCTATAGATCTTGATGCCTAATATATAAGCAGCTTCACCGAGGTCTTTCGTAGAAAAATTCTTATTCAAGTATCCTTTTATGCCATCCAGAAAT
Source organism: Secale cereale (assembly GCA_902687465.1). Lineage (NCBI taxonomy): Eukaryota > Viridiplantae > Streptophyta > Magnoliopsida > Poales > Poaceae > Secale > Secale cereale. Next base: position 750,344,902 of record LR738711.1, on the reverse strand, counting down.
TCTATATCATTTCCAATCAATAATATGGCATCCACATATAATATCAGAAATGTTGCAGAGCTCCCACTCATTTTATTGTAAATACATGCTTCTCCAAAAGTCTGTATGCCACTATTGGGGAACATAGTATTTCAAAAAAAATTCCTACGATCACGCAAGATCTATCTACTAGAAGCATAGCAACGAGAGGGGAGAGTGTGTCTACGTACCCTCGTAGACCGAAAGCAGAAGCGTCTAGTGCCGCGGTTGATGTAGTCGAACGTATTTGCGAACCAACCGACCCAAGCACCAAACGTACGGCACCTCCGCGTTCAGCACACGTTGAGCTCGATGACGTCCCACGAGCTCTTGATTCAGTTGAGCTTCATGGGGGAGTTTCGTCAGCACGATGGCGTGGTGACGGAGATGATGAAGTTACCGACGCAGGCTTCGCCTAAGCACTGCAACGATATGACCGAGGTGTGTTTCCATGGAGGGGGGCACCACACACGGCTAAAACAATGTTGCTTGTGTGTTATAGGGTGCCCCCTGCCCCTGTATATAAAGGAGCAAGGGGGAGGCCTGCCGGTCCTAGGCGCGCCAAGGAGAGGGAGGAGTCCTCCTCCTAGTAGGAGTAGGACTCCTCCTTTCCTAGTCCAACTAGGAGGAGGAAGGGGGAAGGAAGGAGAGGGAAGAGGAGAAGGAAAGGGGGGCGCCCCCTCCCTTGTCCAATTTGGACTCCCCATAGGGAGGGGGCGCGGCTGCCCCTTGTGGGCTGCCTCCCCTGTTCCCTATGGCCCATGTAGGCCCAATAGTCCCCCGGGGGTTTCGATAACCCCCTGACACTCCGATAAATATCCGGTTACCCCCGGAACTCATCCCGTGTCTGAATATAATCATCCAATATATATTAATATTTATGTCTCGGACATTCCGAGACTCCTTGTCATGTCCGTGATCACATCCGGGATTTCGAACTACCTTCGGTTCATCAAAACTCATAAACTCATAATACCGATCGTCATCGAACGTTAAGCGTGCGGACCCTACGGGTTCGAGAACTATGTAGACATGACCGAGACTCATCTCCGGTCAATAACCAATAGCAGAACCTGGATGCTCATATTGGCTCCTACATATTCTACGAAGATCTTTATCGGTCAAACCGCATAATAACATACATTGTTCCTTTTTTCGTCGGTATGTTACTTGCCCGAGATTCGATCGTCGGTATCATCATACCTAGTTCAATCTCGTTACTGGCAAGTCTCTTTACTCGTTCCGTAATACATCATCTCGTGACTAACTCATTAGTCGTTTGCTTGCAAGGCTTATTATGATGTGTATTACTGAGAGGGCCCAGAGATACCTCTCCGACACTCGGAGTGACAAATCCTATTCTCGATCTATGCCAACACCACAAATACCTTCGGAGACACCTGTAGAGCATCTTTATAATCACCCAGTTATGTTGTGACGTTTGATAGCACACAAGGTGTTCCTCGATATTCGAGAGTTGCATAATCTCACAGTCATAGGAACATGTATAAGTCATGAAGAAAGCAATAGCCGTAAAACTAAACGATCAAGTTGCTAAGCTAACGGATGGGTCTTGTCCATCACATCATTCTCCTAATGATGTGATCACGTTGATCAAATGACAATGCATGTCTATGGCTAGGAAACACAACCATCTTTGATCAATGAGCTAGTCTAGTAGAGGCATACTAGGGACACTCTGTTTTGTCTATGTATTCACACATGTACTAAGTTTCCGGTTAATATAATTCTAGCATGAATAATAAACATTTATCATGATATAAGGAAATACAAATAACAACTTTATTATTGCCTCTAGGGCATATTTCCTTCACTATCTTGGGATGCCCACTAACATGGGCCATTCGAAAAATGGGACATTCAAATACTTACGAGACCGTGTGTGGGAGAATATAAAGGGTTGGGTGGAGAAGCTCTTATCATCGAATGGTAAAGAAGTGTTGATCAAATCAGTTGCTCAAGCGATTCCAGTCTACTCTATGTCATGTTTCAGATTGCCAAGTGGTCTATGCGAGAGCATCACTTTGATCATACGACAATTCTGGTGGGGAAGCAAACAAGGTAAGAGGAAACCTAGCTGGGTTGCTTGGGATATCATGACTAGACCTAAACATCTGGGAGGTTTAGGCTTTCGAGATCTAGAGATTTTTTAACTTGGCACCTCTCGCATGCCAAGCATGGAGGCTGCTAACAGGGGAATCATCTTTGAGTGCCCGCATTCTGAAGGTTGCTTATTACCCGGAGTGCACATTATCATAGGCAGAACTCAGGCCGCGCCCATCACAGATTTAGCGGTCCATATTGGATGGTCGTGACATACTGGCGTAGGGCATTGTTAAAAGGATTGGGGTAGCGAGAACACGGACATCTGGAGACAGAACTGGATTCCGAGAGACGGTTACAAGAGGCCTATAACATCACTGGTGCAAAAACCGCCGATTAAGGTCGTTAAACTAATTGATGCTTCTACCGCATCGTGGAAGGAGGATCTGATCCGAACTACTTTTACTGCTTTTGATGCTGATGAGGTTCTGAAGATACCTTTATGCACACGAAAGGTAGAGGACTTTTGGGCCTGGCATGAGGAGAGTAGAGGTGTATTTAGTGCCGGGTCTGCTTATCGCATGATCCTTCGTACCAAGCACGAGCGGGAGGCCTGGCTGCATGAAGAGGAGGGACCTTCCAAGGCGCAGAATGAGCAGAACAAATGGAGGAATATTTGGCACATATAGGTACCATCTAAACTTTGGATGTTTGTATGGCGTTTGACAAGACATTCCATGCCAACTGCGGATTTACTCAAGCACCGAAATATGGCTACTGACGATACATGCAGACTGTGTGGAGCTAGTGATACGTGGAGCCATACACTTCTCTCATGCATATGTCAGCTAGCGTCTGGGCTCTAGCACCGGAGGAAGTGGTACACCATATGGTGGAAAGGCAAGAGGACAGTCCCAAGAATTGGTTGTTTGCACTGCATGAAATACTAGACGCAAATGCGTTCGTACAAATGATTGTCACCCTGTGGGCTATGTGGGGACCACGGCGGAAAGCGATCTACGAGGACATCTTCCAGTCACCGCATTCTATAAACGATTTTATCACTAGCTATCTAACGGAAATTAACTGCATCAACACAAAGCTCCCAAAGCAGGGGGTATTCAGAGCTCCCAGACCGACCCAATGGCAGCCCCCCCAGCCGGGCTCGGTGAAAATAAATGTTGATGCTGTAGTCCCAAGGCATGGTGCAGTTGGGGCGATTTGCAGGAGTGAAGATGGAACCTTTATGGGGGCTTCGGTGCTGGTTTTGAAGTACATTTCCTCTCCACAAATCCTTGAAGCTATTGCAATCAGAGAAGCGATGGCTTTGGTGGAGGACCTATACCAGAGGCAAATTTATGTGGTATCGGACTGCAAACAGGTGGTGGAGGACCTCAACGAGGAAAATACATCAGCTCACGGAGCGATTGTGCATGAAATAATACATCGATCTTCAGACTTTGATTTTTGCAAGTTTAGTCATGAATTTAGGAGCTCAAATGTCGAAGCTCACAACTTAGCAAAGCATGCTTTATCCCTTGGGGATGGCCGCCGTGTGTGGTTAGGCCACCCTAGGGATCTTTCTTTCGTCCCTATAAACGCTATGACGACTTAATAAAAGCTTCGTGAGGTTGCCAAAAAAACCTAATTGAGGAGTGGATGTGGAAGAAACTTTGAAATACCGAGATACCAGCCAAACGTATGTTCATGTGGAGCCTTTCAAAACACTCGCTACCTACTGAGGATGTGTGGGCTCGTCGGCATATGTTTGCTACCAGCAAATGTGGTTTATGCGGAATGCCGGACTCGTGGAAGCACTCCCTTTTACAGTGCACGATGTCCAGGTGCATATGGGCGTTGGTGGATGAAGACCTCACACATAAAATGTTGGTGCTTGAAGAATCTAAAGCAAAGCAATGGTTTTTTCACTGATGGAATCTCTCACACATGATCAGTTTGTCCTCCTATCAATAACTCTATGGTCGATATGGTATGCACGGCATAAGGCTATCCACGAGGGAATTTTTCAGAGCCCGCAAGCAGTTTAGAACTTCATCATAAGATACTGCGATGAGCTTAACATAATAAAGCTGAAGGTTGTGCGGGGTGTTGTAGCTAACTCTAGCCAGGCAACGCCACGGCGATCTAAAGCTCCTCCGGTGGGCTACGCTAAGATACATGTCGATGTTGCAGTCAGGCAAGGAAGAGGAGGTTCTGCTCCAGCGGTATGTCGCGGCACCAATGGCAATTACCCAGGGAGCTCTGCCCTAGTGGTCGAAGGCATTGATGATCCAACTTCAATAGAAGCGATGGCATGCAGGGAGGCAATGGCTTTGCCCGAAATCTTCTCCTTAACAATCTTGTGATCGCCGCTGATTGCAGGCAAGTCGCCTCGGATATTACTAAAAGCAGTAGGGGGCAATATGGTGCAATAGTTAGTGGCATCAACCTCCAAGCGGCTCAATTCCAATGTATTTTCTCTTTCGAGTGTCATGTTGTCAACTATGAAGCACATAACTTAGCCAGATTCTCTCTTAGGAGGGGTCCGGGGCGCCATGTTTGGCTTGGCCAACCCCATGACCTAACTTGTATCCCACTCTATGTGGACTTTGAGTAATAAAAATTGGCTTTAATCTTAAAAAAACTAATTGAGGAGTACCCCTAAAAAAACCTAATTGAGGAGTACTCCTTCCAAAGACTCTCACCTTCTCAGGTTGCGACGAGTGACACGCTGCATGTGCACCACTTGTCGTAACATGACGGTTTTTCTGTAGATATATTTATTCAAAACGTTTTATCTCTTGAACTGTGCGTCCAAATCTCGAACCGTTTTCACCGTTGGATTCCTCATGTAGAGATCTTAAAAACTAGATCCGATGTTAATATGTTTTGACGGAAAAAAATTCATGAAAAGCTGGGGAAAAAACCGAACCGGGAGCATGTTTTTCACCTTTCTGGAAGCCGTTTCCGAGAGGCACGACCATGCTTCTCATGGAAGCAAATCCATGCCTCTTGTTGAAGAAAAACCGTGCCTCTCTTGGAAGAAAAAGAATGAGAAAACGTGTTTTTTTCGTTTCTGAGAAGCACGGTCGTGTCTCTCACGGAAGAATAAAAAGAGAAAACACGTTTTTTCCGTTTCCGAGAGGCACGGCAATGCGTATCCCGGAAGCAAAACTGTGCCTCTCGCGGAAGCAAAACCATGCCTCTCACGGAAGAAGAAGAAATATGTTTTTTTGCGTAATTTTTTTTTTGCCGAAAATCTAAGAAAGACCGGTGAAAACCGAAAAGTCAAAAAAAAAACATTCAAAAAGCTAAAAACGCGTGCGAGAAAAACCCAAAGGAAATATCCAGAGCGCGACACGTGGCGGCCAGGCGGCGGCTGAAAGCGCATCTGTTTAGCACACCCCACGTGACCGTCGGGGAGGTTCCCGAAGGAGCGTTCCTCGATTAGTTACTCTCATTACTGTTCATTCTCTGCTTGTTGTTTTCCACGGCGACTATTTATCGCATTAAGCGAGACAACTAGCAGCTCTCACTGAAGCTTTTTTTCTCCTCGTGTCGTATTGGGCTGTTCCATTCAAGCGCTCATATATTACATAAAAAGAGCAGGAGTAAGGTGAGAAGCCAGGATCAATCCATAGTCTCTAGGGAGATCCCGCACTGTGATAACCACTCCGCCCACCCTTCATTGTAAGACATAGTACCAAATCTTACTTGAGGTATTCAATCCAGTTTTCTTCGGTTTTATTTGTCTCTTTTATTTATTTATTTCTCCCTTTTCCATTCCTTTTTGAATTATGTTCCTTTTTTGTTTTTTTTTCTTTCTATTTTTGGTTTACTTTGTTCTTTTGGTTATTATTCTAAATAAAATTATATATCAACAACAAAATTATAATACATGTCTAACAATTTTTTAATACAAACTATACATATTTGTAATACATGATCAACATTTTTTTATACACAATTTTAACATTTTTAAAACACAATATTAACAATTTTTTATTACCTGGTCAACATTTTGTTCTATACACATTTAACATTCTCCAATGATTGATTAACATTTTTCGCAAACTTGTTCAACATTATTTTTAAATGCTTGACTAACACTTTTATATCCACGATCAAAAAAATTCTGCATTTTCTAATGCATGCTTAACATTTTTCCTATGCACATTTAATATTAACCAAATAATTGATAAAAAAAAATTAAACCTGTTCAACAATTTTTTTTTCAAATGCTGGATTAACATTTAAGTATATATGATTTTTAATACATGATCAACAATTATTCGAGACACGTTCAACATTCTCCGAATACTTATCCAACATTTTTCAAATAATTGGTCAACATTTTAAAAATACATATTCTACATTTTTAATACTCATTCAACATTTTTCAAATACATATTCTACCTTTTCAAATAGTTGTTCAAAAAAAATTCAAATATTCATTCAATATTTTTCAAATACTTGTTCAACATTTTCCAATGTTTTATAGAGTGTTTTTTTTTTGCAATATATACATTTCTAATATTTTTAAGTGTAAGCAAAAGTACACAAATAAAGCAATCAACAAGAACAGAAAAACAGAAAAGGAGCCTGTGGCATGCCACGCGCATGGGCCTGCCTATATCAGTTGCTGCAAGCAAGACACAGGGACGCCGCTCCCATTCCGACTACGCGCTAGGAACCAGGGAGCGCGCACTTGGGCTAGCCCATGTGAGGGGCGAGAAGCACCTTATTTTTTTTTCTATGTTTCATTTTTTTTTACCTTTTTAACAATACTACGGGATTTCAGAAGAAAGAAAGTTGCAAATTATGAAATGTTTGTGAATTCAAAATCTGTTCATCTTTGAAAATATGTTCGGTAAATGATAAATGCTCAGGAATTGAAAAAATGTTCACTGAATTCAAAAACATTGCTTGATTTTAAAAAAATCAGAAATTTCAAAAGAAATGAACCTTTTTTTAATTATAATTATTTTTTTATAAATTGTTTCTGAATTCGGCAAATATATTTTTAACTTGATGAACAAAATCATTTTTTAAAGAAAAATGGATGATTTTTCTAATTTTCTAAAAAATGTTAATGATGATTTCCTTTGGAATTGATGAACATTTTTTAATTGAATGTACAATTTTTGAATTTTTGATGAACATTGTTTAAATCCGACGAACATTTTTCAGAATTTATGAACTTTTTATTACATTGATGAACATTTTTTAAATTCGATGAACAAAACAATGTTGGCGAATTTAAAAAGAAATATTCACGAAAAAGTGAAAAGTAAAAAAAAGTATTCAATTTCAATGAATATCGAACATGAAAAGAAAATTCATAAAAAATGCGAAAGTAAAATACGTGAAAAATGGATGAACAATTTTTCCTTTTCTTTTTTTTAACATTTCAAAGGTAATTCGGAATTTCAAAAAGAGTTACACATTGTGAAATGTTAGTGAATTCAATTTTTTTTCATGATTTTTAAACAATGTTTGGGAAAAGATAAATGCTCATAAGTTCATAAAATGTTCACCGAATTAAAAAGAAACGAACATTTTTTAAATTTTAATGAACATTGTTTCGTATTTGATACACAAATCTTGCATTCCTTGATCATTTTTTGAAATCGATGAACACCTATTGTATCAATAACATTTTTTGAAAATAAAATGGGTGAACAAACTTCAAATTTCGTGAACAATTTTTGAAACTGATATTCAAATTTCGAATTTGATGAACATTTTTTAAGTTCAGTGAAGAAATTTTGAATTTGAGGAACTTTTTAAAATCCAATCTACAAAAAATTATAACCAATGAACACTTTTTTGATTTTTTTAACAGTTTTCACATTGATGGACATTATTTTAATTCAATGAACTAAATTGTTTTCGTGAATTTAAAAAAGAAAATTTGCAAATAAGTGAAAAGTTAAAAAACTATCAATTTTTTTAAAAATAATTTATTTGAGAAGTGTTTATGATTACACAAAACTGCTTCTGATTTTAAAAAATATTCATAAATTTGAAAAAAAAATCAAACTGAAAATGAAAAATACAGATATAACAAAAGAGAAACATAAAATATTCACGAATTTGAAAAATGTGTTTGCAAGTTGAAATCAAAAATGAAAAAGAAGAAAAAAAATCAGGAATTTAAAATATTTTGGAAATTGAAATAACAATAAAAAAAAAGAAAAAACTAAAGGAAACCAGAGAAACGAAAAAAAAAAAACTGACGAACCAACCAGGGAAGGTTCTAGGAAACAAAATAGAAACAAGGAAACCATAACGTTGTTTACCTTATTGAAGAAGTGAAAGGACCAATAGTCATCACAACAGCTAGCTTACATGTATGGTTACCACTATTGCACTATGTATAGGGGTCTATAGTTCAAATCTCGACTGGGGCACATTTTCTGAAACTTAAACAAAAGAGAAAAAAAGGTTTCAAATGGGTCAGGCCATGGCATAGGAGGGTGTGCGCCGGTTGGGGAGTTCGCCTATAATGGGCGCTAAAGGCGTTGTATGAGAAACACCTGTTTGTTTACCTGCATTTGTGATTCCAAGATGAGCAAATGTAAACCATAGGTGTTTGGTTGTGTGCAATTGAACGTTTTGCTCACCTCCTTTAAATTTGAGCTTACCACCACAATGCCAAGCAGAAAGCAACGCGAATCATAGAAAAGACAACGTATTGGCACTGTAGAGCATGTTTACATGAACACCATAAGGGGCATACGCCCTTACATCGTAACATCAGGGGATGAAATCCCTAATTGAAATATAAGTTTTTGGACAACAAGGGCATCTTATGCCCCTACACGGAGGGTTGAAACCCATATCAAAATATACGTAGTTTAGCAACACATCCTACATTACTACTCACATAGGGCTGGCAAACATGTCCGCCTAGCCATGGGTAGGGCAAGTATACAACCTCACGGGAGGTACCAACGTCGTAGATCTCCCCCTTCAAGCCCATGTCGTAGGTTTGAACATGAGTGTGTCATTGTACTTCACGCATAAAGCTATCCAGCTCCTGAACAACAACACCCAGTCATCAAACTGGGCCATTTGCATCCATTCGCCACACCATCGGCAAGAGACACCAGGAAGAAACGGGGTGGCGGGATCTTTACTCACTCCTTTAACGGGATTTGGAAGGTCGTCGGCATAGCAAGCATTGCTATGTCATCCATATCCATCTGGATAGAGAACGGGCGTGGCACCGAATATTTGGGCTTGTCACCCAGCTTGGGTTGGCGGCCATGGGTGTGCAGAGGCACCGCAACCGCCTCTCTTCCATGACACTTTGGTCTTCAACGCCTAATGGTTGACCGGGAGTGTGTCCTAGTACCTAGCTCGTGGGTAGTAACCACCCCCATGATGTCCCGGCCGGCCATGATCACCTTATCAACTATGTACACATTGGTTATTAGCATTGGAGTGAAATTCCCATGATTCAAGACATATGCACTGCACAATCAAGACATAGGCAATGTACAAACAAAATCGCAAATCAAGACATAGGCAGTGTACAAACAGATGCATTATCCAAGATATAGGAAGTGCATAATCAAGCACTAGCATGGACATGGAAGCATGATCATGATCCAGGACATAGGAACTGCACAACCAAGCACAAGCATTGTAATGCCCAGGATGGGACTATACCTCCTACGTGTCGAGGCACGACTAAAAGGTATAAGCCCATCCTAGAATGATCTCAAGTTTGGTATCTTTGCACGACTCATGTAAAAGAGGGATTAAATTGCAAAAGGAGATAGTTGGCTTACACTCGCCACTTCACACAATACATTACATAAGCAAAACATCATTCAGAACATCACAACCCGACTACGGGTGAAGATCCAAAGAAAGATACCAAAACAACATAAAGCCACAGGCCTAGATCGAATCCTAGTAGAAACCACTATTGATCGTCGAAACGTCACAAGCATACGGCCAAACTCTTCATCGAACTCCCGGTGAAGAACTGATCCAACTCCTGCATCAAACTCGGCTGACCTGCATCTGGTGTGGTGAAGTAACTGTGAGCCACAGAGGACTCAGCAATCCCGTTCCCGGGTAACATGACTATTTAAGCCTTGGGTGAGGACAAGGCTGAAGAAAGAACAAGAGGTGAAGGAACAACAAGAGTCTGCAGCAGCAACTAGCACTAGCTTACGTAGAAGAGAGCGAGAAGAGAAGAGCCTCGGTCGAAAGATGATCACGAAGTGATCCTAGCTACAACACGTCAAACATAACCCCACCGTGTTCATCTCCCGAATCCCTTTCGGAAAATGACAGTCACGGTACACACGCTGGTAGTGTATTGGAACAAGGTGTCAAGTTATCTACAACCGGATATTAACAAGCTCCCATCTGCCACATAACCGCGGGCACGGCTTTCGAAAGTTCATAACCCTGCAGGGGTGTTCCAACTTGGCCCATGACAAGCCCACGATCCGCGGAGTCGCAACTCCAAAGGTGGGAAGACCCGAGTATTCTCGGAATCCCGTGCTCAAGATACTCCGAACTAAGGTAAGGCTAATCCAGCAAATCCTCCCGGTGTGTCGACACCCTGATAGGTAGCCGCGCGTATCTAGTCTCAGGACACGACCGGATGGGCGATTCTACAGGTTTTTTTACCAAACCTCGAGTTTCCTCGTGGTGGCCCCGCAGACTCCCCGTTTCGGACCAACACTCATGTGGAGCACTGGCCCGGGGTTGTTGAATTAAGAATAAAAGAGGGTTTGCAAGACCCTATGCAAGTTTTATTAGTTATTAGGCGAATAGTACCAAATGTTGGGACTTGCTGGAAAAGACTTAGCACTTAGCGGTTTATCAAGGGGGTCCCATACACCCCAACCGTGTTAGGAACGCATAATCAAGGAACATAACACCGGTTTATACGGTTCCTAACGGCATGAGTGAAACAAATCACCAAGCAAAAGGCTTAGCCTTCCACCCTTGCCAGTATATAGATGATTTCATTTTAAGCATTTATATAGTGTGATATAACCCAACCAAACTTCAACATGAAGCAAGCATCTTCAATCTTCACCTGCAACTAGCAATGCTATAAGAGGGGCTGAGCGAAGCGTACTTAGCCATTCAACGGTTTGCATAGGAAGGGTGGTTAAACATGATCAGGGTTACAATTAGGAGGCTGACAGGAAAACATGGGCATCGAGGCAAAACTATAGATCGAGACTTCTAGGAATAGGCAAAAATAGTAATGGTATCCGGGTTCGGTCATCTTGCCTGGGATTCCACAAGGGAGAAGAACAGATCCTCGAAGTAGACGGAGCAACACAGTCGAGAGAATCCTCACAACTCCGGAATGAAACCGAAGCTATCAAGAGAAGCAAACCGGAAAGAAGCAAACAACACGGTAAACACACAATCATAAACATGGCATACGATGCACAAGCAAGCATGATGCATGTCCGGTTTAAATATGCATGGCATGGCAAAGTGCACAAACAAAACTACAAGTTAAGTGGAGCTCAATATGCAACGAGTTGCATATTGACGAAACACCACATTTAATTATTTAGTTGACTCTCATTTAATTACAAGACAAGATTAATTGTTTTTAACATAGCAAGAGGTGAAGCATAATAAAACTACACTATTTAGGCATTTTAAATGAGGCCGGAAAATAACAACAACAATTCCCGAAAAATCCTCATGAGCATGTTTAGTAATTATAAGCAAACAACAATTAAACATTTTAGTGTTGTTAACATGATGCGGATGCCAGGATCAAGTTAATGCAAGTTTATTAAAAGTTAACTGGAAGAGATAAGAAGCATTTGTCACCGTGGTGGAAGGAAAAGGGTGCCACGGCAACGATCCGAAAATGATGCAATGCAACATCTCGGTTCCGGTATCTCGTTGAGAGACCGGTGCAAAAGATGACGGAGAGCGTGAGCGAGCGAAACAAGATGAAGGTGGGGTGATCCCGTTGCTGGGTTCCCACGAGTCGGCGACGAGGCAACCGAGGAACATGACAAAAGGACGAAACGGGCACGGTGCACACAAGGAAACATTTCATACAACACAACAAGCATTCCACGAGTCATCCACGGGGTCGTCTCGTTATACCTTTGAAGCGTGCGTTTCGGGGCGGTTCGAGACGTAGAGGAAGAAGGCGTTCACGTTCGGAGAGGAAGTAGCCGTTCCGTAGAGGGAAGTAGTTGTACTCGCGGTCTTCGGCGACGGTAGTCGTTCGGGCGTCGAGTTCGTAGATGTACTAGCGGTCTCGGCGAGGGTAGTGGTACACGGCGACGGTAGTCGTTCACGGAGCTCGTAGCCGTAGAGGTACACGGGGCGACGGTAGACGTTCGGGTCCAAAAGAAGATAAACTTGCTGTTTCATGGTTATTTGAGATTAACAATAACAGCAACAAAACAACAAAAAAAAGGAAAAAGGCTGCGGGCGACGACGAGCTGGAAAAAGGACGGAGCCGTCGCGGTGGAGCTGTTCGTGGCCCGCGGGCTTGGCGATGCAGACGCAGGGGCGGCCGGTGCCCGGCGCTGGAGGAGGTCAGCGGCGCCCTTGGGCCCGGCTCGCGCGACGACGGCATCCAGCAAGGGCGACGGGGAGGCCTGCCGCTCGCGCGCTGGAGGGTCGAGGCAGGGGCGCGGCTCGGGGCCGGGGCGATGCGGGCGAGGAGGCGAGGGACGAGGGACGAGGGACGGCCCAGGTGGCGGGGCAAGGCCACGGCGAGCCAGAGGGCCGGAGGGAGGCGCAGACGGGGCCCTGGCGCGGCGCGGCGCGGGAGACGGTGGCGGGTCGCCGCGCTGCTGGGCTCGGGGCCAGGCGGGCTCCCTGCCGCGGTAGGAGGAGGGAGGCACGGGGCCCTCGGCCTTGCTGGATCGCTCGAGGGGAACGGGAGCGAGGAGGGAAATCGGGCAGGGCGCTGCGGGCGAGAGAAGAGCGAGGGGAGCGAGGGGAGCGGGTCGCTCGAGGGGTGCGGGAGAGCGAGGAGAAGAGGGAGAGAAGCTGGCGGCGGAGGGAGAAAGCGAGGGGAGGAGCGGGGTCGGGCGATGCGAGGCTAGGGTTCGGGAGGAGCGGTCACGCTGAAGAGGCCTGATGGGCCTAGGCCGCGGCTGGGAAGTGTGGGCCGGCTGGAGGGGGAGGTTGATATGGCCTAGAGGCCTGGGCCAAAAGGAGGAGAGGGGGGCTGAAAAATAAAATGAAAAAGGTCTGCTGTTTTCCAAAAAAAAATCAGAAACTGCAAAGAAGAAAGAAAAGGAAGGAGGAGGCTAGGGAAGAATTAGGACATGAGGTCAAATTTTACTGGACCCGTAATAAAGTCCACGGGTCACGAAAAATAGGAGAGGCAATAATGAAAGTTTAATTTCAAATTCATTTGAATTTAATTCAAATGATTTGAACAAGATTGAGCTTTGGAGAGTCCAAAAATAATGAGCATTTTGTTGGAGCTCGGGAAAATGATTAAAGAATTGTTGGCAAAGTTTGAGGCAAAGAATTGAGATAGAAAAGCATGGAGAAAATATGCAAGTGTGTTGGGTTAATTCCAAACAAATGGAATATTTAATATAGATCCCTAATAATATTGAGAGGCTTTTATATGTTATAAAGAGAAGTCACCTTCCCTCGGTTTAAATGGACCGAAGGTCCACACGATTTATTTAAGTTGATATGCAAAAGAAATATGACATGATGGCATGATGACATGATGCAATGCAAAAAAATAATAATAATAACACAAGCACAAAAGAAACACACGGGCAACCCGGAACATCTGGAATCTTCGGGAATCTTCTGGAATCTTCTGGGACGTCGGTCTTCGGGCGTCACAAGCATGCACATGGAAAAGCACTATCATGGCCCAAGAGAAAGGAGTGCACAATCAAGCACAAGCATGGACAAGGAAAGCACAAGCATGTACAAGTATAAGCATGTATATGCAAAGCACAAGCATGACAGATTGATGAGGTCCTCTAAATGAATATGGTTGACTTGTAACCTTTCAAAGTAAGAGTATCGATCACACATGGAGCTAGAAAATGGTCTTGTAGAGGTTTATCGAAATGTGCATGCAAATTAATTGTGATTCCAAGCAAAAGCGATGAGGAGGTGGAATATATTTCAAGGATTATTGTGACAAGAATTAAATTGCACCATAATAGAAGTAAACAACAACAAAAAGTAATGAAAGTAGTGAATTATGCTTTAGGGCTACTCATGGAGTCCGGATTCACCGTAGTATGTATGTTACTTAATTGTGCGGACCACTTCATATGTTTTTATGCGTGGACAGAGCAAAGTATGCATGCATGCATATTGCCACAACTCCCTAATATATACGCCACCAATGAACAATGCGAATTCTCCTGAAGCTGCAAAAATAATCCAGTCAAGCAACATGAACATATCAGTATACTCCTCTTTGGTGAATGAGATCGAGGACATCTTGAGCCTTAGTAGAACTAGTACTACTCATATTAGGCACTCTGGAAATAAATTTGGCAAACTTTGGTCACCTAGAAGTTCGAACCATGATGAAAATGGTTGGCTTCGGGGCCCCAGGTGCCATTGAGCCGAGTCTTGCTGATTGTAATCTTGATATGTTTGAGTAATACAAGTGTTCTACCCGAAAAATGGTAAATTGCAACACTGAACGTAGTAAAATTTCAACAACAAAAAGTGGATCAGTAAACAAAATTGCACATTTACATGCATGCAATATAGTTTAATTAAAGTTCAACTTGTACAAACTTTTGCACATATATAGAGAGAGGAATTTCTACCATGCATGAGACCTCCCGTGCATGCATGCACATTTTTTTCTACGGGCCTACTAATATCATTTATAATGTTCTCTCTATCCCCTAAGGCATGTGTTATTCTTTTTTTTTTCGCGGGAAAAACTTTCAATCTATTCATCTTTCATCATGGTAGTACAACGAACACCAGAAATAATAAAAATTACATCCAGATCCATAGACCACCTAGCGTCGACTACAAGCACTGAAGCGAGCCGAAGGCGCGCCGCTGTCATTGCCCCGCCCTCACCGGAGCCGGACAAACGTTGTTGTAGTAGTCAGTCGGGAAGTCATCGTGCTAATGCCCCATAGAACAACCATACTAGAATAGCAACCGCCGCAGATGAAGAGTGTAGATCAAAAGGATCCAACCTGAAGTCACACGAACAAAAACGAATGACGAACGGATCCGAGCAAATCCACCCAAGATAGATCTGCCTGAGACAAACCCCCACACGCCCACCGATGATGCTAGACGCATCACCGGAACGGGGGCTAGGCGGGGAGACCTTTATTCCATCTTCAGGGAGCCGCCCCCATCTCGCCTCCCCGAGCAGGACACAAACGCTAACAAAGCTAAAAAAAGATCTAAAAACGGGGCCCTCCCACCGGCAAGGGCCGAGATCCATTCCGCCTCCATGGCCCTAAGGCCACCGGAGACGGGATGGACCGGCACCGGCGCCGGCGGGAGGCACAAAACCTAAGCATGTGTTATTCTCTATAGTCATTAAGTTTCATTCAAACAAATAGATGCCTAATATATTTTGAAATAAAATTTGTTTACTTTCTATTTACACAAATGTGTTTTTCCCGGCAAGATCTTTAAAACAACACCAATATTGAATATGTTTTTAATTAAAAAGAATTGACAATTACATCATCAGGCTTCAAACTTGTTTCATCAAAATTTGTTAGTTTCATGGGAGAAGTTCAATAATGTTCCTAGTGACGTGGCCTTTGAAACGACATTCTTAAATATATTTTGGCAAGATTTAAAATTTGAGTCTTCAAACATGATAAACATCATGAAACTATAAGTCAGAAAAAGATTACTCCCTCCTTCCATCTATATAGAGCCTAATGCGTTTTTCAAGGCTAACTTTACCAAATGCTAGAGCAATAATATATGACATGCAAGTTAAACAAAGCTGTTGGAGGCCTATTTTACCCTCAACGGTAAAGAAAAATAAGGATACAGAAGTTACTGGAGTTGCTCTTACGGTCCCAAACTTTCCAGGTTCATTTTTTTTCTTCCAAATATCAATTATCTTGCATTCATTAAGAAGAAAAAAGTTGCCCGATTAATTAGGTAAAACCGGATGAAAACATTGCCAAGTTAACTATGAAGAACTGGACGAAAACCATCACAACCGTTGAGCGACACACATAAGAAACCCCACACACCGCTCTAAAAAGAGCCTCACGGAGATAGAGCGCAAGCGTCATCGTCATCATTCATCCCCTAGAGGCAACATCATCATCCCTACATTCTGAGCAAACGATTCCGACTTTGCCGTAGGCGATCGTTGACTCAATCCACACTGCAAAGGTCATGAGGGGTTGCCTGAAGATCCGCGCCAAAACTCAGCTATCCACGCCGATACAGTGCATCTCAGACTCTACCGCAGAGCTACAAAGGACGAAACCAGTCTCGGTTGGCGCCACGGAAGATCGCCGGATGGGCCACCTACAACTAGTCATCGTACACCACAGGGCCCCACCGTCGCAACTTCGACTTCACAGCAACAGACAAACTGAGGCAAACTCGTGGACACGTTGGAGAAGAGCCGACTACCTCAACCATTGCCACGTCACCGACACATCGCCCCAACCATCATTGTTGCCAGAGAAGCTTGGATGTCACAACCCACCATCATCCATTGGTCCCGCTAGCCGATGTTGAGCTCCCAAGACGAAGCCCCCAAAAGGGAATATGACACTAATGCGCAACCATCGTCCGATCACAGGTCAAGGGCTTACCTCGAAGAGCCCGAGATGGCCGGATCCATGCGGGAGGGGTGTGGCAACAATGTAACGATGCCTCCAGGAAGGTAAAAGATGGCCACAGCCACCGCTGGTCACGACACAAAGCCGAGACAGGGTCTTCACCCAAGCTCCCACACCACCTCAATCGCACATCATCCCGCACCAGCATCGGCGAGCCCACCAATCAGCACCACCATCAGAGCTGCCCGTCAACGAAGAAGGAGCACCGAGATCCACCGCACCGAAGTCCAAATTAGACACAAACAGAAGTGGTCGATGTTGTGCCATGGTTATGATGATTTTTTTACTGCAAGGCATGTTTGGGCTTGCCCACCATCCATTATTGTGCAAAGAGGCGTGCAAGATAGGGGAGTAGGCCCATCAAATGCAAATAGTAACACTGAAATAATAAAATTTCAACAAAAAAAGTGGATCGGTAAATAAAAAGGGGTGTTCATGGTGACTGTTAGAAGGAAGAGAGAGGGATTGGTGGAATTATTGATTATTGCTTGATCCTCATGAGCATATATAGATATATATATATATATATATATATATATATATATATATATATATATATATATATATATATATATATATATATATATTGATTTTCTTGGAGTACAAGACAAGGCAGAATATTTTCCTAGTCTATGTAGCTGTGTTGTGGTGTTTGGTTGTCCTTGTACTAACCGGGTGTGAAGTTGGTCGTCCTCGTTGTTCGCAGCGAGTGGTAAATGTTGTTGTATGTCTTATTTCCCTCCTTCTATAAAGCTAAGATACACAATTTGCGTACCCTCGAAAAAGAATATTTTCCTAGTCCATCCTATGTTTCCAATCTAATCATTATACTTAATAATGACTTCGTCAATCTCAATATGATATGTCGGCTCAATTTCTTGAATGTGCTCATAGGGATAGGGTGTGTGTGCGTTTATAGGAGTGAGTGTATGCGCGTATATATAAGTGATTGCGTCTATATTGTGTTTAAAAAGTAAATAAACAAAATCCCACTCAAAAAAGGTAAATAAACAAGATTGTACCATTGCACATAGGAAAAACAAGTTTAGAGTTCAATTTGTACAAATTTTTGCATAGACATACAACAGTCGCAAACTTTCTTTCATCGGAAGAGCCTAAGAGATGCTCAAATCTGTGATCACACGGACCAGACCATTTGCGAGGATGCATCGGCTGTAGCCTTTCCTTCTTTCTCGTTAAGAATCCTTACCTTCTTCACGATCATGTGTTGGGGAAATTCAGTGTCAGTAGAGGGCGGGTCTTCCTTGTACGTCGTGACGTCGACGTCGAGGTCCACCGCGCCTGAGCGCCAGTCCGACGCCATGCGGTCGCGGAGGCGCTGCGACAGCCCAACCCCGGCTCCCCGGGCCGCCACCTCCACGTCCTTGGCCCACCGCCTCTTGGCGCAGTCCCGCGGGTCCACGCGCGCCCAGCCGAGCGCGACGCCGGAGTACATCACGGCCACGTCCGCGCGGTCGACGCAGGTGTCGTTCAGACGGAGCGTGACGTTGAAAGCCGGCGAGACCACGCGGCCGGCGTCGCCAGGGTCGATGCCGTCGTAGCCCGTGAGGTGGACGGAGACGACGGAGGGGCTTCGACGGTCCATGACGCTACCACCAACAAGACATAAATCAGTGCACATCCTAGATATATTACGAGCCCAACGGAACACGGCCCCTCACTGCGACGGTAGGGTTTGGCGGCCGCCCCAGCTTCTAGATCGTCGCTGACTTGACCCATATGTATGCCCAATCGTCAAGACAAACTCGATCCTTGGAACAGCAAATAGACGTGGGAGAAAGGCCTTGGTGGTTCGTTGGATCCTTTTCTTGTTCGAACTTCGGAGAGTCCTTATCCTTCTCCCGACCTACGTAGTAGGAGTAGTATCTATTTTAACTGTTTGGGATTGTGATATCGTTCAGATTCGTATATGAATCGATTTCCCGAAGTCTAGTCCACGAGGCACGTATGTATGTATATATCCAACAGTAGCACGCGAGCGATGCGATCAGAGCTACTTTGCCCTACCAAAATTAAGTCCGGCGACGATTCGGTCGTTGTTTCATCGATTGCGCGGCCGTCTTGTCATCGGCGCTGATATCCATGGGAGCCATCCACAAGGAAGATGAACAAGGCGGCAATCCGGAGGAGCACCCATGCGTACGGTGCGCGTGGGTGTTCGCGATGATTATTATGTGCGTGTTGGTCTGTGGCTTCACGATCTACAACATGGAGCCGCCCGAATACTTGCCCGAGTTCTGGGTGAAACTGCCCGCCGTCGAGGGGCTCGACCGGGGCACCGGCGCGTCGCGGCCCCCCACCTTCAACATCACCCTCCGCGTCAACAACCCAGCCGGCGAGCCCTGGCACTTCAAGGGGCCGGGCCGCGTCGTGGTGGCGTACGCGGGCGTGCCGCTCGCCCACGCTGACCTTGCCGAGTTCACCGTGCCGGGGGAGGTCATCAGCTCGGTGCCCATCGTCGCCACCAGCGAGGGGCTGGGGCTGCCCGACGAGCTGTACGACCGCATGCAGAGCCAGCGGCAGCGGCGAATGCGCGTGAAGCTGGCGGTCCACGTGACGCTGGATGGTGTGCTGCTGTGGTGCACGGCGATACTGCACGGGCAACCACGGGGGCCGTTTGTCTGCCCGATACTCTATGGCCCCACCTTTGCCCGCACGGATCCCAGGGCTCGTAGTATTTGAACCGAAACTACTATCTACTTGCAAAAGCGTCTTACATTATGGAACCGAGGGAGTAGTTTCTAGCCGACCCACATGCACATGCATGAACGACTGACCATCTGATGGATGTGATGTACTTGGTTCCTTGATTCGATGGCTAGATGCGAACCATCGTGCACAAATCGTGCATTGACTGTCGTGTGTATAGCAGCGTTGTATTTGAATAGTAATTTTGTTGGAAAACTTTTGAAGTGGCATCGAATATGTCAGTTTGTACGACAAGGGAGCCTTTTTTTCTTCTTATTACTCCCTCTTTTTTATATACAAGACCATAAACTCAAATTATAAATGCCAAGATAAAATTTAGTACTCCCTCCGTTTCAGTTTATAAGTCATGGGCGTATACCTAGGTTGCCAATTTTATCACCGTAATATAAACTATATAACATAAAAATTATACCATTTGAAAATAGGATATCTGAAGTTTACAATGGTACTCCCTCCGTCCAGGTGCATTGGGCATCTTAGCGATTTTAGAATTTCCAAATGAGTAAGGCACCAAGGAATTAAATCAGCCTCGTATCACTCCCGTGCCTCGTTCGCTTCACCCTCATGCACAAGTTTTCAATCTTATGGGCAATAACTCTGGTTGCATGTGTTTCATGCTGCATGTTGATTGGTAAGGCAAAGAAATTACAATTAATTAGCTCAACTTACAAGATTTTTAATGCTAATTATATCGAATATTACGGCCAATCCCATCACACCTAGATCATGGTGCAGCTCCTTAGGTGCCCAATACACCTGGACGGAGGGAGTATGTTTTTTGTAATATATGACTTCTATTAGGTTGGTCAAATTGACAACCTAGGGGCACGCGCACGCCTTATAAACCGAGAGAGAGGGAGTAGTACATGTTTCGCATTCCAACTTTCTTTCTTATTTATTGGGATCATTTAATACACCGTGTGCATGCAAGAAAACCGTATGGAAAAAGTAGTTGAGTGCCATTATGACTAAGCATGCAAGTATTAAACAAGTTGCTAGTACGAGGAAACATCATTAATTTTTGCCTTAATTATTATTGGTGGCTTTATATACACACAAAAAATATATTTCATAGTGGTCTTGTATAAATAAATGGAGGGAGTATGTGTAGCAGTGTGAGAGCATCTTCAGCCGGACTGTTCAAATATGAACAATTATTCGTCATCGGACGCAATGTGCGGACATGAGCCGGACCCCTATATGTCCGCCCATGCAGTCATCCCCCACTACTAGGGAAAAGCCTAGCAGTAGCGCGGGTTTTAGGTGTATCAGTAGCGCGGGCGCCCGGGCTACTGATACGACGCTACAACTAATCTGTATCAGTAGCGCGGGTTGGCCCACGCTACTGCTATCCATGGGTAGCAGTAGCGAGCTTTGCAGAAACGCGATGCTGATAATAGCTGCAACACTTTTAGTAAAGCCACGCTGCTGCTAATCTAACTAGTAGTAGCGTGCTTTATGTCCAGCGCTACTAGTATATTGTTTTTCATTTTTTTAGTATATTTATACGCCGTTATACAAATTTTGACACAGTACCAATTAAGAGGTTGTTATGTCATTATGTCCATTATGAATTAATATAACATTGTGAGAAAGAAACATGGATTAGATTCATTTGGATGAATCAAAAGCTGAATTAGGACGATGATCCTACTAATTCTACTTTTGGTCACTTTTAATCCATCCACATTAATCTAATGCGTGTTCCTTCCACCAACACTAGCTAAGGCATGTGCCAATGCTAGTTTCTTAGTGCGGTTTCATAGGCAATTTGCTTATGTGGCATGTTAGTTAATGAAGAAAGAGAGTGAGGTTGTAGCTTAGCTAAGATACAACTCTTGCACGTGGCCATACGCAAAAAATGGTTCTAGCCCAATCGTATGCATGCATGAGCCCCAAATCATTAAATGTAGGTAGGAACATGTAGGTAACCATTGTCATGCGACCTTTAGGCTGGTCACAATGGGGTGGAATTTAGGAGTAACATCACATATTTCAATACAACATTGCTTATGTGGCACATATTTAATGAAGAGTGAGGTGCTTGTGGTAACTAGCTAAGTTACCGGAACATCACACACTTCAAGAAACAATGAGTCTATAAACTAATAAATGCATCGTTGCATGACATTACCTATATATTCCTACCCACTGTGGAGGTAGTAACATAGTCTAGATAAGTGTGTATGTTACTACCTTATGTTCCTGTCCATTGTGACCAGCCTTAGAAACAATGCATTGGACTCATTGTATCTTAAATAATTATTACACCTATGATATCGTGCTAAGAAACGGTGCATTGGCACAGGCCTAATAACAAATCATCATGATAATCATGCATGATCAACGTCATCATCATATTAATATAAAAACTTTTACATCATATCATCACCAAAAACACTACTCCCTCCATCACGGTTTAGAAGACACAGTTAGATTTACGTGAGTTTCCAAAATAGACAAGATTTAAGGCACCAATGCAATTACTCCTAGCTAATTAATACTCCGCTCTATGAGTATTGTATGCATGCGACTGTGTGAATTCACCCGCTGGAATCGGTCTCTACCATTGCATGTGTGAGGGTTGCTCATTTAGTGGCCATGGGGTTTCTGCGCATTGATTTTTCAAGCAATTAGGCGATGTGCTATTAACTATGCTGCTATTTTCCAGTCGCATGCAAAGGAAACTAGAGCCAATCGTGAAACATCTTGGTCCCAGAGATTTTTGATGTGCGCCTTTTAAAATGTGACGGAGGGAGTAGCTAATAATCACCATAGTCATTACCACCAACACTATTTAATCATCATAGTCATAGTGTAGCTATCTAATCACCGCCAACACTAGCTAATAATAATCATCATAGTCATTACCACCAACACTAGATATTTAATCATCATAGTCATAGTGTAGCACATTCTAGCTAGCTAATCACTCATGCATTCTCATCATCTTCAAACTCATTCTAGCTAGCTAATCACTCCTGCTGCCCTCTCTCAGATAAAATAGCATAGAACATGTGTAGCATTCCTGCTTCATCATATTGGAGCATGCAGATGAACCTGTCTCCTAATTGAGGGCCGCGCTTCTGATTGCTGCCCCCTAGTACTTCTCTACTGCGATCCTTCACAATTTTGCTCCAGTCTTTGACTATTAAGACTTGATCGCTTCGAGAAATCTCAAATGCACTAAAGTGCAATGTAGGATGTCTTGGCCGTAAGCTAACTATTGTCATGCGACCTTTATGCTCGATCCATTGAGGCACAACTATCATCGAGAGTCCCTATTGAAGAACATCGTAGTAACATACTTAGCAATGAAGTTTAGCTTAAAAATAATGTTTGCAAAAGATGCACTGAGGACAAATAGTAAAACTCTTACCATCTTTCCTAAATAAATGTGACCGTAGTTCAATACCCATGCTAGTGGTCGCACGTTTTGAGTACTAATATTTTTAAGTCTAGGAAAATAATTTGTCTTGACAGTATTAAGATCCTCAAGCCATGAAACATAATGACTTATCTCCTCACAGTTTAGTTCAGCCCCGGGACAGTAGTATGTCATGTCTACCAAGCGCCGGACATGTTTGCTTGAATGGAAATAAGCTGTCAATAGAAATTAGTTGTCATGTATTTTTTAATAAACAATATCCAAGACATAAATATGGTTGAGAAACTCACATAATAGTAGAACTAGAGGCGTCTGAACATTGACCCAGATGTCTATATTACCTTCAATTTCATCTTCCGGACGAATATCAAAGGTGATAAGCATATCAGGCTCAAATGCATAAGCCTTCCATAGTGTTTTCCAATTTTTGCATTCAAAATAGGAGTAGGTGTCTGCATTGTATAATTTTACGGCAAAAGAATAACCATGCTCGGTCCTCAATTGAACTCTCTTTACCTCCATAGTTTCCATAGTACTGAAAACAACCTTATCCAAGACATACATTCTTGCATGGCAGGGGATACGCTAGTAAAAATAGTAAAAAAAATGAAATTATAAGTTGAAGCAAAAGAAGCACAAGTCATGCTTAATTACGAAAAAAGACTTTTCATTGTGACTTACTGTATCCACTTCGAAGGTCTCATCCAGCTTGATGCTGAAGCGCCTACCACCAACTAGGTGAGGCATGTCGCACAGGCCGCGGTCGTCATCGCAGTATTCACACATACCGAATTCCTTTTCGTCGTTAGACATTTCCTATGTTCATAATTGAAACATTAATTAAAAAACGATCGAAGGCAACTACCAGGAAACTCAACACACAGATCACTATTACTCAATATGCAACGGTTTGACTTTAGGTCTGTCGAGTCTTCCTTCCTAAAATCCCATTGAGGGAGTCCTGTATTCAGGGGTCCTCAGGCGTTTGAGTCGATGAAGCTGAGCCGTACTGATGGGCCATAAAAGAAGAAGCAGAAGACTCTCCCCCGTATTCGGTCAGGACTCCTATGTACGTAGGAAGGCAAGCGTAGAGTCCAGATATATCTATAACTTCCTCTCCAAGTCACCCTTGTAACCCTAGGCCCTCTCTGGCGTGTATATAAGCCAGGAGGTTTAGTCTGTAGAGGGGATCATCAACATCACAATATCCTCATAAGCTAGACTTTATGGTTTAGCCATTACGATCTCGAGGCAGATCAACTCTTGTATTCATATTCATCCATATTAATATCGCAGGAAGTAGGGTATTACCTCGATAGAGAGGGCCTGAACCTGGGTAAACATCGTGTCCCCAGCCTCCTGTTATCATCGATCCTCTAAATGCATAGCTTGGGCCCCCCTACCCGAGATCTGCCGGTTTTGACACCGACAATGGTGCTTTCATTGAGAGCTCCGCTGTGCGCTCGCGATGAGCGATCGATGGCTCGTCACGTCATCAGCGACGGGATCACCCTTGGAAACAACTAGGCCATCGGCCAGGTTCTCCAGCTCGGCGGTTTTGCAATATGTGCTCGCGCGGCCTCAGGGCCAACCACACTCCCCGCGGTCATCGAGCACCATCCTTACGTTGACTCCGGCTACTCCGATGACGCAACCTCAGCAGATCTCTCACCTTTAAACGAGATGTTCGATTGCATCGCCGCCCTGGGGCTTTCATCGCCAGGAGATCATATCGGAACTAAATCCGGTCATTATAAGATCGATCCTATCCCGATCACTCATCTAGTGGCAGAAGTTGAGGACAGAGCCGAAGAGACTCCCCCTCTCGAGACGGAGACCGTCATAGTTCGGAACTCCAAACCCACCAAGCCGAACACGCCCCTGTCGGGAGGCACTTTGTGTTTTTCGAGCCCTGGGATCGGCGCGAGGCTCCTGGAACATTCAGGTCCCATTGAGCCCGAATCGTCCACATCGGAGGTTGTCAAAACCCCGAATACCACTTTCGGTTGGGACTCAAAATTACCAACACCCACCCACCCTGGGAAAAACTCTCCAAGTAAATCCGGATTCCCAGACATAGATAAGCTCACGGACATACAACAGCAGCCCGAGGAAACGGTCAACCACTTATGGGCCAGATTCCTGCTCGTCAAGAACAAGATTAAGGACTACTGCGACGACGAGGCGGTCTCCTTGTTTTACGGCAACTGCACGGACGAGGGAGTCTTGAACGCCCTCAACCGACGTCACGCTCCGAGTTTCATAGAACTGTCGCATTTAGTACGAAAGTACTGCGCAATGGAAAACACTTCGAAAGCCCAGAGCATACCTCTCGAACAGTCCATATTCGGACAACACAATGTTAAGGCTAAACGGACATACCCTAGGAGGTCATCCGATAAAATGCCTATTGGCAAGAAGAACAAACATTTTTTAAGACGCAGGTCCGTACTGGAGGAACTGCTCGATAAACCTTGCCAAATACACGCAACCCCGGACAATATCCCAAAGCACTGCCTTAGAGCATGTTGGGTACTCCGACAGGTAGCTAAGAGCGATGCGGCAATCCTTGCCACCGCCTTATCAGGGGAGAAAGACGTCGGCGTCTTTATTGTCTTTAAGATGTTCTCCTCAAATAGCCGACGCAAGAGAGCGAATCGCGAACTTGCCGAGGTTTACCCAATCAGCTCTGCAAGCCCATGGAGCGACATGGAAATTAGTTTTTCCACCGAAGACGCACCCTGAGTCCGAACGATCCGAGCAACAACAACTCTTGTACTAGACCCAATAGTGGACGGTTTTCGCCTCACTAAAGTACTTATGGACGGAGGAAGCGGACTAAACCTCATATATGAGGAAACACTTGCAAAAATGCAGGTCGACAAATCCCGCATTGAGCACACTAACACAACCTTTAGAGGAATTATACCTAGCCGTGAAGCCCGGTGTTCGGGAAGCATTAAGTTTGATGTAGTTCGGCACATCCGATAACTACAGGTCGGAGGAACTGCTCTTCCACATTGTCCCCTTTCATAGAGGATACCACGCCCTTCTAGGACGGGATGTTTTCTCACGCTTTCAAGCTATACCCCATTACGGGTACATGAAGCTTAAAATGCCAGGGCGCAATGGAGTGATCACATTAACAAGCGATCCGGATAGAGCACTCCGCGCTGAGAACAAGACGACATCCTTAGCCTTAGAGGCATTATCGGAAGCCCTCGCGGTCGAAGAATTAACTACCCTACGATCAACGGTGAATAAGGACGATGTAATCCTCGCCAAAAGATCGAAATCTACCTCCTTCAAGCCAGCAGATGAAATCATAAAATTCCAAGTGCACCCAATGGACCCTAACAAGACATCGTCTATCGCGGCACAACTGGATCCGGCGGTAGACAGTGCGTTACGCGCCTTCCTTCGACAAAATTGGGATATATTTGCCTGGCACCCTTTAGATATGCCGGGAATCCCACGTAGGCTGGCCGAACACAGCCTCAATATTATCAAAGGGTTAAAACCAGTCAAGCAGTCACTACGACCATTCTCCGAACCCAAAAGACAAGCAACGGGAGAAGATCTAGCCAAGCTATTGGAAGCTGGATTCATCAGAGAAATTAAACACCCGGATTGGCTATCCAACCTAGTCGTGGTTCCGAAGAAGGATAAATCCTGGCGCCTCTGCGTCGACTTTACATACCTAAATAAGGCATGCCCCAAGGATCCCTTTCCTTTGCCCCGCATTGATCAAATTATCGATGCAACGGCCGGACACGACTCGTTGTGCTTCCTTGATGCTTACTCTCGATACCATCAGATAAAGATGAAGAATCCGATCAGGCCGCAACGGCATTTATCACCCCGTACGGTCCTTTCTGTTTCAACACTATGCCCTTTGGACTTAAAAACTCTGGCGCCACATATCAACGCATGATTCAAACATGCTTAGAAAAACAAATTGGCAAGACAGTGAAGGCATATGTTGACGATGTAGTCGTTAAGACCGAACACGTCGAGACTTTGGTGGAAGATCTCCGCCTTACATTTGCCAACCTCTGAGAATATGGCATAAGGCTCAATCCAGAAAAATGTGTTTTCGGCCTTCCAGCCGGAAAGCTAATAGGGTTCATCGTATCCCATAGAGGAATCAAAGCTAACCCAGCTAAAATCCGTGCCTTGTCAGAGCTCAAAAAACCAACCGACCTCAAGCAAGTGCAAAAACTAGCAGGCTGCATAGCGTCCATAAGCCGCTTCATCTCCAGGTTAGGAGAAAAAGCATTGCCACTTTATATATTGCTACGACGCACTGACAATTTTGAATGGACGGATGTGGCCACATCTGGATTGGAAGAAATAAAAGCTCTACTAGCTAGCAATCCAATCCTAGCCGCTCCCGGTGTTGGCGAACCTATGCTGTTGTACATATCAGCCACTCACCAGGTAGTGAGTGCCGTACTCGTCGTTGAACGAGCCGAAGAGGGACATAAATTCCCCGTCCAAAAACCTGTATACTACGTATCCGAGGTTCTAACACCATGCAAATCACGGTACCCCCACTATCAGAAAATTGCCTATGCAGTCTTTATGTCATCTCGAAAACTTCAACACTACTTTCAAGAGTGTTCGATCACAGTGGCATCCGAGGTACCACTCAACGATATTATTAACAATAAAGACACCACTGGACGCATTGCCAAATGGGCCATCGAGATCTTACCGTTCGAAATATCTTACAAGCCACACCGGACTATTAAATCATAGGTGTTGGCTGACTTTGTCGCGGAATGGACCGAAGCCAAACTCCCTAAAGAGTACGGCTCATACTCCCACTGGACAATGTACCTCGACGGTTCCAAAATGCTAGCCGGACTGGGGGCCGGTGTTATATTGATATCTCCAACTGGGGATACAGTCCGATACGTCCTACAAATTAAGTACACAGACTCGAACAATGCGGCCGAATACGAGGCCCTATTGCATGGTCTCCGCCTAGCTGTATCCATGGGCATACAACACCTCGAGGTACGTAGAGACTAAAACCTCGTCATCTCCAAAATTAATGGAGATTTTGATGCGAAGGATTCAAAAATGGCAGCTTATCGCAATGCTATATTGAAAATGTCGGCTAGATTTGAGGGGTTGGAATTCCATCACGTATCCTGGGATAATAACCAGGCCGCTGACGTACTCGCTCGTATGGGCGCTAAACGCGACCCCGTCCCGCCTAACACATTTGTGGAAAGGATATTTAAGCCATCGGTAACATGGCAGGACGCAGGCGATGATACGAATTCAGATCCGAATACACCCCCGGCTGAACTTAACCAAGACGTCACTGGAGACCCAGACATGGATATAACTCCTTCAGCTCACAAGATCATGGCTGTAACAGCCTCCTGGACAGAGCCTTTCCTAGCTTACCTTAAAAGGCAGGAGCTCCCCGACGACCAAAATGAGGCCCACCGCATAGTCCGGCATTCTAAAGCCTACAAAGTTCACGAAGGTGAACTATATAAGAAAAGCACTACTGGTGTTCTACAAAGGTGCATCTCCGAAGAGGAGGGAAGGCGAGTTCTCACTGAAATACACGCTGGAATGGGCGGCCACCATGCCGCAGCCCGAGCGCTCGTAGGCAAAGCTTTTCGAGCTGGCTTTTTCTGGCCCACTGCCCGAGCAGATGCCCAGACCTTAGTCCAACACTGCGTTGGCTGCCAGTTTTTTGCAAATCAAAGCCACATGCCTCCCACCGCTCCGAGAACAATCCCCATTACTTGGCCTTTTGCGGTCTGGGGGCTTGATATGGTCGGACCCCTTAAAGGGGGAAGCCATAAAAAGAAATACTTGCTGGTGATGGTAGATAAATTCACTAAATGGATAGAAGCCAAGCCAGTAAAAACAGCTGAGGCAGGGCCAGCGATAGATTTTATATCCGGTGTAGTACATCATTATGGTGTCCCGCATAGTGTTATCACAGATAATGGCACCAACTTCACAGCTGTGGAGGTAAAAAAATGGTGCACAAAGTTAGGTATTAAACTTGATTACGCTTTTGTGTATCATCCTCAAACAAATGGTCAAGTCGAAAGAGCTAATGGTCTGATAATGAGCGGCATTAAACCCCGACTGGTGCGCTCCCTACATGAGTCTGATAAACACTAGGTCGAAGAGCTTGACTTCGTACTCTGGGGGCTGCGGACCACACCTAATCGGACGACCGAATACACACCTTTTTTTAATGGTGTACGATGCAGAGGCTGTTCTGCCCTGTGACATTATTCATGACTCACCTCGAGTGCGCATGTACGAGGAAAGAGAAGCCGAGCTAGATCGGCATGACGACCTAGATGGACTTGTAGAGGAGAGCGATACAGCGCAAGCCCGTTCCGCATTTTATCAACAACAGGCCAGGCGATACCAGAGCAGAGAAGTGCGGGCCAAGACATACAACGTCGGCAAACTTGTTTTACGCCTCCCGAAGAAGAAAAAGGACAAGCTCAAACCAAAATGGGAGGGCCCCTTCATTATCAATGAAGTACTCACCGGTGGAGCCTATCGCCTTCGGAATGCACAGGACAACCGCCTTGAGCCGAACCCGTGGAACGCTGCCAGGCTCCAAAGATTCTATGGATAGTTCGGTAGCAATTTTTTCCTGCTTTTAAGTTAGATCTCATCTTTTAACCTTTATTTTTCTCCTTCTCCTCTTTTTTACCTTTTCTCTCATTGGCCAGTATTCGGCTCGCCCAAACTGCCACATGTTAAGTTCATCTTTGAATGTACCTACCTCAAATATACTTAGGGGCTTCTTTAACGAAGCCCATTACCAATAAAGCTTCTTGCTTGAAATGTCGTCTGTTTTTTACAGTCCTTCCTTGCCATTATATGCACCAATATGACTTAAGTTCTGGCCAAGCTGGGTTGCCTGGCTCCTATGCTTACCCCTATGTTTCCGATTGTTCGGCTAGGGCGTAAAGGGAGCACCTCTACGGTTGTTACAGCCGGGTAATCCGGACATGTACCTCAGACTGGGTGAAGCCGAAAGCTAGCGCTCTTAAGGGAATAATCGGTCAGCGGATACACGACATATCGCTTTCTAAAGCATGTATTTTAAACTACCACAGAATATGGCATCCTACAATCCTTTTGACAGGATCAAAAGCTTAGGCCCGCATATGTATGCACACTGACCCAGGGAAAGGAACCCCTAACGGAACTATTCTCTCTGGAAGATGTTTCTTACGTTAAACATTAATATAACATAACTCCCCGAAAATAGTTTGTATATTCAAGCAATTATGACCGGATTGCCTGGTTTCCGAACATATCATGTGTTTACCACATATATATTATTCGGAAACACTCTGGCCTTTAGGTTTATGAAGGTTAAAGCAGATGGTCGGCCATGACAACCTTTTTATGAATTCGACCGGAGATAAGTTTGATGGTAAAAGTACATTAATACATAGAATCAAACGACTACTCTTCCTCTATTCCCTCTATCAGGCTGTCTAGTCTACAGTCATGCTGGGAAAACTTGTCAGCTGTCTCTACTTGGTCATATACCAAATGCAGTGGAATTTCTTGTCCATCGGACCCTCGAGGTCCCACGCGGGCCAAATGATTTGGATCAAGACGGGTGTAGCGCGTCTTCACCATGGCCCAGGTTTCTCGAGCACCCATGTGACATGATGATGCTTTCCACAGTTCGAAGCAGTGTCGAGCTCCTTTGAACAAGCCCGCCAAGTCCTCCATAGTCTCTGGAGTCGAATCGCCCGGCCATAAAGCCCTGGCCATATTCCTCATAGACTTCTGAGCTCGCACGTGGACTCTAGAAAGATCTTGCAGCACGTCGCCCTCAAAACCGGACACTTCCCCTTCGGGCTGCCCAGTTAACAAACCTGCAGGATAAAGTTTTATGAAAAACTTTCAAATTAAGGGACTATAAGGAGAGCTAGGTATAAGGGACATACTGAACATGCCGCCTTTTAGCCTCCGGTTTTCTTCCCAGGCGCTTGAGAGTTGGGTTCTTACGTCCTTTAGCTCATGTTCCAGCCTAACAATTTTATCATGCCCTTGGTTTCTTTTATCTATGGCTTGCATCAATACGCGCTTGCCAGCGGCTGTTTCCCCTTCGGAAAATTTCTTGTCTGCCAAAGCAGCCCTTAACTCCCTTTCCATTTGGTTGGTCGGCCCTGTTGCTGTATTACAATTAGTATGTACTTAAAGACTCAATGATCATCGCAAATATCATAATGTCCGGACACCATTGTTCTTACCACCAGCATCCTTTCCGGATTTCTTCGAATTTTCAAATTCGGCGAGCTGGGTCCGACACTCTTCTAGCTCCTTGGATAAGGATTTATTATTTTCTTGAAGCACCTACAAAAACACAAGGATCCTCAAATCAGTTGTACCAACTGCTTTAAGTCTCAGGGCCTACTGGCATGGGAACATCAAAATGTACACTTACCCGCATATCTTTTGAAAGCCGGTGAGTGGCTCCAGCGAGTCCGTCTTGAGCGGCTCAGATATAGGCATCTGAAGAGCTGAGGGCGTTAAATGCCTCCTCAGAAAAAGCTGGGTCACGCATGGCTGCTTTCCGCCACCGGTGAACCATCGGTGAACCATCGCAACCTCCACTTCGGAATTAGTAACTGACATTTCGTCCGAATCCTCCTGGAGGGGACAATCCGGCATTGAATCCGCATTAACCCTTGACGGGCCGGATGCCGGATTGGCTGGAGCTTGGTCTGCATGATCTCCGGAAATAGTCTGGTGTGTATTCCTCCTAAAAGGAAAAACAAAGCAGAAAGTTGTAATACCGACTTCACCACCCAACGTGTGTCAAAACAAACATACCTCTTTGAAGGTTCGCTGGTGTTCGCGGTCCTCTTTCGCTTCGAGACCTCACCCGATGCAGGCGTCACCCTCTAGGATGATGGTCTTCACACAGTTCAACGTGAGGAGCGTCGTCCCTGCTTAGTATGATAAAATATGATGGGTAAGGCGTGCTGGGAATCTTCTCTTTGATGAGATATGTCCTAGGTACTTACGTGGGAAGAAGGAATGAGGCCCGGGTAATCAGCTACAATAGCCACCAGGGTACCCTCACGACAGGCTTGATAGAAGACTTCCTCTTCTAGCTCTATGCCTATGTCCGGATCTTCATCATATCCGGGGCCCACATTTTGGGATTGGTCCTCTGGCTGCGGGGCGGGACTATTAATCCCCTCGATCATCTTCCCCCACTCCTGTTGGGAAAAACCGAATTTAGTTCGGTCAATACATCATAACAAAGAAGAATGGGAAAATATAGTGGTCACGAGAGAGACTTACCCAGTCAGGAGGATTGTACATAGAAAAACCCTCCCGGCACATCAAACGAATGAAGTCTTGCTTCTCTCCCTTATAAAGACCTTCCAGGATGACGGCTAGGGCGGCAGGGTCATCCGGACCCGGGCGTAAGCAGCGCAAGGCATCATTCAAGCCATTATAATGCCACATTGGAAATGCTCTTGCTTGGAGCAGCTGCACACATCACTTTCATTGAAATAGCCATCACTTCGATTATAGATAACCCTGAACTGGCAAGCAATTTGATCTTGCCGACCAGTGTGCTAACCTCCGCTCTCTCTTCTTCCAAGGGACTGCGGGAACACCAGTTGAAAAGCTTCTTTGGTAGAGCGCTGGAATATTTGGGAGGCCTTGCCGAACTGGATCCGGCAGGGCAACGTCCTCAATATAAAACCACTCCGAAGGCCACTCTTCGGATGCCTTCTTTGGAGTACCGGGCAGATAGCCTGTCCCGACTATGCGTTGTCGGTGTTCTGGGAACGGGGGTACCCAGACTTGCCTGCCTACGGCCCAGGGCGTGGCTTGTCCAGCGGCCTGGTATGGCCCAACCTCATCAGCAACCACTCAAGACCCTCGCGAGGGTCCGAGCCTCGCAAGGCGGACGGCACAAGACATCCCCTTGGGCGGCCTCACTAGGCTAGCTCCCGAGGAGCGGAGATATCAAGGCAAGGGGCACCTCGCGAGGTCCTCGTGACGTGTTCCATGACGACCAAGGACAGGTCGGTGCCAGTGGGCGCAGGCTGCCAGTTTCCTCGTTGGTGCTAAAGGGGCAGGTGCAGGCAAGGAGTCCCGAGGCATCATGCAAAGGTTTCCATATCGGTGCAACAAGACCAAGACCAGCAGGACGACAGAGCGGAGGTTATCGCCGAGCACACGGCGGCGTCACCACCAGAGCCTTTGGCAGGCGAAGACCACCTTTTGTCAGGATAGCTTGTACTAGTTGTCCCCTTCAAACTTGGCCGTTGTGGGATCCCTTCCCGCTCAATATTTGGGAATAGGACCCGGGCCACTATAAATAGGACTAGCCACCACCATAGGGAGGGGACCCCGATCGGAGAAGATTGACACCACCCTTACACCCACAAGCTCATCGAGCTCAAGAACACATCTCCTCAGGAGGTTGTCCTTCCCATGTACTAGTTCTTCCCCAGCCTACCAGGCAATCCACCACACCACATTGGATTAGGGTATTACACCATAACGGTGGCCCGAACCAGTATAAACCTTTGTGTCCCTTGTTCTTCGAGTTTGACGAGCTAGCCTTAGGAATCGGCGAGTAGGCGAGCTAGGGCGTAAGGAGATATCTTCGTGCGCACCCAAGTGTTAGAACCACAAGGGTATTTTCGGAACCCAAGATCCGACATTTGGCGCGGCAGGTAGGGGTGCATCGAAGTTCTACCTCTCCATCGACCTCGCTCTTCGCCCGCCAGGCTCTCATGGCAGGCGCCTCTTCTTCGACCGGCTCAGTGGCCCACCAGGCCACCGCGCGCGCCCACCGAGCCTTCACCCCTGCCTTGCGACAGGTGCAGTGGCCACCCAGGTCCAGGCCAGACCTGCCACCCCGTTACGACGAGGCGGCAGATCCGGCCATCTTCCTCCTGGCCTACGAGGAGGCCATTTCGGCAGCCGGCGGCGACAACAAGGTCATGGCCAGCTGGCTCCCCATGGCGCTCACTGGAGTTCCACGCGCCTGGTTTCTCAGCTTGCCAGAGTCATTTGTGGCATCCTGGGAGGAGCTACGCGGCCTCTTCACCGCGTGCTTCGGGGCGCCAGCGCCCCACATCATCGTGGCCCTCCTCGACGGCTCTCAAGCGCCATCCTCGGACCGCCACATCAAGCAGTTCTTACGCCAGATCGGCGCCGCCTCCGTACGCCAGGGGGCCTCTCCTGGACGGGCGGCGCCCAAGACAGACCTCACCTTTGACTCAGGTGACCATCCCACCTCTGTTGCGGGCTCAGGCGCTCTCCCGATGCTCTGCACACCCACCATCTGCATCGTAGCGTTCACCAAGACCCTCATCGACGGAGGGGCTAGCCTCAACGTGCTCTCAGTAGAAGCTTTTAGCCTTCTCCACGTGCCGCTCGAGCAGCTACGCCCCAGCAAGCCCTTCTCCGGAGTCAGCAGCGGTTCCGCCAGCCCTCTAGGGAAAATCCGCCTCCCGGTCACCTTCGGAACCCGCCACAACTACCGCACCGAGCTGATCGACTTCGACATCGCCCGAATCGGGCTCTCGTACAACGCCATCCTCGGGTATCCAGCCTTGGCTCAGTTCATGGCCATGACCCATCCGGCCTACAACCTCAGAGCATCTCCAACAGGCGTGCTAAATAGGCGTCGCGCCATAAATATACCCACTTTAGCGTGCGCGCAACCCAGCGGATGGCTCCAGCGGGCGTGCAATAACCGCGCGCACGGTATAAGCAGTTGGGCGGGCGGTAGGAAGCGGTACCTCGCGCGGTGTAATTGCGGCGCCCGCTTCCGCGCGCGGCACACATGACGCTCGCGCTGCGCTCTTCTTCTCCCCTCCAAAGCCCCGCGCGCACCGGCGCCGGCGACCCGCACCCATGGACGCACGCGCCGGCACCCCGCTCACCCCGTCCTATAGCCGTGACCCCCCCCCCCCGCCGCTGCCGTCGCCGCCGCCGCCACAAACCCTAGCCCGGGTGGCGTTGGCCTCGCCTCCGCCGGAGCTCCTCGGACGAGCGGCCTCGCGCGCGACCTCTTCATGCCGCCGCGGATGACCTCGGCGGCGGGTAGAGTCGCGCCGGCGCCGGCCCGAGCCGCCGCCCCTCCTCCTCAAAGCTCCCCAATGCAGCGCGGCCAAAGAAGGGCAAGACATCGGCGAAGAAAAACAAGGCGGCGGACGGCTCCGGCACCTCCAAGGAGGCATGGGTGCACCTCCGGCCGCCATGGGCGGAATGTCTTTCGATGAGCCTCCTTGCACACATTCCCATGAAGATGCCATTGAGGATCTTGCCAACACCGTCGGAGCTTCATGTGATGCGGTGCGTGATGAGGAGAGGGAGGAAGATTCATCTTCGGAAGCGGAAGAATCGTCTTACGAAGATGAGGACGAGGACGAGGACGAGGAATGATGTGTCTTTCATTTGTGTATTGAACTTGATTTGCATTTTGAACTTGGTTGGATGAACTTGTGGGCATGATTTTAAATTTGTGGGCATGAACTTCATCAACTTGTTTGTGTGAAATTTTTATTGTGTTGAAAATGTTCATCATTTGGTGTTGAAAAATGCCATATGCAATGCACCGGCGAGTCGCGCGCGCTGCATTTTGGCGCGCTGCTGGAGCGGCGCGCGCGCGCTGCATTTTAGCGCGGCTGCTGGAGCCAGCGCTGCGCGCCGCGCCAAACCAGGCGATGCGTGCGCGACATATCTGTTTTTTGCGCGCGGCGCGATCGGCGCCTGTTGGAGATGCTCTCATGAAGATGCCGGGGAGTGGCGGCGTGCTCACCATGGCGGGAGACACCAAGGAAGCTTTGGTGGCCCTCAAGCTCGCCTTCTGGGCCAGTGTCGCGGCACATTCGGCCGACGGGGCTGCCCCAGGAGCCGAGGGGCTGCACCAGCGAAGAAGAAGAAGCAACTTTTCTCCCAAGACCGAGCCGAGACGATGGATGGAGACGGGACGTCAGGCACCACCTTCATCATATATAGGCGCTGGCCTTCCACCATCTCAAGAAAAGGCGCTGATCGGATTCCTGCGCGCTAACAAGGAGGTGTTTGCGTGGGAACCCAAGGACCTGGTGGGAGTCCCGAGGGGGGTGATTGAACATCACCTAAACGTATGCCCCAATGTGCGGCCCGTGAAGCAGAAGGCCCGACGCCAATCTACGGAGAAGCAATCATTCATCATACAAGAGACACGCAAGCTAGAAGCGACATGTGTCATCCGTGAGGTCCGGTGTCATGCCCAAGATGCGATTCTATCCCGGTCACGTGATAAACTCGTGACTGGGGCACAACCGCATTTCGTGCGCTTAGCAAGATGGATATCACTACATCGTACCATTACATACATAGATGGGAATACATACAAGTCATACAAGTCCACAAGAATACAACACATTATACACAAAACATCCGACTACAGATGAAAACATGAAAAGCACAACGACATCCATCCTGCTATCCCCATGCTGCCGACCAGGAACATATCCCAAGACTGACGAAGAAGAAGAAGATGGAACTCCAACACAAGTTAACATCGCTCTCACGTCAAGTCATCGGAAACCTGCACCTGCACCTGTTATTGTAGTATCTGTGAGCCATGAGGACTCAGCAATCCCATAACCATGGATATCAAGACTAGCAAAACTTAATGGGTATGGAAAGGTTAAGTGGTGAGGTTGCAGTTGCGGCTAAGCATTTGTATGGTGGCTAACTTACGAGTACAAGAATAAGATGAGCATCTACGCAAAAGGTCGCAAACTAGTAATGATCGCTAAGAGATCCTGAACTACCTACGTGTCAAACATAACCCCACCATGTTCTCTTCCCAAAATGAAAAGAGACGGTCACGGTTACTCACACGGTTGTGTATTTTATTTCAGATTCTCTGACAAGTTTTCTACAACTGGACATTAACAAATTCCAATCTGCGACATAACAACGGGCACGGCTTTCAAAAGATCATAACACTGCAGGGGTGTCCCAACTTAGCCCATCACAAGCTCTCACGATCAGCAGAGGTAGAAACCCCTTATCTTAGGGACAACCCGATCAGACTCGGAATCCCGGTGCACAAGACATTTCAACAATGGTAAAACAAGTCCAATAAGACCTCCCGGTGTGCTGACACCCTGATAGTAGCCGGGCGTATCTTGTCTCAGGCCATGTCCGGATGAGCACATCGTACAGCGACCAAATACCCCAAGTTGCCAGGGGGCGGCGCCGCAAACGACTCTAGTTTAGACCAACACTCATGAGGAGCATTGGCCCCGGGGTTGAATTAAGAATCCGCGGGTAGCGCTAACTCCCTATGCAATTTTTAGTTATTAGGCAAATGGTAAAACCAATGTTGGTCCTTGCTGGAGGAGTTTTATTCAAAGCGAACTGTCAAGGGGTCCCCATAAACCCAACCGCGTTAGGAACGCAAAATCAAGGAACATAACACTGATTATCGGTTCTTAAGACGACATGAGTGGAACAAAACACTGAGCAAAAGGCCAAGCCTTCCACCCATTGCCAAGTATATAGGTGCATTAATTATAGTAAGATATATTGTGATATTCCAACAATACAAAATCCAACATGGAGCAATCTTCATCTTCACCTGCAACTAACAACGCTATAAGAGGGGCTGAGGAAGCGGTAACATAGCCAAACAATAGTTTGCTGGGATGGTGTCAAAGGTTAGAGGTTTCATGGCAACAATGAGAGGCTGACAACCAAAGGTTGGCAACACGACATATAGCGATAGCATCGAGACAACTAGCATAGCAATGATAGTAATGAGATCCAAGGTGACGGTCATCTTGCCTGAGATCCCGCCAGGAAGAAGATTGAGTCCATGAAGAAGAAGAAGTTGCGAAGACGAACCAAGCGTAGTCGAACGAATCCTCACGGTTGCAACGAAACAGGAACTAACAAGAAGAAGTAACATGGTAAACACACCACACATAAACAAGTCATGATGCTCAACCAAGTATTATTCATGTCCGGTTTAAAAGCATGTCAAAGTGCAACAAGCAATACTACAAATTAAGTGGAGCTCAATATGCAACGAGTTGCATATTGATGGAACACAACATTAAATTATTTAGCTCGTTCTCATTTATGCATCCAACAAGTTTAAAAGTTGGTTAACATGGCAAGAGGTGCAACACAAATTAAACTACACTATCTAAGCAATTTAAATGGGGTCGGAAACAACAAACAACAATCTCGGTAAATCCCCATGTGCATATAGCAATTTTTAATGCTAACAACAATTTAAACATTTTAGATGTTGTTATCATGATGCGGATGACATATGCAAGTTTTTATACAATTTTATGAAAAGTTGGCATGAAGATGATATGGGGTATTTCGTCACCGTGGTGGAAGGAAAAGGGTGCCACGGCAATGAAAACGGAAACGGTGCCACAACAACATTCCTAAGACCCGACAACTCATCAAGATGTCGGTGCAAAAGAAAGTTTTGGTGTGAGCGAGTCAAGCAAGATGGTGGGGTGATCCCGGATACCAGGTTCCCACATGTTGGTGACACGGAAAACGAGGAACATGCACAAAACAAGTCGGGCATGGTGCAAACACGAGCATCTCATACAACACATGCATTCATCCACGAGCATCGTCTCGGCGTTATACCTTTGAAGCATGCGTTCGGGATGGATCGAGTTCATAGTGGAAGTAGTCGTTCACGGGGCGTCGTGGGAAGTAGTCGTTCTCGCGACGGTAGTGGAAGTAGTGGTACTATCGGTCCTTGACGGTAGTGGTACACGTTTGTTTCGGAGAGGTACTTGTCGAATCCAACGTCTTCAGGGCGACGGTAGTCGTACATGGTCCGTAGATGTTCACGGCCTTCGCTAGAGGTACTTGGCATCGTCGGGCGTAGTTGAACTTGGCGTTTCGGTCGGTAGATGTTCGGCATCCGTGCGGTTGATCTTGGCGACGATACCTGTACACGTGTCGTAGACGTTCCGAGGTACTCGACGCATCGTCGGGTGTAGTCGTACACGTTCGGAGCTGATCTTGGCGTATCAATGTACTTGGCAGTCTCTGTCTTCACGGTGATGCAACAGTACCACGCCAGTCAAGTGCAGTGAGACCCCGGGTGTACTATGGTATGAACCAAATGAAGCAACACAACAACTGGGTCTTGGCAGTCAACGAAGAGGGCCGGTCATGCCTTG
This sequence comes from Secale cereale, assembly GCA_902687465.1. Lineage (NCBI taxonomy): Eukaryota > Viridiplantae > Streptophyta > Magnoliopsida > Poales > Poaceae > Secale > Secale cereale. The sequence continues at coordinate 750,305,666 of LR738711.1, read as the reverse complement.
GTCTTGCGGGCAGCGAGGGAAGGAGCAGGGGGCTCGCTGGGCTATGCTGAAGGCTTGCACCTGCGGCGGCTTGCAAGCAGATCGATGCCATGGATGAAGTCCGGAGCTCGAGGACGAATTGGTGGCTAGCGCGGAGATCTACAGCGGCGGGCGTGCGCGTGCAGAAGGGTGGTGTCGGCGGGAGCTCGCCCATGGTGCGATGGCTGCAAGGGAGAGGTGGAGGCCGGGTGTGGGGCGAGCGGGGTGCGGCGGTGGAGGCGGACGAAAGCGCGACGGCGACGGGGACGAGGCCGGGGCGAGGCTGCGGCAGCGGCTCGCCGGCCGACGAGGCGCCATGGCCGGAGGTCGACGTCGCGGCATCGATGGTGGCGCTCAGGGCGGCGGGGTGAGAGGAACCAAGCGGAGGCGAGGAGGAGGCGAACGACGGGCGGAACGGCTTTGGCGGCTGGCTGCGCTAGCGCTCGGAGGAGAGGGGCTTGGGGCGACGGTTGGCGCTGGCGACGGGGAGGCAGCAAGGAGGCGGCGGCGGTGCGGTGTAGAGGAGAAGGACATCGGCGTTGGATGCGTGCGCTGGAGGGGAGGACGAGGGAGAGAGAGATGGGATCGAGCGATGGGTATGTGGCGGCAGTCGGTGGGAGCGAGGTGAGGAAGAGAGTGAACATGGGGATAAGGCTAGGGTTATAGGGATTAGGTCGGCTGGGATGCAAATGGGCCTTAGGGAAGCAGGCCGGCCTGGGTGTCGGGCTCTTTGGCTCTCTCTCTTCCTGGCATTCCTTTTCCATTAAAAAACCAGAACAAAAGGGAGAAAGGCCCAGGGAGTTTGGAGAGGGTTTTGGCTGAGATAAAAATATCCCTAGAACCCTGGAATTGTGGGCTGTTTTAATAAAATGCTTTGGCAATTTTTAGAGGCTGCAAATTTATGCAAGTTTGAAAATAACTCAAACTCGAATAAATCCTTAGCCCAACCAACACACTTCCAAAAGACCTAAAAATTGGAGGAGGTGGTCTTGACATGATCTAGTATTTATAGGAAGATATTGAACATTTTCTGGAACAGGAAAATATCACTTGCAATAAACGAGTGAGACTTGAAAAGAAGAAGCTAGTGGGGGTGGTGCACTTGATGAGGGATTTGGTGGCAAGAGAAAGATGCAAGTGTGTTTTTGGTGATTCCAAACTAAAGGAATATTTTTAATATCTCCATAAATATTAGGAGAATATGCTATAAAGAGAAATCACCATGTGAACTCCCTCGATTTAAATAGATCAGAAGATCTATGCAATTTATTTATTTGAGCTTTAAAAATTAAATGACATGATGGCATGATGCAAAGCAAAAGCAAATAAAATACACGGCGAAACCGGGAATAGCTGGAAGTCTTCTGGAGCGTCGGTCTTGGGGTGTCACATCCGGTACTCGGAGTGGCTGGCAAACCCCGTCGTCGTACCCAAGGAAGGCGGAAAATAGCGCATGTGCGTCGACTTCACCAACCTCAATAAGGCCTGCCCACAAGACCCGTTTCCTCTGCCCCGCATCGACCAGATTGTCGACTCCACCGTCAAGTGTGACCTACTGTGCTTCCTGGATGCCTTCTCAGGCTACCACCAAATCAAGATGGCAGTGCAAGACGTCGAGAAAACCGCCTTCCTCACCCCGTGCGGGGTATACTGCTATACTTGTATACCGTTCGGGTTGCGGAATGCGGGAGCAACCTTCCAGCGGTTAATGCATATCGCTCTAGGAGAGCAGCTCGGGAGGAACACCGAGGCCTACGTTGATGACATCATGGTGAAGTCTCAGGAGGCCGAGACCCTCATCAAAGATTTGGAAGAAACCTTCGCTAGCCTGCGCAAGGTAGACCCGCGGCTCAACCCGGAAAAGTGTGTGTTCGGCGTCCCGTCAGGTAAGCTTTTGGGCTTCCTGGTGTCGCACAGAGGGATCGAGGCCAACCCCGAGAATGTCAAAGCCATAGAAAAGATACGTCCGCCGAAGAACCTCAAAGAGATGCAGAAGCTGGCCGGTTGTGTAACAACACTGGGCGCTTCATCTCCAAGCTGGGGGAGCGATCCCTCCCCTTCTTCAAACTGATGAAAAGGAAGGGCCCATTCGAGTGGACCCCTGAGGCTGATGCAGCATTCAAAGACCTCAAGAAATACCTCACCAGCCCACCGGTTATGGTGGCACCCAAACCTCGAGAGCCCCTAGTGCTTTACCTAGCCGCTACACCACATTCTGCCAGCGTCGCGTTAGTGGCTGTCCGGGAGAAGCGCCAAGACAAGACCCCGCAGCCTCGAAGCGATGCTCCCGAGGTGCCTGCGGGGCCGGCAAGCGATCGCTCCTTGCAAGACGACATTTCTGAAGCCATAGCTGTCCCTTCTGGCGACCAAACTCCCGAAGCTCCTTTACCCAATCAGGCGCCACAGCCCCAAGCGAGCCCGGGCTCCGCCCTCGTCAAGCACCCGGTGTAATTCGTGAGCACGATGCTTCGTGATGCTCGGGCACGATATCCCATGCCATAGAAGCTCCTGCTTGTGCTCCTCGTCACCTCGCGCAAGCTGCACCACTACTTCCAAGGCCATCCCATCAAGGTGGTCTCGGCCTATCCACTGGAGAGGGTACTCCGGAGCCCCAATGCGGTGGGAAGAGTCACTGAATGGAATATCAAGCTGCAGGCATTCCAGTTGGAATTCAGCACGACCAGAGTCATCAAAGGAGCCGCGCTTGCTGACTTCGTGACAGAATGGATTGACGCCCCGAAGCTCAAAGTGGGCGAGGACCGATCCCGCTCGCCAGGAAGTGAAGCCCCGGAAGGTTGTGTCATGTACTTCAACGGCGCATTCGCGCGCCAGGGCGCGGGGGCTGGAGCAGAGCTCATCTCGCCCACTCAAGACAAACTCTACTATGCTATGCAGCTCTGCTCTCAGCCGAGCGATAAGGTCTCCAACAACATCGCGGAGTACGAGGGCCTCATTGCTGGTCTTAAGGCCGCGGCGGCCCTGGGAGTGAAACGCCTCGTCACCAGGGGCGACTCACAGCTCCTTATCAACTTCTCCAACAAGGTGTATGAGCCGAAGGACGAGCATATGGAGGCGTACCTCATGAAGGTACTCAAAATGGAGAATCAGTTCTTTGGCCTGGAGCTGCAGCACGTGCCCCGTGGCACCAATAAGGAAGCTGACGACATCGCCAAAACAGCATCCTGGCGCCTGCCCCAGGAGCCACGCGTCTTCGAGGAGCGGCTCCTCAAGCCTTCGGCCTCACCCCCACAAGAAGGGCCGGTGAGGCCTCAGGAGGAACTCCCCCAACTGCCGACCTCGGGAGCCCCCGCCTGCGGCCCGACCTCAGGAGCCCGCCTGCTCCTGGCGCTCGAGCCGCAGGAGGGATGCTGGACCGAGGAGCTCAAGGCGTACCTGGTGAGAGGAGCGCTGCCAGGAAAGGAAGAGGATGCCGAACGCGTGGCACGACATGCTACGTCATATTGCATTCAAGACGGTGAGCTTTACAGGAAATGACCAAATGATGTTTCTTTACGATGCATCTCCAGGAAGCAAGGGGGCGAGCTGCTAGGTGACATCCACGCTGGGGACTGCGGGCATCACTCATTGTCACGCACCCTGGTCGGCAAGGCGTTCCGCACTGGTTTCTACTAGCCCACGATGCTCAACGATACTGCCGAGCTGGTGAAGTCCCGCGAGGCTTGCCAATTCCATGCCAAGCAAATCCACCAACCGGCTCAGGGCCTCCAAATCATCCCGCTCTCCTGGCCGTTTGCGGTCCGGCGGCTGGACATCCTGGGCCCCTTCCCTCCAGCGCCCGGGGGCTACCGCTACCTCTACGTCGCCGTCGACAAGTTCACCAAATGGGCACAGGTGGAAGCCGTCCGAACCATCTCGGTCGGGTCTGCAGTCAAGTTCATTAAGGTTCTCGTAAGCCGGTTTGGGGTCCCCAACTGCATCATCACCGACAACGGCTCATAGTTCACTAGCAACCTTTTCAAGACATGTTGTGCTAACCTTGGAACGCAGATTTGCTACGCTTTGGTAGCACACCCCAGGAGCAACGGGCAGGCCGAGCGTGCCAACGCAGAGGTTTTAAGAGGCCTCAAGACTAGGACCTTCAAGAAGAGGCTCAAAGCTTGTGGAAGGGGTTGGCACGAAGAGCTCCAGTCCGTGCCCTGGTCAATCCGCACCACCGCCACCAAGCCTACATGCGAGACCCCGTTCTTCCTCATCTACGGAGCCGAAGCGGTTCTCCCTCACGAGGTCATGAACCACTCTGCGCGGGTCCTAGCGTTCGACGAAATGCAGCAAGACGCCATGCGAGGGACGAACCTCGTTCTGGGAGAGGAACGCCGATGGGACACTTCGCTCCAAGCAGCAATGTACAAGCAGGCGTTGCGGCGGTACCATTTTTGCAACATCCGCTCCAGGAAGCTCGAGGTAGGCAACCTCGTCCTGAGGCGAGTCCTCTCCAGGGAAGGGTTGCACAAGCTTTCACCCATGTGGGTGTAATGCCCAGGATGGGACTATATCTCCTACGTGTCGAGGCACGACTTAAAAATATAAGCCCATTCTGGAATGATCGCAAGTTTGGTACCTTTGCACATCTCATGTAAAATAGGGAGGGAAAACTGAAAAGATAGTTGGCTTACACTCGCCACGTCACACCAATACATTACATGTCCAAACATCACTCAACAAAACATCACATCCCATCTAAGGGTAAGATCCAAAGACAAGATACCAAACATAACGTTAAACCACAGGTCTAGATCGAATCCTAGTAGAAACCACTACTGATCGTCGAAACGTCACAAACATACGGCCACACTCTTCATCGAACTACCGGTGAAGGACTTGAACCAGCTCCTGCATCAATCTCGGCTGAACCTGCATCTGGTGTTGTAGTATCTGTGAGCCACGAGGACTCAGCAATCCCATAACCATGGGTATCAAGACTAGCAAAGCTTTGGGTAGGAAGAGGTAAAGTGGTGAGGTTGCAGCAGCGGCTAAGCATAATATGGTGGCTAACTTACGAGTACAAGAATAAGATGAGCATCTACGCAAACGGTCGCAAAAGTAGTGATCGCTAAAGATCCTGAACTACATACGAGTCAAACAAAACCCCACCGTGTTCTCTTCTCAAAGTGAAAAGAGACAGTCACGGTTACTCACGCGGTGGTGTGTTTTACTTCGGATCCTCTGTCAAGTTTTTCTACAACCGGACATTAACAAATTCCAATCTGCCACATAACCGCGGGCACGGCTTTCGAAAGATCATAACCCTGCAGGGGTGTCCCAACTTGGCCCATCACAAGCTCTCACGATTAGCTGAAGTGATAAATATAATATCATCACCCCTTATCTTAGGGAAATCCGATCAGGCTCGGCATCCCGGTAGCACAAGACATTTCGACAATGGTAAAACAAGTCCAGCAAGACCTCCCGGTGTGTCGACACCCTGATAGTAGCCGCGTGTATCTCGTCTCAGGCCACAACCGGATGGGTGAAGCTACGGGAGCCAATCCTCGAGTTTCCCCGTGGTGGCCCCGCAGGCTCCCCGTTTGGGACCAACACCATCAGCACTGGCCCCCCTGCTATGTAGAAAGAATCCTCGGGTAGCGCTAACTCCCTATGCAATTTAATTAATTAATTAAGTTATTATTATGAGCAAATTAAAACCAATGTTGGGCCTTGCTGGAGGAGTTTTATTCAAAGTCGAACTGTCAAGGGGTCCCCATCCACCCATCGTGTAAGGAACGCAAAATCAAGGAACATAATGCCGGTTTATCGGCGCCTAAGGTGGCATGAGTGGAACAAAACACCGAGCAAAAGGCCAAGCCTTCCACCCATGCCCAGTATATAGGTGTATTAATAATAATTTATAGATATTGTGATATGCCAACAACAAGTTCCCTCCTGGAACGAACTTCATCTTCACCTGCAACTAACAACGCTATAAGAGGGGCTGAGCAAGCGGGTAACATAGCCAAACAGTGGTTTTGCTAGGAAGGTTTCAACGGTTAGAGGTTTCATGGCAACAAGGAGAGGCTGACATAAAAGATGGGTAGCGCGACATGTAACGATAGCATCGAGACAACTAAGCATGGCAATGGTAGTAAAGGTATCCAAGGGTATGATCATCTTGCCTGGGATTCCGCAAGGGAGAAGAACGGATCCATGAAGTAGACGGAGCAACATAGACGAGCGAATCCTCACAACTCCGGAACGAAACCGAAGCTAACGAGGGAAGCAAACCGGAAAGAAGCAAACAACATGGTAAACATACAAGCATAAACATGGCATACGATGCACAAACAAGTATGATGCATGTCCGGTTTAAATATGCATGGCATGGCAAGTGCACAAACAAGTACTACAAGTTAAATGGAGCTCAATATGCAACGAGTTGCATATTGACGAAACACCACATGATAATTATTTAATTGACTCTTGTTTATTTACAAGACAAGATTAAATGTTTTTTAACATAGCAAGAGGTGAAGCAAAAGAAACTACCTATTTAGACATTTTAAATGAGGCCGGAAATAGCAACAACAAATTCCGGAAAATCCCCATAAGCATGTTTAGCAATTTTTAAGCAACAACAATTAAACATCTAATGTTGTTAACATGATGCGGATGACATGATCAAGTTTATGAATTTTTTATTAAAAGTTGACATGAAGATGATAAGGAGCATTTGTCACCGTGGTGGAAGGAAAGGGTGCCACGGCAACGATCCGAAAATGATGCAACGCAACATCTCGGTTCCGGTAACTCGTTGAGAGACCGGTGCAAAAGATGACGGAGAGCGAGTCGAACAAGATGAAAAGGTGGGGTGATCCCGTTACCGGGTTCCCACGATTCGGCGACGAGGCAACCGAGGAGCACGACAAAAAGACGAAACGGGCACGGTGCACACAAGGGACACATCTCATACAACACATGCATCACATGGGTCATCGTCTCAAGGTTATACCTTCGAAGCATTCATTTCGGAGGGGTTCGAGTCGTAGAGGGACGTAGAGGAAGAAGTCGTTCACGTTTGCGAAGAGGTACTTGTCACGGCATCGGACGTCTTCGGGGCGACGGTAGTCGAACTTGAAGGTCATCGGCGTCGTGGTACTTGGGGTTCTCGTTCTTGCGACGGTAGTCGTACACGGGTCGTAGAGGAAGTAGGCGTTCACGTTCGGAGAGGTACATGCGGTCTTCGGCGATGGTAGTTGTACTCATTCGTAGAGGTACCTGAGGGTCTCGAGTGCTCCGGGCGTAGTGGTACTTGGTGCAAGGGTCGTCGTTCGGTCGTAGCGGTCTTGCCGGACTCGTTCTCGCGACGGTCGTCGAACTTGGCGTTTCTCCTTGTAGTCGGACTTGACATCGGGCGTCGAGGTACCTGCGGTCTTGGTCCACCGGAAGGAACACTTGGCGAAACCACATCAACAAAAGAATAACCCATGCTCGGGCTCCAGGAACATGGTTTGACGGATGCATGGGTCTCGGTGGAAGCCATGGAACAGTGGCTCCGAGGTGGTCTTGCTGCAGCAGCAAGGGCATCGGGGAGGTGATGGATGGGGCGATGATGGACGAGGTGGCGGGCGGCGCGGCAAGGTCGGCCCGCGGCTGGAGCACGGAGGAGCATGGCGCGGTGGGAGCTGCACGGGGCGCTGCTCGAGGGGACTCTGGACGAGACCGAACCGAGGAAGGAGGAGGCTGCTCGGCGCTGGTGGTCTTGGACGGGGAGCCGAGGCGCTGGCCTCGGCTTGAGGGAGACGGCGACGAGAGGAAGGCGCTCTGGCCACTGGTGGGAGGATGGCCGCGGCCGCTAGACGAGGGGCTTGGGGCGCTCGCGGGAACTCTGGAGCGGACCCGCTGGAGAGGAGGGGATCCCCCGCGGTGGCCGGTGGCGATTGGCGAAGGGGCCGGCGCGGGGTGCCTGGTCGAGGAGGGAGTGGGCGTCGCAGCCTTGGCGCGCTGGGACGAGGAGATGGGATCGGGGAGATTGGGGCAGAGAGGAGCGATGCGAGGGAATCGGGGTCGGACGAGGGGATCGAGCGACGCTTGAGGAGGAAGGAGGGTCGGGACGAGATGGTGCGAGCGAGGGAATGGTCTGGCGGCGGCTCGGGAGTGAGCGAGGGAATGAGAGGAGCGGTCGGGGTCGATCGCTGGCTAGGGTTCGGGCGAGGGAGTGGGCCTGGAGGGATGGAGGCTGAGGCCCAGATGGCCAGAAAGCCTTAGGGAGGCCTGGCTGGGCCGAAGGACCTGATGGGCCAGGAGGCCTGGGCCAAAACATAGCTGGCGGCCGGGATCTCCTATTTATTTCTTTAGCAGAAAAAAATAGAGAGAGTCAAAATTAATAAGAAAAGAGGCAAAGAACAAGAATAAAATGTTGGAACATTTTTGTAAGGCTTTAAGGAATATTACCAACCCAACAAAAGTGGTTCCAACAAAATAGGGAAAAGCAAACTAAAATAATTAGCTTGCCTTAAGGAGTTTGAAAGGAGTCTAGACTTTAGGAGGAGCCTCGATACAACGGAAAAGAATTGTTGGCAAGGTTTAGAAGTAGAACTTGGAGTGAAATAGGCATGGGGAAAAATATGCAAGTGTGTTGCGGTTAATTCCAAACAAATGGAATAATTTAATAATAGCTCCCTAGATATTGGGAGGATATGTTTTAAAGAGAAGTCACACTTCCCTCGATTTAAATGGACCGAAGGTCCACACGATTTATTTAGGTTGAGATGCAAAAGAAATATGACATGATGGCATGATGACATGATGCAATGCAAATAAATAAATAAAGCAAGCACAAAAGACACACACGGGAAAAACCCAGAACCTCTGGAATCTCCGGAATCTACTGGGACGTCGGTCTTCGGGCGTCACAACTCTCCCACACTAACAGAGGATCTCGACCCGAGATCCTAGATGTAGCACCGGATAGAAACGAAAGAGGAAGAGGTAAAACAAAGTTGCTTCTTTGACAAACGAGTGAAACCAAAGAACCTGAGAGGTTGACCAAAAAGAAAGAAGAATACAACAGAGATGAACGAATATGAAAACACTCCGTTAGAAAGAGTAACAAGGAGCATTATGAGAACCTTGTAGGTAGAAAGACATGAAACAAGAGCTTACGAACCAAAAGAGTATGAAACTGCAACGGTATAGCCAAGGAAAAAGAATGACATAATTTGGACAGCACTCCGTCTGAAAATGGAAGGAATTAACATGAACTTGAGGAGATGGAATGATATTTGATGAAATCAACAACACACTGCCTCCGAAACAATTAAAAGAATGGCACAAGGGGTAAGAAAGATTCAGACAGCACTCCGGTTGAAAAGAGAGGCAAAACTTGATAAGATGAGGGAACTAGAATGTAGGTGACAACATTCCAGTTAAATAGATAAACAAGGAAAAGAACATAATCTTGACACAACGGGATTATGGTTTGGAGAGAGCAACATCACAATGCCTCCGGAATGAAAGAATAGCATATAGATCGATGGAAAGAAAAGAACGGAGAAGAAAATGACAACTTCTCCCTCGAATGAATTTGAAAGAGCATCCTTACAAAGAAGGGTTGAACGGAGTTGTTGAAAAAATCAACAACGAAAACGAATAAGCTTGATGTGGGCTTATGGAAAACATCTCAAAATTATGAGGTGACAACCAGCCACTAACAGAAATGAATTGCTTGGATTGAGATCAACAAGGAGACGATAAACTTATCTCACCTGAATGATAAATGAAGAACTTGGGTCATTTATAAGCACCATAATAGCAACAATCCTTAGGGAAAACTTTTTGGTGAATTATCACCCAAGATGACTCCAACGAATAAATTGAATGGTTGGAAAGATCTCCTGAACAAGGAAAAATGATGGTTTTAAATATCTCATTCTTGATAACTCGTGAATCATGAAACATGAAGGAATTGTCAAAAATGACATAACACCATCTGAAAAGATAAGGTAGAAAGAATTGCACTTCAAAATGCAAGAAGAAGAAATATTTGAGCTCCTCCAACAAGAATCTTGAAGAAGACTTCGAGGATGAATTAAATCTTGATGAACCACCATGAAAACTCCGGTAATGAAAGCATGAGAAGTGCAAGATGAAAAGAATAAGATTCAAGGCCTGCGGTGAATTAGATGGAGCTTTGAAATGATATAATTGAAATAACTTGGAGCTCCGGAAAACAAGATGAAGAACTTAGAACCGAGAATATGATATGATGAACAAGCTCCGAAGGACGGGATTAAATCACCTTGAAGGAATAAGAATAAGAAATATGTCATGCATCTCCTTCACCAATTTAAATTGATGACAACCAAAGGATTTAGCATACTACTTATTCTCGTTGGAAAGAATTACAGAGAGATCTAGCACAACCTCGGATAAATCTTCAACGAACCACCAGTAGGATTGTGAAAAGAACAAATGAATTAAAACGATAACAAAGTAAGAGAAATCTTGAATGAACCACTGTAAAAATATGGAGACGAACGAAGAGACATCAATGAAGAATATTTGGAGGACGAAGTTGAAAACTGAGAACGAAGAATCTTCTGAAATGATGGCCTTCGGAGGAACACAAAGAAAAGAATTCATGAAATGCTTCGGATGGTAAAAAGAATTCCTCATAATCTGAACAATAATGAGGATGGCATGAAGCTAGAACCACAACTCATCAAGAGAACGGCCAAGATTTACGAGAAACACTTCTCCGGTCTTCAAATGCTGAGAATGAAGACGAGAAATGCCATAAGAATTGTTGAGCACTCCGGAATGAAGAATTAAACAGGTTGAACCAATGATGAAAAAGAATTTGAAAGCGATCTTGGAGAAGGCATGTGACTGATGGGAATCATTCTTACGTCACACTTTGAAAAGGATTTGAGAATAACTCCAGAAAAATAGAAGAGTCAGGTAAGATCCTGGAAAAAGACCTGTGGGTTAGGGCCCACTCAAAAGAAATCACCGTTGGAAAAAGATTGCTTGAGAGATATTGCACCGGTTGAATTAACTGGCTTGAGTAAGATAACAATCTCAAAATAGCTTGACAAGATTAAGAATGGAAACATGAATCTTCTGAGATACCTTGAACACTCCGGATATGAATAGCAAGAGAAGAATGATTAATTGGTGCACCAAAATAAGAAAACATTGTGAAATGAGGAAAAGGATAAGATCAACACCGAATTCTTGAATTACATCCACCGGCAGAATTTGAGAACAAAAGAATGATGAACTTGAAGCTCTTGAGCATCTTCTTGAGAATCACCGGATAAGAACATTGATGGAAAAGAATGAAGAAACATCACATGAATAAAATGGATACTTCATTTGAGAATATCTGGCTCCGGGAAGAAGAAGGGTGGGAGGGTGGGGAAAACAAAGACAATTTGAGATGAATGAAACAGACAAATCATCAGATTTCTCAACGGCGTCTGTATGGAATAACTTGAAAAGAAGGCACACCGGTTGAAAAGGATTAACATGAAAATCTCGATGGTCAAGAAGAATTAGCACTCCCATAGAGATATGAGAACACCGATTAGGAAAGGTATGGAATCAACATTTGACATCGAAGCAACTCGAATACCAGAATCAAAACAAAAACAAAGGATAGATATGTTTATGAAGAAGATTATGTTGCAACATATCTATCCGAACAGAGAATTGAACGAATGAATTCCGCAGGTACATCAGCTTGCCGAGAAGCCACTAGGAAGAACAAAAGGTAAATAAAAAGCAACAAGGAACAGATGGAACAAATACAAGATAGAAGCTTCGTTCGACATCTTCGTGCTGAAAGCTCATGGAACGTGTTACAAAAGGGTTTTGCAATCCCCGGATCAGCATAGCCAAGGACCCTTTAAGATGCAACTCCCGATCGGAACAAGCCCATAAACCACTTCACTCAATGTAGAACCCCGAACTTCATATCATTCACTCGTTGGAAGAATGCCTAGAACTACTAGATGAACCCACCTATTAATTTCCGAAAGTTTCCAGTTATGCAAACAGGTGTTGGGGATACAGGGGAAGCACCGCGCACTCAACTCTAATCCTACATCCAGCTGTATCCATCGTTCAACACATAACCAGTTATTTCCGGAAACCGTTTACCTCGGACCTTCGAAACGCATCTACTATACAAGTTATGGCAATACTCCCGAACTACCTCCCCAGTACTGGGTGATGTCGGGGTTATCTTGCCACTAACCGCATAGGAGAGTTTTCGATGTCGGCCGTCTTAAGTATTCTAGTACTGCCTCGATATATTTGTGACGACAACACCTCGGAGCTCAACTCCCCGGGACACTGCCACAATCCCTAATGACAGGAGGCATCGAGAACAATGTTCTCGTCACAAAGACATCGGAACAATCCAAACAATACTCGCGTGATCCTAAAAAAAATTGGTGCAATTTCTGAAAGTAGAAGAGGCAACAGTAATCGTCAGGAGTCCTCACTAGAGTGAAAAGAGATGAGGAGCAAACAGAAATCCTACTCTCCGATATATATAGGACTAAAAACATTTTCAAGTGTGTGCCTAGACTCAACCGTCAACGATTCGATCAATCAGTGGGGGCTCCTAGGTCGGAGAAGGCTCTGAATACCAACTTGTAATGCCCAGGATGGGACTATATCTCTTACGTGTCGAGGCACGACTTAAAGATATAAGCCCATTCTGGAATGATCGCAAGTTTGGTACCTTTGCACATCTCATGTAAAATAGGGAGGGAAAACTGAAAAGATAGTTGGCTTACACTCGCCACGTCACACCAATACATTACATGTCCAAACATCATTTAACAAAACATCACAGCCCATCTAAGGGTAAGATCCAAAGACAAGATACCAAACATAACGTTAAACCACAGGTCTAGATCGAATCCTAGTAGAAACCACTACTGATCGTCGAAACGTCACAAACATACGGCCACACTCTTCATCAAACTGCCGGTGAAGGACTTGAACCAGCTCCTGCATCAATCTCGGCTGAACCTGCATCTGGTGTTGTAGTATCTGTGAGCCACGAGGACTCAGCAATCCCATAACCATGGGTATCAAGACTAGCAAAGCTTTGGGTAGGAAGAGGTAAAGTGGTGAGGTTGCAGCAGCGGCTAAGCATAATATGGTGGCTAACTTACGAGTACAAGAATAAGATGAGCATCTACACAAACGGTCGCAAAAGTAGTGATCGCTAAAGATCCTGAACTACATACGAGTCAAACATAACCCCACCGTGTTCTCTTCTCAAAGTGAAAAGAGACAGTCACGGTTACTCACGCGGTGGTGTGTTTTACTTCGGATCCTCTGTCAAGTTTTCTACAACCGGACATTAACAAATTCCAATCTGCCACATAACCGCGGGCAAGGCTTTCGAAAGATCATAACCCTGCAGGGGTGTCCCAACTTAGCCCATCACAAGCTCTCACGATTAGCTGAAGTGATAAATATAATATCATCACCCCTTATCTTAGGGAAATCCGATCAGGCTCGGCATCCCGGTAGCACAAGACATTTCGACAATGGTAAAACAAGTCCAGCAAGACCTCCCGGTGTGTCGACACCCTGATAGTAGCCGCGTGTATCTCGTCTCAGGCCACAACTGGATGGGTGAAGCTACGGGAGCCAATCCTCGAGTTTCCCCGTGGTGGCCCCGCAGGCTCCCCGTTTGGGACCAACACCATCAGCACTGGCCCCCCTGCTATGTAGAAAGAATCCTCGGGTAGCGCTTACTCCCTATGCAATTTAATTAATTAATTAAGTTATTATTATGAGAAAATTAAAACCAATGTTGGGCCTTGCTGGAGGAGTTTTATTCAAAGTTGAACTGTCAAGGGGTCCCCATCCACCCATCGTGTAAGGAACGCAAAATCAAGGAACATAATGCCTGTTTATCGGCGCCTAAGGTGGCATGAGTGGAACAAAACACCGAGCAAAAGGCCAAGCCTTCCACCCATGCCCAGTATATAGGTGTATTAATAATAATTTATAGATATTGTGATATGCCAACAACAAGTTCCCTCCTGGAACGAACTTCATCTTCACCTGCAACTAACAACGCTATAAGAGGGGCTGAGCAAGCGGGTAACATAGCCAAACAGTGGTTTTGCTAGGAAGGTTTCAAAGGTTAGAGGTTTCATGGCAACAAGGAGAGGCTGACATAAAAGATGGGTAGCGCGACATGTAACGATAGCATCGAGACAACTAAGCATGGCAATGGTAGAAAAGGTATCCAAGGGTATGATCATCTTGCCTCGGATTCCGCAAGGGAGAAGAACGGATCCATGAAGTAGACGGAGCAACATAGACGAGCGAATCCTCACAACTCTGGAACGAAACCGAAGCTAACGAGGGAAGCAAACCGGAAAGAAGCAAACAACACGGTAAACATACAAGCATAAACATGGCATACGATGCACAAACAAGTATGATGCATGTCCGGTTTAAGTATGCATGGCATGGCAAGTGCACAAATAAGTACTACAAGTTAAATGGAGCTCAATATGCAACGAGTTGCATATTGACGAAACACCACATGATAATTATTGAATTGACTCTCGTTTATTTACAAGACAAGATTAAATGTTTTTTAACATAGCAAGAGGTGAAGCAAAAGAAACTACCTATTTAGACATTTTAAATGAGGCCGGAAATAGCAACAACAAATTCCGGAAAATCCCCATAAGCATGTTTAGCAATTTTTAAGCAACAACATTTAAACATATAATGTTGTTAACATGATGCGGATGACATGATCAAGTTTATGCAATTTTTATTAAAAGTTGACATGAAGATGATAAGGAGTATTTGTCACCGTGGTGGAAGGAAAGGGTGCCACGGCAACGATACGAAAATGATGCAACACAACATCTCGGTTCCGGTAACTCGTTGAGAGACCGGTGCAAAAGATGACGGAGAGCGAGTCGAACAAGATGAAAATGTGGGGTGATCCCGTTACCGGGTTCCCACGAGTCAGCGACGAGGCAACCGAGGAGCACGACAAAAAGACGAAACGGGCATGGTGCACACAAGGGACACATCTCATACAACACATGCATCACACGGGTCATCGTCTCGGGGTTATACCTTCGAAGCGTTCGTTTCGGAGGGGTTCGAGTCGTAGAGGGACGTAGAGGAAGAAGTCGTTCACGTTTCCGAAGAGGTACTTGTCACGACATCGGACGTCTTCGGGGCGACGGTAGTCGAACTTGAAGGTCATCGGCGTCGTGGTACTTGGGGTTCTCGTTCTTGCGACGGTAGTCGTACACGGGTCGTAGAGGAAGTAGGCGTTCACGTTCGGAGAGGTACACGCGGTCTTCGGCGACGGTAGTTGTACTCGTTCGTAGAGGTACTTGAGGGTCTCGAGTGCTCCAGGCGTAGTGGTACTTGGCGCAAGGGTCGTCGTTCGGTCGTAGCGGTCTTGCCGGACTCGTTCTCGCGACGGTCGTCGAACTTGGCGTTTCTCCTTGTAGTCGGACTTGACATCGGGCGTCGAGGTACCTGCGGTCTTGGTCCACCGGAAGGAACACTTGGCGAAACCACAGCAACAAAAGAAAAACCCATGCTCGGGCTCCAGGAACATGATTTGACGGATGCATGGGTCTCGGTGGAAGCCATGGAACAGTGGCTCCGAGGTGGTCTTGCTGCAGCAGCAAGGGCATCGGGGAGGTGATGGATGGGGCGATGATGGACGAGGTGGCGGGCGGCGCGGCAAGGCCGGCCCGCGGCTGGAGCACGGAGGAGCATGGCGTGGCGGGAGCTGCACGGGGCGCTGCTCGAGGGGACTCTGGACGAGACCAAACAGAGGAAGGAGGAGGCTGCTCGGCGCTGGCGGTCTTGGACGGGGAGGCGAGGCGCTGGCCTCGCCTTGAGGGAGACGGCGACGAGAGGAAGGCGCTCGGGCCACTGGTGGGAGGATGGCCGCGGCCGCTGGACGAGGGGCTTGGGGCGCTCGCGGGAACTCTGGCGCGGACCCACTTGAGAGGAGGGGATCCCCCGCGGTGGCCGGTGGCGACTGGCGAAGGGGCCGACGCGGGGTGCCTGGCCGAGGAGGGACCGGGCGTCGCAGCCTTGGCGCGCTGGGACGAGGAGATGGGATCGGGAGATCAGGGCAGAGAGGAGCGATGCGAGGGAATCGGGGTCGGACGAGGGGATCGAGCGACGCTCGAGGAGGAAGGAGGGTCGGGACGAGATGGTGCGAGCGAGGGAATGGTCTGGCGGCGGCTCGGGAGTGAGCGAGGGAATGAGAGGAGCGGTCGGGGTCGATCGCTGGCTAGGGTTCGGGCGAGGGAGTGGGCCTGGAGGGATGGAGGCTGAGGCCCATATGGCCAGAAGGCCTTAGGGAGGCCTGGCTGGGCCGAAGGACCTGATGGGCCAGGAGGCCTGGGCCAAAACATAGCTGGCGGCTCGGACCTCCAATTTATTTCTTTAGCAGAAAAAATAGAGAGAGTCAAAATTAATAAGAAAAGAGGCAAAGAACAAGAATAAAATGATGGAACATTTTTGTAAGGCTTTAAGGAATATTACCAACCCAACAAAAGTGGTTCCAACAAAATAGGGAAAAGCAAACTAAAATAATTAGCTTGCCTTAAGGAGTTTGAAAGGAGTCTAGACTTTAGGAGGAGCCTCGATACAACGGAAAAGAATTGTTGGCAAGGTTTAGAAGTAAAACTTGGAGTGAAATAGACATGGGGAAAAATATGCAAGTGTGTTGCTGTTAATTCCAAACAAATGGAATAATTTAATAATAGCTCCCTAGATATTGGGAGGATATGTTTTAAAGAGAAGTCACACTTCCCTCGATTTAAATGGATCGAAGGTCCACACGATTTATTTAGGTTGAGATGCAAAATAAATATGACATGATGGCATGATGACATGATGCAATGCAAATAAATAAATAAAGCAAGCACAAAAGACACACACGGGAAAAACCCGGAACCTCTGGAATCTCCGGAATCTACTGGGACGTCGGTCTTCGGGCGTCACAGTGGGAGGGCCCATTCAAGATCACCCATGTCTCCAGGCCTGGCGCCGTGCGCCTGGAAACGGGGGACGACGTCCCAGTCCAGAACGCGTGGAACATGCGGCACCTCCGGAAGTTCTACCCGTAAGGCAAGGCCCCGTGCGTGTGAAGACAAGGCCCTGTGCATGCGAAGCAAGGCCCCGAGCCTGTGAAGACAAGGCCCTGTGCCTGCGAAGCAAGGCCCCGTGCCTATGAAGACAATGCCATGTGCAGGCGAAGCAAGGCCCTGTGCCTGTGAAGACAAGGCCCTGTGCCTGTGAAGACGAGGCCCTGTGCCTATGAAGACGAGGCCCTGTGCCTGAGAAGCCAAGGCCCAGTGCTTGTGAAGCAAGGCTCACGCATGTGAAGGTCTCCTCTCGTGACACTCTCATGTAATAATGAGTGGGACTATACACGCCCCGGAGTCTCCGGAGTGCCGCCCTCGGGCCTCGGGGGTCCCTCCCACGTCCTAGTGATAGCACTTAGCTCTGCACTGGTGAGAAGACTAGACTAGGTGCCGGACGTGGCTGTTCATTTGCTTTCTAGAGTTGGCTTGCCCCTTCCTTCTTTTAATGTATTTTGAAGGTTCTGGCGTTTCTCGAATGGCTTGGTTAAATCTTCTCTCTCTTTGGTTCTTCCCTCAATTTTTGGCCTTGCATCAGAGGGAGCGGCAGTTGCCCGACGCTCTCTCTAGCGCGTCTCCCTTAGCCTCCGCAAGGCGTCCATGTTTAGGCTTGTGATTGACGCACCCCTCTTCTTATGTCCGTGCCCCGCGGGTACCGCGACAGGGTGTGCTTGACCATGTTCAGCCCACGCCAAGGACCTCACGTGGTGAAGGATAATAACCTCCTAACGAGTTTTTGCAGCTTCCCAAAGGGCCACGCGTCACGAGATGAAGGCTATTCTGAGTACAACAAGATAAGTCTCCTCACCTTATGGGCGCATAATACATAGACCCCGCAACACCAGCCGGGGACACTAAACATGGAACCAAGCAGCATAAAAACCACAGTTCATTACATGCCCTTCCAGGGCCCCATATTCGTTTGTTTAGGTAATGCAGGAAGAAAGGAAGAGCGAGAACAGGCGATGACAGCTCCTGAGATGCGGCTGCTCACGAGGACCGGCTCCCCAAGCTTCGGAGCCCTCCTCATGCTTCACCGGGGCGTGACGACGAGACGGCCTAGCGTCACCCTCAAGGCGGGCGCGGCGGCTGGTCGTAGCAGCCGCTAAAGGAGGAGCCGCCGTAGCTGGATGAACTACGGCCATCACCAAGGCCGAGCACCTCGCCGCCTCCGTTGTCCTCGGGGCAGCACCCGGCACGGCGGCCGTCTTCCCCGAACACCCTCACAAAGAGGGGCGAGTCACCATCATACCTGAAGTGAAGGGTGCACTGCCTCCCCAAGCCGTGCGCGCGGGCAAACGTCTACCAGCCGCGGACCAGGGTCACGGCGCCTGCGACAGAGATCTCCACCGCAACCCACGAAGCCCTGCTGCAGCAGCCGTCCACCTGCAGCCAAAGACCGCTGGAGCTCGCGGTCGGAAGTTCGCCGGCTAGGGAGCGTGGAAGCTGGAGCCGAGTACCGGTCAGGCTCTCCGACCACACGACGAACTCCTGCATCATCTCTGCCGAATGAAAGCGCGGCCGGGGAGGCCAGACGACCCCGGCGCGCCCCCCCTCATTCACAGGGCTGCAACAGCCTCGGCGTTCCCTACCACACGAGGAACCGCCGCCGCGGTTGCCGAGGGCGGCGTCGGGTGCTGAGGAGATCCGCCCGCGCTCACGAGGTTCCGCGGTAGGGGTCGCGACACACTTGAGGGGGCGGCCTCATCCCCTCTTAGGTGGTGGTAAGCCGGGCCCCTCCTGGCGGGTCTTCCCCTTCTCCGTGGACGAGAACTTCGTCATCGGCGTCATGGGTGGCTCTGTCAGGCTAGGAGCAAGGAGGAAGAAGAAGAAGCGGGAGGAATGAAGGGAGAATATGGGCAGCAAGGGCTCCGCCAGTCGCCATATTTATGGCCAGGAGAAGACCAACCGCCGGCCTCCATAAACGCAGGTAATGATGGTCTTTTGTGCATGCAGGGACTTGTCGAGTCGTGCAGTTGCCGAAGCTCTGTGGGGAAGTGGAGACGCCCACGTTCCATCAATCGCCACGAATCATTCAAGGCCGCAAGCTTTTGGGGCCCGCGGCGCTCCACCCTTGACCCTTGGCTTCGCCGCAAAGCCAAGTCCAAGCCCGCCTCGGGCCCGGGGGCTACTGTCGGTGTTTTGGGAATGGGGGTACCCAGACTTGCCTACCTGCGGCCTAGGGCGTGGCTTGTCCAGTGGCTTGGTACGGCCCAACCTCATCAAAAACCACTCAAGACCCTCGCGAGGGGCCGAGCCTCGCGAGGCGGACGACGCTAGACCTCCCCCGGGGCGTCCTCACTAGGCTAGCTCCCGAGGAGCGGAGATATCAAGGCAAGGGGCACCTCACGAGGTCCACGTGACGTGAGCCATGACAACCAAGGACATGCGGGTGCCAGCGGGCGCAAGATGCCAGTTTCCTCTTTGGTGCTAAAGGGGCAGACGCAGGCGAGGAGTCCCGAGGCATCAGGCAAAGGTTTCCATATCGGTGCAACAAGACCAAGACCAGCAGGACGACAGAGCGGAGGTTATCGCCGAGCACACGGCGGCGTCACCACCAGAGCCTTTGGCAGGCAAAGACCACCTTTTGTCAGGATAACTTGTACTAGTTGTCCCCTTCAAACTTGGCCGTTGTGGGATCCCTTCCCGCTCAATATTTGGGAATAGGAACCGGGCCACTATAAATAGGACTAGCCACCACCATAGGGAGGGGACCCCGATCGGAGAAGATCGACACCATCCTTACACCCACAAGCTCATCGAGCTCAAGAACACCTCTCTCAGGAGGTTGTTCTTCCCATGTACTAGTTCTTCCCCAGCCTACCAGGCAATCCACCACACCACACTGGATTAGGGTATTACACCACAACGGTGGCCTGGACCAGTATAAACCTTTGTGTCCCTTGTTCTTCGAGTTTGACGAGCTAGGCTTAGGAATCGGCGAGTAGGCGAGCTAGGGCGAAAGGAGAGATCTTCGTGCGCACCCTAGTGTTCGAACCACAAGGGTTTTGCGGGAACCCAAGATCTAACATGCGCCATACTTCAGCGCCCCCAACTTCAAATATGGATCCCTTTTCCAAGCGAGGGTCAAGGCAGAAGAACTTTCGCCACAACTCAAAATGAGGCTCGCAGCCCAAGAACATTTTGCATAAAGCGACAAAACCCGTGATATGCAGGATAGACCCCGGCATAAGGTCGTGCAATTGGAGACCATAGAACTCCAGGAGTCCCTAAGGAAGGGGTGGACGGGGAAACCTATGCCTCTTAAAAGGATAAGGATAAAACATACCCGCTCTCCATTAGAGGGGTTGGGAAAGCTCTCTGCCAGGGCTTGATTGTAAATAGAAGTTAGTCCGGCCCGGACGGGGACTAGATCCTCTAGAGGGAGATATCCCTCCGCTTGAAGTGTCCTCAAATGTGCATGGGATACATAACATCTTTTCTAATCTCCTGCAAGAGGGCCATGAGGGCACGAGGAAGAGCTTGGGGTGCTAGCCATGTTTGAAGGTTTTTTGCAGGCATTAGGGTTTCTTTCGTGTGGAATGGAATGGAGAGGCAACTGGGATCTATTCTCTTATATAGGTGCCTTCCCTACACAGTCAAGGGGGTATTTGTAAAACTGCCCAGACGATTCACATTCGTTGGACAAGTGGAAGCCAAGGCGACGACGACGAGGAATCAATGGAATACAATATTAAAAGAAGCCAAACTATCATCCAGGAGGACTCACCTTGCAATACCAAAGACATGAAGCAGGACACGATCTCGTTCTTGAAGGCAAGTCCGGGGGCTATTGAGGGAGTGCTGTATTCAAGGGTCCTCAGGCGTCTGGGTCGATGAAGCTGGGCCGTATTGATGGGCCATAAAAGAAGAAGCAGAAGACTCTCCCCCATATTCGGTCAGGACTCCTATGTACGTAGGAAGGCAAGCATAGAGTCCGGATATATCTATAACTTCCTCTCCAAGTCACCCTTTAACCCTAGGCCCTCTCTGGCGTGTATGTAAGCCAGGAGGTTCAGTCTGTAGAGGGGATCATCAGCATCACAATATCCTCATAGGCTAGACTTTAGGGTTTAGCCATTACGATCTCGAGGTAGACCAACTCTTGTATTCATATTCATACATATTAATATAGCAGGAAGTAGGGTATTACCTCGATCGAGAGGGCCTGAACCTGGGTAAACACCATGTCCCCAGCCTCATGTTACCATCGATCCTCTAAACGCATAGCTTGGGCCCCCCCTACCCGAGATCTTCCGGTTTTGACACCGACACCCATCTCACATATATGGTGGGCCCCTCTCTGATATTGCGACCGTCGGTGATGGTCGCTACTCCTCCTTCCCCTAGTGCATAACAAAGGTCTAGGACAAGGATACGAAGGAGAAGCAACCCTCAACATTCATCTTCTCTAATATATGGTGGAGACTCTCCCTCTCCTATTTTCTGACTGTCATGTATGGAGCCCCGACAGACTTAAAGTCAACTCGAAATGTTGTTTAATTCTCTTTCTAGCAAATCCGGGGCACTCGATATTTCCTACATATTCTAGCACAAGTCATGCTTAAATTCACAAAAAATCCGGCATGACCTTTGCTAAAATAGGACATATCAAGCGCCTGAAATTTGTCGGAACGGAAATGAATCTACACTCCGGCAAAACATAGGCCACTCGGATTTTCCCTGCGATACAAAGATGTCCCTTCTCTCATATATCAGAATCAATTATATCATAAGCATTTGCACCCGAACATTTCAATATATCTTATAACCCAAACATTTCATTTGGTTAAGAAGCCTAACTAAATACCCTAGTTCTACTATATTCAACACCGAGGAGTAGAGAAGGAGGTGGTGGACTTTTAGCTCACCGACTCGGGTGTAGAGGAAGTAGAGGTAGCTCGAATGACGATCACTCCAAGGAGACACAACTCTACAAAGCCTGCATATTCTAATTTGAGCATTCAATAGGCAAAACCAAATTGTAAAATAAATAAGTATCCAAATTCGGATGCATTCAATAAGCAAAACTAAATCATCACTTGCGTCCGTACATTGTCGAATATTATCACTAATACATCTCTAATAGTATCATACATATAACATCACTAATACATCTAAAACCCTAGCGAACGACGGGTATCGGCGCGGGCGGTGGACACCCAAAGAGAAGGAACCATCACAGGATTATAGCTCCCATGAGATCCTTGAAGAACCTGCCTGGTATTGGAGAACCTGCCCTCCAACGCAACCATGTAGCGTCGGACGTGCTTGTCCTCCTTGCTGACACAATGACGTACCACCTCCGCGGAGTCCTCAAGCCTCCGCACCGTCACTGGCCCACGCAACCGCCACCAAAGAAGGTTCGGGTCAATGATGGGCTGACTCCTCACCAAGCTACGCCCCCGGAAGGTAGCACCTCCTAGTACCAGCCCAGCGGAGCCCAGTCCCGGATATGGCCCCTCTGATCAAGCAGGTGTCCTCCGCCGAGTCGATGACGAGGATGCGGGATAGACATCATCGACGTCGATGCGGGAATTGCTTTAAGTAAAAAAATAACAACAAATGTGACATGTTCAAAATATGACATGTCCACTTCAAAACAAATCAACCTAGAATACTGTTAAATACACCTAAAAATAAATTACTTCTATTATTTTTCTTACTAAAAATAAACTAGTTCTATAGTAAAATTTTAATTAGACTAGTTCTATTAATTCAACTAGTTCAACTAAGCACTTACTATAAATAAAAATAAACTAGTTCTTACTAAAAATAAACTAGTTCAACTAGTTCTATTAATTTTCTTACTAATTCTATTAAACACTTACTAAAAAATAGTAAAAAAAACTACATTGTACAATAGTAAAAAAACTACAGTAAAACTATAAAAAATAGAGATGGAGGGAGGAGGGGGTGGGAGGAGGGAGGAGGAGGAGGGAGG
>LR738711.1:750256899-750282475 GCA_902687465.1 Secale cereale | reverse complement strand
GAGGGAGGAGGGACGAGGGGGCGGCCGAAGGAGGAGGGGGCGGCCGGAGGAGGAGGGATGGAGGGAGTACCTCGGTGGAGGAGCAGCACGGCGGCGGCGGCACCAGACAACGGAGCGTGCGGGGGAGAGTGAATGAGAGGGAGAGTGAGAGGGTCAGCAGCGTGGGGTGGATAAGTTAGGGTTAGTAGTAGCGCGGGTTCAGGAAAGGCGCTACTGCTACAGAGCATAGCAGTAGCGCTGGTTACGTACACGAGCTACTACTAAGTGGGGCTAGCCATTTTCACCCAGTTCAAACTTAGCAGCAGCGTGTTTTGCTAGTACGCACTACTGCTTAAGTGATAGCAGTATCATGGTTTATTTACACGTGCTACTACTAAGTAGCAGTAGCGCATGATTTTGTCCAGCGCTACTGCTGAGATGCTGTGTATAAGGTTTTCCCTAGTAGTTCCCCCCTTCACATTTTCGAAAACCCAAACACATGAAAATATATGCACATAAACACATAAATCATTGAACGATACAAGTACACAAAACAATGAATATAACAAACAAATAAAATTTATTTGGAGTAAAAAATACATAGTTCAAACTTAAAATTTATTCAGAATGTATAATTCAAAAATGAAATTCATTGATTTTCAGAGTGGATCCGCATATGCTTTGTGTGCCACTTATCCTATCCTGGGCCGAACCCTTGAAGTTGAGAACATGAACCTCTTGCTTGTCCATTTCTTCTTGGATGCTCGTCATCACTATCATGCCATCTTCTTCGTCATCCTTGATGTTTGAATCGAACAAAACGATGAACTATTTGAATATGTAGTAATCATGCTACTTGTAATCAAAATCATCATATGAAGAATCCATCGTTTTCCTACAAATGAGCAAAAGAATCTAAAAGGCAGGTCGGAAATCTCATCGAGGATATGGTGGACGAGGTTTATGTCCGGTGAAGTAGAACGTATCGAGGCAGCGTTCAGGTTGGCCATCGTGTAAGGGGTGGTAATAATGCTCATGAGGATATGGGAGCCATGGTGGCGATGTTGCAGGTGGGAATGCCCATGGGCATCCCACCTCAGCCCACCTGATCCCACTACAATTTGGTGGAAAATACTGGGTAACCCACCAAAACATTACATGGGTTAGATGGGATCCCAGTATCCCAGTTAATGAAAGACATTGTATGAAGTACAACTACAAGGTGTCACATTCTCAAATTACAGGTGCACCAGCAGCCAATGCAAGGCATTGTATTCATCAGAATAGCATGCGAGATGTGCTAAAACTACATGATACACCAGAACAATTTATGGGATAAAAACTACAAGCCACTACAATGCTAGTCATCGTTAAGCTGCATTTAGTTCAAACTTAAAGACTGAACTTGGTACCAAGAGGAACAAAAACACCAGCGCGACACCAAATATACACTATGAGATGGAGAACACATCACTTCTTTCCCGTCACCAGAGCCTTTGTTCTTGCCGCCACCCGGATCCATTAGAATCACAAATGACAGAGGAGAAATAGAATCTGATTTCCTACTCTAGAAGAAAATATCTATAAATATTTAGAGCAAATTCCTTAGATAGAAAACTGAGAATTATAAGGTACAAGATACATGAATAAACAACACAATTTCTTTGTGCTTCCAGTCCGAAGCAAAAATGTAATCCATAGTTTACACTGATTAAGTTGGTATAGGAATGGACTTAAAATATGTACTGATAATCATCCATTCCACCAGTGGTACTGGACATGGCCTTGCACCGGTTATAATATAGAGAAGAAGTCTTTTTAAGGAACGAGATGTCATTTTTTCAAACCTTTATTAGAGTATCTACAGTCGGACTTGGCAAATCCGGCCCCTGAAACACCTACGGACATGCTCGGTCGTGTTTGCAGGTACTGACTCGGCACCCCTCAAATGATGTAATCCACATTCGGACACCTCAATTATCATATCTCAAATCCATACAAGCTCATGCAACTACGTCGATGCACACACATCGTTCGGCTACTCCACACTACAAAATAAAATACACTTCCGTGATGATACATGTTTGTCACAGTAGGTCACGTTTTCTGTCATGCATGTACATCCATGACAATTTTATGACAAAATCAAGATAGTCCTACCTGTGCTGTCGTAGAAGTGTTCCATGACATTACCAAAATTATCATCACGGAAGTGTCCACTTCCATGACGATAAATCGCTCGTCACAGAAGTGCTTTCGTCAAGGGTGACCGACACATGGCATCCATCGTAAAGGAACGTCGTTAAGCTATCAGGTCCGGTTTTGGATCCAATAACCCGTTAACAGCCCAGACCAATGGGGATTTTCCACGTGTAAAATTCTGATTGGCTGACGGAAACACATGTCAGCTCCGCGTTGGCACACATCCAATGGGCGAGATGTGCCTATGATATGTTGACACGTGGACCGGCCCAAAAGTGGCCCATAAAGTTTAAATGGGCCGGCCCAACTAAAGGCCCGCAAGATTTTGCGGACCATAATGGGCCGGCCCAGCTAAAGGCCCACGAGATTTTGCGGACCATAATGGGCTGGCCCAGCTAAAGGCCCACAAGATTTTGCGGGCCATAATGGGCCGGCCCAGGTAAAGGCCCACAAGATTTTTGCGGGCCATAATGGGCCGGCCCAGGTGAAGGCCCACAAGATTTTTTGTTGGACCATAATGGGCCGGCCTAGCTAAAGGTCCACGAGATTTTGCCGACATTAATGGGCCGGCCCAGCTGTAGGCCCACAAGATTTTGAGGACCCTAGTAGGCCGACCCATTAACTGGCTGCCATGTTTTGGGCCAAATGCCAGCCCATATTTGATCCGGTCCATTAAAAGCCTACCACGCTCCGGGCCAAATTACGACCCAGATCAGGTCCGACCCTTTAAGAGGCTTTGGGCTAAATTATGGCCCATATCAGATTCGGCCCGTCAACTGGACGCTATGCTTTTGGGCCCACTTGCTCAAGGCCCATTTAGTAATTCGGCCTGATATTAGTTTCGGCCTGTTAAGGGCCCGTTTACATTTCGACCGTATATTAATTTCGACCTGTTAAAGCCTGTCATATAGTTGGGCCTAACTACGACCCGGTTTGCATCCGGCCTCCTCGCAGCCGATAATCGGATTGGGCCAAACAAGGACCGAGACTATTTTGGCCTGTTAAAAGCCCGTGATTTGATTGGCACAATCATGGGTTGGGGGTCCACTTTGGGCTTCTGCCGGCCCGTGAGCTGTTCGGCACGTTTCAGGCCCAACCTATTTCTCAGCCTCCTAAAAGCCCATTGAGTTTTCTTGCGAAAAGAGGGCCGGCGGTTTACTCGGCCTATTAAAGGCCCGACTCTACTAGTGGGCCAGTTTACATTTAGGCCTTCTAACGGACCAAGATGACGGGGCCCATGATGCGGATCATACATCATGATTGCATGATGGCCCAATTATGTACCGTAATTTTACGGTTTGGCCGGTTTACTACGAAGACATGATATATATATATATATATATATATATATATATATATATAAAGTAAAATAACTGCAGCATCGTGAATAAGAAAAAACCTATACTATACAATAAAGAAATTACGGCATATTACATCCACTAGGCATCAAAGTTCGCCACTATGATAATAAGGCACAAGAAGACAACAAATTACATACACGGGGCATCAAATATCGCCACCGGTGCAACTAAACACGCCGACAAAATAATATACAAAACCGACATCACTTCAATAAAGTTCAAGAAAGGTTAGCCCTACTGGGGAGCTGCAACGCGAGCAGCTGAGCAAGCTGATGAGACTACGCTTGTTTAACACTTATATCCTCCTCACTCTGAAAGATAAACAAGCAGACAGAAGACAGGTTTTGCACATAAAAGTATAAGTGCTGACAATTCATCACATTTCTTACTGACGAATAAAGTGACACAGTTTAAAATTGCATTAACACAATAAGGTATTGTTCAGGTCAAGACATGACAGGAAATGACATTGTGAAGGAGTTGGCAGCTTCACGACACCACTCGATTACAGATCAAGAACTCATAAGTATCAATGGTTAGTGTGCTGTCAATTTATCCCATTTCAGATTGGCAAATAAAGAGACGGTTTAAATAATAGTAGAATAATACGACATTGTTCATAGTTAAGACATTGCAGAATATGATAATGTGCTATAGTGGGTAGGTTCACCACACCACTGGATTACGGATCAAGAACAGAAGCATACATGTAGTGCAAAAGAAGATCACTTGCTCTGTATAGTTTAATTTACATGGTATGAAGAAGGAACTTGGTTGTACAACTGAAAACATAAATTGAGAAGGACAAACTTTTGTTTATGAACTACATAATAAACTTTAAACATGCAATTTAATGCAAACACCAAAAATAAACAACTGTTGCAGTCATGCCTAACCTAATATACACAACAAAGGTTGAAGGCTTGAGAAGGACACACTTACATTATTGGTGAAGGCAGGCTCTATAAAGCCCTTGTCCATGCTGATGGGGGGCTGCTACCTCTTGAGCTTGCGTTGTATTCCCTCGAAGAGGAAAGGGAGATGCAGCACAGTAGCGTAAGTATTTCCCTCAGTTTTTGAGAACCAAGGTATCAATCCAGTAGGAGACCACGCGCGAGTCCCTTGCACCTGCACAAACAAATAAGAACTTCACAGCCAACGCGATAAGGGGTTCTCAATCCCTTTACGGTCACTTACAAAAGTGAGATCTGATAGAGATGATAGTTTATATTTTTGGTATTTTTAGTTTAATAAAACAACAAATAAAAGCGGTAAAGGCAAAGTAGATGTAGATTGATATGTTGAGAATAGACCCCGGGGCCATAGTTTTCTCTAGTGGCTTCTCTCATGATAGCGATATTCTACGGCGGGTAAACAAATTACTGTCGAGCAATTGATAGAAAAGCGAATAATTATGAGACTATCTAGGAATGATCATTGTATATAGGCATCACGTCCGAGACAAGTAGACCGAAACGATTCTGCATATACTACTATTACTCCACACATCGACCACTATCCAGCATGCATCTAGTGTATTGAGTTCATAAGAACAGAGTAACACCTTAAGCAAGATGACATGATGTAGAGGGATAAACTCAAGAAATATGATATAAACCCCATCTTTTTATCCTCGATGGCAACAATACAATACGTGCCTTGCTGCCCCTACTGTCACTGGAAAAGGACACCGCAAGATTGAACCCAAAGCCAAGCACTTCTCCCATTGCAAGAACTATAGATCTAGTAGGCCAAACCAAACCATTAATTCGAAGAGACTTGCAAGGATATTATGAGCACACATAAAAAGTTCAGAGAAGAACCAACTATCTTTCATAGATAACCTTGATCATAAACTCACAATTCATCGGATCTCGACAAACACACCGCAAAAAGAGATTACTTCGAATATATATCCTCGAAGACCAAGGAGAACTTTGTATTGAGATCCAGAGAGAGAGAAGAAGCCATCTAGATACTAGCTATGGACCCGAAGGTCTGTGGTAAACTACTCACAACTCATGGTGAGGACGATGATGATGATGATGATGAAGGCCTCCGTGATGGATCCCCTTCTGGTGGAGCTCCAAAACAGGCTCCAAGATGGGATGTCCATGGGAACAAAAGGTACAACGGTGGTATTAGGGTTTTCTCTCTGTCTTCGAGTTTCTAGGGTACGTAGACTTATATAGGAAGAAGGAGGGCACTGGGGGACGCTCGAGGGGGCCACGAGGCAGGGGGGCGCGCCCTAGGAAGGGGGGCGTGCCCCCACCCTCGTGGGCCACCCTTTCGTCCCCTGACCTGGTTCTCAAGTTCCTCGGGCATGATTTTCTCCAAAAATATCTCTCACGAAGGTTTCATTCCGTTTGGACACCGTTTGATATTCTTTTTCTGCAAAACCCTGAAATAGGCAAAAAAAACAGCAATCTGGACTGGGCCCTTGGGTTAGTAGGTTAGTCCCAAAATGATATAAAAGTGAAAGATAAAGCCAATTAAACATCCAAGACTTCATAAATAATAGCATGGAACAATAAAAAATTATAGATACGTTGGAGACGTATCAAGCATCCCCAAGCTTAATTCCTGCTCGTCCTCGAGTAGGTAAATGATAAAGAAACAATTTTTGATGTGGAATGCTAACCAATATATTTTTTCTATGTAATTCTCTTAATTGTGGCATGAATGTTCAGATCTGAAAGATTCAAGATAAAAGTCTATATTGACATAAGAAACAATAATACTTCAAGCATACTAACAAAGCAATAATGCCTTCTCAAAATACTATGGCTAAAGAAATTTATCCCTACAAAATCATATAGTGCTGGCTATGCTCCCTCGTTATCACACAAAAATATTCATATCATGCACAACCCCGATTTCAGCCAAGCATTTGTTTTCATACTCTATCTTTTCAAACCTTTCAACTTTCACGCAATACATGAGCGTGAGCCATGTATATAGCACTATGGGTGGAATAGAGGTGGTTGTGGAGAAGACAAAAAGGAGGGAGATAGTCTCACATCGACTAGGCATATCAACGGGCTATGGAGATGCCCATCAATAGGTATCAATGTGAGTGAGTAGGGATTGCCATGCAACAGATGCACTAGAGCTAAATATGAATGAAAGCTCAACAAAAGAAACTAGTGAGTGTGCATCCAACTTGCTTGCTCACGAAGACCTAGGGCATTTGAGGAAGCCCATCATTGGAATATACAAGCCAAGTTCTATAATGAAAATTCCCACTAGCATATAAAAGTGACTAAGCATGAGACTCTCTACAATGAAGAACATGGTGCTACTTTGAAGCACAAGTGTGGAAAAAGATAGTAGCAATTGTCCCTTTTTCTTTTCTCTTTTTTTGAGCCTTTTTTCCTTTTTTTTCTTTGGCCTTTCTTTTTTTCCTTTTTTTTGCGGAGGGGATTTATAGATTTAGCCTTTCCTCCCATTGGACAATGCTCTAATAATGATGATCATCACACTTTCATTACAACTCGATACTACAACAAAGTATGACTCTATATGAATGCCTCCGGCGGTGTACCGGTATATGCAATGAAACAAGAGTGACATGTATACAAATTATGCATGGTGGCCTTGCCACAAATACGATGTCAACTACATGATCATGCAATGGCAATATGACAATATGATACGTGTCATATGAACGGAACGGTGGAAAGTTGCATGGCAATATATCTCGGAATGGCTATGGAAATGCCATGATAGGTAGGTATGGTGGTTGTTTTGAGGAACAATATGGTGGCTGTTTTGAGGAAGGATATATAGTGGGTTTATGGTACCGGCGAAAATTGCGCGATACAAGAGAGGCTAGAAATGGTGGAAGGGTGAGAGTGCGTATAATCCATGGACTCAACATTAGTCATAAGAACTCATATACTTATTGCAAAAATCTACGAGTCATCAAAACAAAGCAATAAACGCATGCTCCTAGGGGGGAGGTTGGTAGGATTTAACCATCGCGCGCCCCCGACCTCCACACAAAGGTTGGCACTCTACAAATACCTCATGCTCTAACTTAGTCACACAACGGTTCACCATACGTGCATGCTACGGGAATCACTAACCTTAACATAAGTACTTCTCAATTTCATAATAACTCCACTAGCATGACTCTAATATCACTATCCTCATATCTCAAAACAATTATCAGGCATCCAACATCTCATTCTATTCAATGCACTTAGTGTGATTTTTTTACTACATTGACATTGGATGTCTATCATGTGAAGACTAGTTTCTTTAGCCTAAACACATTACCATGCTGTTTTAATAGACTCTCAAATAGATATAAGTGAAGCATGAGAGTTCAACAATTTCTACAAAATATTATCACCACCGTGCTCTAAAAGGTATAAGTGAAGCACTAGAGCAAAAAACTATTCAACTCAAAAGATATAAGTGAAGCACATAGAGTGTTCTAATAATTTCTAGGCCATATTTAACTCTCTCAAATAGGTGTGTCAAGAAAGGATGATTGTGGCAAACTAACAAGCAAAGACTCAAATTATACAAGATGCTCCGAGCAAAACACATATCATGTTGCGAATAAAAATATAGCTCCAAGTATAGTTACCGATGGATGAAGACGAAAGAGGGGATGCCTTCCCGGGGCATCCCCAAGCTTTAGCTTTTGATTATCTTGAATTTACTTGGGGTGCCATGGGCATCTCCAAGCTTAGGCCTTTGCTACTCCTTGTTCTATAGTCCATCAAAGCAATACTCAAAACTTGAAAACTTCACAACACAAAACTTAGACAAAAATTCTCGTGAGCTCCGTTAGTATAAGAAAGCAAACCACTACTCAAAGGTACAACAATGAATTCATTATTTGTATATATTGGTGTTAAACCTACTATACTCGAACTTCTCTATGGTTCATATCCTCCAATACTACTCATAGATGCATCATAATAAGCAAACAACACACGAAAAACAGAATCTGTCAAAGACAGAACATTATATAGTAATCTACAGGTTTCGCCTACTTCTGGAACTCCAGAAAAATTCAAACTAAATTGGTAAATTTGCGGAATTTGTCTGCAAATCAGCTGAAAAAGGAATCAACTAAAAATCATGCTCCAGTAAAATCCCACGACTACCTTAGCGAGCGCTAACGATTCTGTTTTTCACAACAAGATCACATAAACTTCACGCAAGTCTTCCCAAAGGTTCTACTTGGCACAAACACTAAACAAAACATAAAACCACATCAAATCAGAGGCTAGATGCAATATTTATTCCCTAACAGCAACAAAAACAAAAAACATAAAATTGGGTTGCCTCCCAACAAGCGCTATCGTTTTATGCCCCTAGAAAGGCACGATACAAGATAGATCTAGGTATTGCCATGTTTGGAAGGAAATCCATAAGTGGCTCTCATGATAGATTCATATGGTAATTTGATTTTCTTTATAGGAAAGTGTTCCATGCCTTCCCTTAATAGAAATTGGAATCTAATAATTCCTTCCTTCATATCAATAATTGCACCAATCGTTCTAAGGAAAGGTCTACCAAGAATAATAGGACATGAAGGATTGCAATCTATATCAAGAACAATGAAATCTACGGGCACATAATTCCTATTGGCAACAATAAGAACATCATTAATTCTTCCCATAGGTTTCTTAATAGTGGAATCCGCAAGATGCAAATTTAAAGAACAATCATCAAGCCCATGGAACCCTAGCAAATCACACAAAGTCTTTGGGATAGTGGAGACACTGGCACACAAATCACACAAAGCATAGCATTCATGATCTTTTATTTTTATTTTGATAGTAGGTTCCCATTCATCATAAAGCTTTATAGGTATAGAAACTTCCAACTCAAGTTTTTCTTCATAAGATTGCATCAAAGCATCAACTATGTGTTTAGTGAAAGCTTTATTTTGACTATAATCATTAGGAGAATTTAGCACGGATAGCAACAAGGAAATACAATCAATCAAAGAGCAATTATCATAATTGAATCCCTTGAAATCCAAAGTAGTGGGTTCATCACTATGCAAAGTTTTAATCTCTTCACTCCCACTTTTAGCAATTTTAGCATCAAGATCTAAAAGCTCTGAATCATTGGGACACTTTAAAGCAGAATTAACTCCAATCCTATCTTCATCAAGATTAATACTAGAAAACAAGGATCTAATAGGAGACACATCAATAACTATCAGATCTTCATCTTTATTTTCATGCTCTTTTGGTTTAGCAGCCATCTTATTGATCAAGGATGGACTGTTTATCCAAAATTTGGGCAATTAAGTTCTCAAGATGAGCAAACTGAGATTTCAAGCCATAAAATTCCGTAGACATATCATCAAGGTCTTTATTCATATACTACATAAACTTTTTCTGTTCTTTAAGCTCACTTCTAAAAAAGTCATTATGCTCAAATTCTATAGTCATAAAATATCTAACATTGTTTTCAATCTCCTCCAGCCTCTTGAGGTGAGGGTCAACACTAATAGGGAGATCCATAGTGACAAGCAAGCAATCCAACACACACAAGCAAACAAAAATGCAAGTGAACGATAAACACACAGCGAAAGAAGGGCAAATAAAACGGCAAGGCTGAAGTGGGGAAGAGGAAAAACGAGAGGCAAATAAATGTAATGCGAAGGATAAGGGTTTGTGATAGGTACTTGGTATATGACTTTTGCGTAAGTCACTCCGGCAACGGCGCCATAAATTCTTCTTGCTACCTCTTGAGCTTGCGTTGTATTCCCTCGAAGAGGAAAGGGAGATGCAGCACAGTAGCGTAAGTATTTCCCTCAGTTTTTGAGAACCAAGGTATCAATCCAGTAGGAGACCACGCGCGAGTCCCTCACACCTGCACAAACAAATAAGAACTTCGCAGCCAACGCGATAAGGGGTTGTCAATCCCTTTACGGTACTTAAGAAAGTGAGATATGATAGAGATGATAGTTTATATTTTTGGTATTTTAAGTTTAATAAAATAGAAAATAAAAGCGGTAAAGGTAAAGTAGATGTAGATTGATATGTTGAGAATAGACCCGGGGGCCATAGTTTTCTCTAGTGGCTTCTCTCATGATAGCGATATTCTACGGCGGGTAAACAAATTACCGTCGATCAATTGATAGAAAAGAGAATAATTATGAGACTATCTAGGCATGATCATTGTATATAGGCATCACGTCCGAGACAAGTAGACCGAAACGATTCTGCATCTACTACTATTACTCCACACATCGATCGCTATCCAGCATGCATATAGTGTATTGAGTTCATAAGAACAGAGTAACGCCTTAAGCAAGATGACATGATGTAGAGGGATAAACTCAAGCAATATGATATAAACCCCATCTTTTTATCCTCGATGGCAACAATACAATACGTGCCTTGCTGCCCCTACTGTCACTGGGAAAGGACACCGCAAGATTGAACCCAAAGCCAAGCACTTCTCCCATTGCAAGAACTATAGATCTAGTTGGCCAAACCAAACCAATAATTCGAAGAGACTTGCAAGGATATTATGAGCACACATAAAAAGTCCAGATAAGAACCATCTTTCATAGATAACCTTGATCATCAACTCACAATTCATCGGATCTCGACAAACACACCGCGAGAAGATATTACATCGAATAGATCTCCTCGAAGACCGAGGAGAACTTTGTATTGAGATCCGGAGAGAGAGAAGAAGCCATCTAGATACTAGCTATGGACCCGAAGGTCTGTGGTAAACTACTCACAACTCATGGTGAGGGCGATGATGATGATGATGAAGGCCTCCGTGATGGATCCCCCTCTGGTGGAGCTCCGGAACAGGCTCCAAGATGGGATCTCCATGGGAACAGAAGGTACGGCGGTGGAATTAGGGTTTTCTCTCTGTCTTCGGAGTTTCTGGGGTACATAGACTTATATAGGAAGAAGGAGGGCACTGGGGGACGCTCAAGGGGGCCACGAGGCAGGGGGCGCGCCCGGGGAAGGGGGGAACGTCGCCCACCCTCGTGGGCCACCCTTTCGTCCCCTGACGTGGTTCCCAAGTTCCTCGGGCGTGATTTTCTCCAAAAATATCTCTCG
The DNA here is from genome assembly GCA_902687465.1 of Secale cereale. Classification (NCBI taxonomy): domain Eukaryota; kingdom Viridiplantae; phylum Streptophyta; class Magnoliopsida; order Poales; family Poaceae; genus Secale; species Secale cereale. The sequence continues at coordinate 750,270,870 of LR738711.1, read as the reverse complement.
CGAAGGTTTATTCCGTTTGGACTCCTTTTGATATTCTTTTTCTGCAAAACCCTGAAATAGGCAAAAAACAGCAATCTGGACTGGGCCCTTGGGTTAGTAGGTTAGTCCCGAAAATGATATAAAAGTGAAAGATAAAGCCCATTAAACATCCAAGACTTCATAAATAATAGCATGGAACAATAAAAAATTATAGATACGTTGGAGACGTATCACGGCCCAGTCGCGCCCCCAAGACGCCGAAATCTGCCGGATCGGTCCGTTTTCTGACCCGGCGTGCCCAGGCCGAACCCGACTCACTGGGGGCGCTTGGGGGCACCGGCGGAAGGGAAAATCACCCGGGTCCCCACTGTCAGGCGAAGAGTCACACTGATTCACCCCGTTTTCCCCTCTGCTTCCCCAACACCTTGCCGATCCCGGTATCACCAGCCACCTCTCCGCCGCCGCTGCCGCTATCTCGCCATTCCTCGCTGTGAAGCAAAGAAGAACTGCCCATTTGCTTGGCAGGGGATGTACAAAGGTGCCAAAGGAGCTTGCAGTGTGATACTTGAGGCAGTGGTCACACAGGACCTCTGGATTTGGCACGCTTTCTTTGGTATGCCAGGAACTCACAATGACATCAACGTGCTGCAGTGCTCTCCTGTTTTTGCCAAGCTCGTTGAGGGCCATTCTCCTCCGGTGAACTTCGAGATCAATGGGCACCAATACAACAAGGGGTACTACCTAGCAGATGGCATCTATCCGAGATGGTCAACATTTGTGAAGACTATCTCAAGCCATGTGCCAGGAGGCAAGAACTCCCACTTTTTGAAGGTTCAGGAGGCTTGCAGGAAGGATGTCGAGCGAGCATTTGGCATGCTCCAATCTCGATTTGTTGTTGTCCGGTACCCCGCTAAGACTTGGTCAAAAGATCAAATGTGGGAGATCATGACTTGTTGTGTCATTTTGCACAACATGATCATTGAGAGCGAGCAGGAAGAGCCAGTGTTTGACACTGAACCATATTACAGGCAGGGTCCTCTTGCCCAAGTGGATCACCAGCTCCCTGCAACATGGACATCCTTCCTCAACATGCACCAGGAGATCCGAGACCCACAGGTGCATCATCAGCAGCAGCAGGATCTAGTGGAGCACCTATGGAGGCTCAAGGGCAACGCCTAGCTCGACGTGCAATGAAATATGCATGTTTTTATTATTTGTTTGAACTATATAATTTGTAGAACTATGTGGTGAACTATTTGATTTTCTGTGATGATTCTAATTCCTTATGTGATGATTTTATTTGAATGAGCGCCGAAACACATTGAGCATGGGCCGTTTTGCGCTGGAAATTGGGCCAATCCAGCGCCAAAAATGGGCTGAAAGCGCCAATACTGGGGCGATATCGGCGCCTGAGGGCGACCTGGGGGGCGGCGGCTGGGAACACACTAGCACCCAAGCCTAAAATAGCGCCTGCTTGCCCCCAAGCGGCGGTTTTCGGCGCGTCTTGGGGGCGCAACGGCTGGAGATGCTCTAAGGCTGGCCATAATGGTGGTATCTTAGTTGGTACTCCCTTCGATCCGTTTTACTCCGCGCATAACATTTTTTCATTTTTTCCGAATTGCTCTGCGTGTTCCACTTTTGCCTCACCTCTTTCCCACTCTACCCCTCATCTACCACATCACATGCACTAGAGGAGCCCGCGGGCGCATTAATGCCTTTCCTAGTTATCCGCCTTCTCTCCTCGTTTGGTGCGCCGCTGCATGCAAACCACCATGGCCTACATTAACTGCTCTCCTAGTATTGGCCGGTGGGCTGTTGCATGCAAACATGTGCGACTTTCCTAGTTACCTGTGGGCTACTGCAAGCATCTAATCCTGGCAGAAGAAGGGGCAAATTTGTCCAAAACAATTCGAGCAGGGCTCTCCTTGGTATGCGGGATGAAAGTTATATGCGGGGTAAAAAGAATCAGATGGAATATCTTGCACACGGGAATAGCAAACAAGCCGGCATGGCGTGCGAACAGGCCGAAGGTCCTGGGAGGCGCGACGGTTGACAGAATTAATTGAAGTTACACACAAGCCAGCATGGCGTGCGAACAGGCAGAAGCTATACCGTCAGGCCTACGATATGGGTTTAGTAGACATGACATCTGGTGGGTCCCACGTAGTTGTCAAGAACTCTTTGGGGGCTTGCAGTCGTTTATCCACCGGGCAAGCCAGCAACCACATGCCGTTCGCACGCCCTACTCGTCCCCGTCTTCTACTTGTACAATACCTTACAACAGTTCGCTCCCAGTCGTCCCGTCGATCCTAACCCTCCTCCCAAATCCATGGCGTCCCAAATCTCCATCATCGGCGGTGAGTACAAGGTTAGAACCATCACCGACGATGAGTTCAACGTCATCTATGGCCGTTCTTCTGCAACGGTGAAAGAATGCCATGCTCGCTTCAAACGCATGTTCGAAAACTCAAATTATGAGTGGGTCGCTGGGCTAGATGTTGAGTACACCACAGTCCTGGGAAGCGAGAAGAAACTAAAGGAGGCAGAGAAGAAGAAGCCCGCCGTGATCCAGGTTTGCGTGCATGACTTACTCTTGGTCTACCACATATGCCATGTCGGCATTGAGTGCGAGGAATTTAAGAAGTTCCTCAAGGGCGGCCGAGTCAAATTCGTTACTGTAGACTTTAGGAACGACAAGGAAATCCTGGGTCGGATAGGCCTCGTTGTAGGCCAGCCCTTCGATCTCCAGAAGGCAAGCCTGGTGTCCTCCTCTCAGCCTTCAATGCTGACCCTGGCAGCAACCATGATTGATCCTTCATACGCTAAACTGAAGAAACCTCACCACGAGTTTCATCATGCATGGGAGTCGAAGACATTAGATGAAGATCACATCCTGTATGCAGCAATGGATGCCTACCTTTGTTTAAATATCTACAAGGGTTGGATGAAGATGCAGAGCCCAGTGTCTGGTTCAAGCAAAGAAGCGTCGGTGAAGAGGAAGAGGAAGAGGAAGAGGGACGAGGACGAAGTCGAGGACGTGGACTCGGACTCCGAGTAGGTGGCAGTGCCGGCGCTCATGCTGGTTCTACTACAGTGTCAAGCGGACTAGTTGCTTAGTTTATTTTCAAGGGTGTGTTGTGCTGAGGCCCAAGCAGAACTATGTTTATGTTCTTTCTCGCTATTTGAACTCTTTAGTACGTACAATATTACTAGTACTATGTCTTACTACTGTTCTTCTTGCAGTTGGAGCTACTGCTCGTATCTTCGTGTCCCTACTGTAGTGAATACGTTCGTAGTAGTAGTATAATTTGGGTCAGTCGATTTGTGAAAGAAGTTCGACGGAGTGAAGGAAGAAGACGATAGGGTGCCCATGATCTATCTTATGATTTGGGTGTGGAATGCAGTTCGCCAGAAAAAAATGGATTGTGCTCGGGGTTAAACGGATGGCGGGGGTGGGGGAGCATGGCGGTGGCAGGCGGTTCAGGGGAGGGCGCGATGGCGGCTGGCAGGCGGTTAGGCATGTGGCAGGCTGAGAAGGTGAATCGTGCATCTATTTCGGAGGCTGAAGAAGCCCTTCTAGCCATCCAAGTTGCATCAAACGGCTCAGAAGAGTCGACTGACCCAAATTGCTCCTTCAGATTACGGGATCCACGTGACATTCAAGATCTTGAAGGTTGATTCCGCATCCGCGGCCGGTTTGCAGGCTCGACGCACGCGCGACCGGCTTCCCCCGTGACAACCACCATGCGCGCCTCCTCCGCGCGGGCGGAGACGACAATGACACGCTAGTTCCTCCTCGCCGACATGCTGGAGCACGTGCTCATCCTCCTCTTCGTACGCTGCATGCATAGACGCGGCTCCACCAGCTGCTCGCGTGCTTGGCAGCGCGGTGGCATCGCGAGGAGGGACTGCAGACGACGTGAGCAGGCAAGCCTTTGGCTTGGCAGCGACATGGCGGTGATGGGCGAGAAATTGTTGGCTGGAGCAGGCGGGCATTGGCATGCGCAGCGGTGGAGCGGCATATTGATGAGTGCGCGTATGGGAGCTTAGTTTAGTTTTATATAGGGTTGGTCAAACTTAAAAGAAAACCGTACTAGTACACGTAAACATTAGACTTAGGCAGCTGCTACTTCTCGAGCTTGCGTTGTATTCCCTCGAAGAGGAAAGGCTGATGCAACACAGTAGCGTAAGTATTTCCCTCGGTTTTTGAGAACCAAGGTATCAATCCAGTAGGAGACCACGCATGAGTCCCTTGCACCTGCACAAACAAATAAGAACTTCACAGCCAACGCGATAAGGGGTTGTCATTCCCTTTACGGTCACTTACAAAAGTGAGATATGATAGATAGGATAGTATAATATTTTTGGTATTTTTGATATAAGAACAGAAAGTAAATAAAGCAAAGTAAAGTAGATGGAAGATTAATATGTTGAGAATAGACCCCGGGGCCATAGGTTTCACTAGTGGCTTCTGTCATGATAGCAGAATTCTACGATGGGTGAACAAATTACTGTCGAGCAATTGATAGAAAAGTGCATAGTTATGAAATATCTAGGCATGATCATTATATATAGGCATCACGTCCGTGACAAGTAGACCGAAATGATTCTGCATCTACTACTATTACTCCACACATCGACCGCTATCTAGCATGCATCTCGAGTATTAAGTTCAGAAGAACAGAGTAATGCTTTAAGCAAGATGACATGATGTAGATGGATAAACTCAAGCAATATGATATAAACCCCATCTTTTTATCCTCGATGGAAACAATACAATACGTGCCTTGCTTCCCCTGCTGTCACCGGGAAAGGACACCGCAAGATTGAATCCAAAGCCAAGCACTTCTCCCATTGCAATAACTATAGATCTAGTAGGCCAAACCAAACCAATAATTCGAAGAGACTTGAAAGGATATTCTAATCATACATAAAAGATTTCAGAAAAGAATCAAATATTATTCATAGATAATCTTGATCATAAGCCCACAATTCATCGGATCTCGACAAACACACCGCAAAAAGATTACATCGAATAGATATCCTCGAAGATCGCGGAGAACTTTGTATTGAGATCCAAAAAGAGAGAAGAAGCCATCTAGCTAATAACTATGGACCCGAAGGTCTATGGTAAACTACTCAAAACTCATTGGTGAGGCTATGTCGTTGATGTAGAAGCACTGCATGGTAGATCCCCCCTCCGACGGAGCTCCGGAACAGGCCCCAAGATGAGATCTCATGGGAACAGACGGTTGCGGCGGTGGAATTAGGGTTTTCTCTGTTGCCTCGATGTTTTCGGGGTATATGGATTTATATAGGAGAAAGGAGAGCATCGGGGGAGCCAGAGGGGCCCCACGAGGGTGGGGGAACGCCTAGGGGGAGGGGGCGCGCCCTGGACCCTCGTGGCCACCTCATTCGTTCCCTCGCGTGTACTCCAAGTCTTCTGGGTAGATACGGTTCCAAAAATAACTCTCCCAAAGGTTTCATTCTGTTTGGACTCCATTGATATCCCTTTTCTGTGAAACCCTGAAATAGGCAAAAAAGAGCAATTTGCACTGGGCCTTGGGTTAGTAGGTTAGTCCCAAAAATATTATAAAAGTGTATAATAAAGCCCATTAAACATCCAAAACAGAATATATAATAACATGGAACAATCAAAAATTATTGATACGTTGGAGACGTATCAAGCATCCCCAAGCTTACTTCCTGCTCGTCCTCGAGTAGGTAAATGATAAAAACAGAATTTTTGATGTGGAATGCTAACCAACATAATTCTTAATGTAATTTCTTTATTGTGGCATGAATGTTCAGATCCGAAAGATTCAAGACAAAATTCGATGTTGACATAAGAAATAATAATACTTCAAGCATACTAACAAAGCAATCATGTCTTCTCAAAATAACATGGCCAAAAAAAGTTATGCCTACAAAATCATATAGTCTGGCTATGCTCCCTCTTCATCACACAAAATATTCATATCATGTACAACCCCGGTTTCAGCCAAGCAATTGTTTTCATACTCAAATTTTTTCAAACCTTTCAACTTTCACGCAATACATGAGCGTGAGCCATGGATATAGCACTATAGGTGGAATAGAGTGGTGGTTGTGGAGAAGACAAAAAGGAGGAAGATAGTCTCACATCAACTAGGCATATCAATGGGCTATGGAGATGCCCTTCAATAGATATCAATGTGAGTGAGTAGGTATTGCCATGCAACAGATGCACTAGAGCTATAAGTGTATGAATTCTCATCAAAAGAAACTAAGAGCGTGTGCATCCAACTTGCTTGCTCATGAAGACCTAGGACATTTGAGGAATCCCATCATTGGAATGTACAATTTAAGTTCTATAATGGAAATTCCCACTAGTATATGAAAGTGACAAAACAAGAGACTCTCTGTTATGAAGATCATGGTGCTACTTTGAAGCACAAGTGTGGAAAAGGATAGTAGCATTGTCCCTTCTCTCTTTTCTCTCATTTTTTGAAGGGGCTTTCTCTTTTTTTTTTTAGCCCCTCTCTATATTTTTTTGGGCCATCTCCTTTTTTATTTGGCCTTCCCTCACAGGGGACAATGCTCTAGTAATGAAGATCATCACACGTTTTTATTGACTTACAACTCAAAGATTACAACTCGTAGCTAGATCAAAATATGACTCTATGTGAATGATGATGAAGCATGTCATATGAACGGAACGGTGGAAAGTTGCATGGCAATATATCTCGTAATGGCCATGGAAATGCCATGATAGGTAGGTATGGTGGCTGTTTTGAGGAAGGTATATGGTGGGTGTATGGTACCGGCAAAAGTTGCGCGGTACAAGAGAGGCTAGGAATGGTGGAAGGGTGAGAGTGTGTATAATCTATGGACTCAACATTAGTCATAAGGAACGCATATACTTATTGCGAAAATTTACGAGTCATCAAAACAAAGTAATCAACGCATGCTCCTAGGGGAAGGGTTGGTACGAGTTAACCATCGCATGATCCCGACCTCCACCCAAAGGATGTCACTCAATAAATACCTCATGCTCTAACTTCGTCACATTGCGGTTCACCATACGTGCATGCTTCGGGAATCACTAACTTTAACACAAGTATTTCTCAAATTCATAATTACTCCACTAGCATGAATCTAATATCACCATCCTCGTGTCTCAAAACAATCATCAAGTATCAAACTTCTCATCATATTCAATGCACTTTATATGAAAGTTTTTACTACATTCATCTTGGATGCCTATCATATTAGGACTAGTTTTATAACCAAAGCACATTACCATGCTATTCTAAAAGACTCTCAAAAGGATATAAGTTAAGCATGAGAGATCAACCAATTTCTACAAAATAAAACCATCACCGTGCTCTAAAAGATATAAGTGAAGCACATAGAGTATTCTAATAAATTCTAAACCATATTTATCTCTCTCAAAAGATGTGTCCAGCAAGGATGATCATGGCAAACAAAAAAGCAAAGACTCAAATCATACATGACGCTCCAAGAAAAACACATATCATGTGGTGAATAGAAATATAGTCCCGAGTATAGTTACCGATAGATGAAGACGAAAGAGGGGATGACTTCCCGGGGCATCCCCAAGCTTAGGCTTTTGGTTGTCCTTGAATTTTACCTTGGGTTTACTTGGGCATCCCCAAGCTTATGCTCTTGCCACTCTTTGTTCCATAGTCCATCAAAGCCATACTCAAAACTTGAAAACTTCACAACACAAAACTTAGCCAAAAATCTCGTGAGCTCTGTTAGTATAAGAAAACAAACCACCACTCAAAGGTACTGTAATGAACTCATTCTTTGTTTATATTGGTGTTAAACCTACTGTATTCCAACTTATATATGATTCATATTCCCCAATACTACTCATAGATTCATCAAAATAAGCAAACAACACACGAAAAACAGAATCTGTCAAAAAACAGAACAATTTGTAGTAATCTGTAACTTTCGAATACTTCTGTAACTCCAATTTTTTTTAAATAAATTGCTAAACATGAGGAATTTTTATATCAATCATCTACAAAAAGAATCAACTAAATAGCACTCTCCGGTAAAAATTCAGAGCCCAACTCGTGAGCGCTAAAGTTTCTATTTTTTACAACAAGATCATATAAACTTCACACAAGTCTTCCCAAAGGTTGTACTTGGCACAAACACTAATTAAAATACAAAACCACATATAAACAGAAGCTAGATGCAATATTTATTCCTAAACAGAAGCAAAAAACAAAGAAAATAAAATTGGGTTGCCTCCCAACAAGCGCTATCGTTTAATGCCCCTAGCTAGGCACGATACAAGAATAGATCTAGGTATTGCCATCTTTGGTAGGCAATTCTTCAACTAAGCACTTATAATTCTTAGGAACTTCTTTATTCCTATTGATAATCAAACTTCTAGGCAAGAAATCAAGAAATTCATTTGTAGCAAAAGGTTCCCTTATGAAAGTGAGAAAGTTGGGATGAACACTTATAGATTTGAGATCCGTAATTTCCTTACTAGATGATTCACCCTTATTTTTAGGAACATACATAAACTTGGAAAGTTTAGTGGTAGAGGGATTCAAAGTAGTTTTCATAGCAGAAAGAGCAGACCCGACATTAGTAATAATATCTATCGATTCTAGTGGAATCTTAATCTATTTTCTCTTTAACTATGGGTTCATTTTCTTTAAAAAATTCAAGATAACTCCTACCTTGGATCCATATTGGGTAATTTGGTTGTGGATCTTCCTATCCAAACTTTCAACCAACTCTACAGTAGCAACTTTGTTTTCAATAATTTCAAGCCTTTGCATAACATGTTCCAAAGTTAAAACAGTCCCGTTAACCAGAAGAGGTGGTGGCCCAAACAATTATGTCATAGCATTATAAGAATCAAAAGTATGGCTACCCAAGAAATTCCCTCCGGTAATGGTATCAAGAATAAATATATTCCACAGAGTTATGCCAACATAAAAATTGCGAAGAAGCACGGAAGTGGAAAGCTTCCTAGTAGATCTATTTTGAGCATTGCAAATTCTATACCAGGCATCTATTAGATTTCCCTCCTCCCTTTGTTTAAAATTAAGAACCTCACTCTCGGGAGTATTGATAATGATAGGTGTGCTAGCCATGACGGCGAAGCAAAAGAGAACGGAAAACACACGAAAAAAGAAGGGCGAATAAAACGGCAAGGGTGAAGTGGGGGAGAGGAAAACGAGAGGCAAATAAATGTAATGCGAAGGATAAGGGTTTGTGATAGGTACTTGGTATATGACTTTTGTGTAAGCCTCCCCGGCAACGGCGCCATAAATTCTTCTTGCTACTTCTCGAGCTTGTGTTGTATTCCCTCGAAGAGGAAAGGGTGATGCAGCACAGTAGCGTAAGTATTTCCCTCAGTTTTTGAGAACCAAGGTATCAATCCACTAGGAGACCACGCGCGAGTCCCTCGCACGTGCACAAACAAATAAGAACTTTGCAGCCAACGCGATAAGGGGTTGTCAATCCCTTTACGGTCACTTATGAAAGTGAGATTTGATAGATATGATAGTATAATATTTTTGTTATTTTTGACATAGCAACAGAAAGTAAATAAAGCAAAGTAAAGTAGATGGAAGATTAATATGTTGAGAATAGACCCAGGGCCCATAGGTTTCACTAGTGGCTTCTCTCATGATAGCAGAATTCTATGGTGGGTGAACAAATTACTATCGAGCAATTGATAGAAAATGCATAGTTATGAAAATATCTAGGCATGATCATTATATATAGGCATCACATCCGAGACAAGTAGACCGAAACGATTCTGAATCTACTACTATTACTCCACACATCGACCGCTATCCAGCATGCATCTAGAATATTAAGTTCATAAGAACAGAGTAATGCTTTAAGCAAGATGACATGATGTAGAGGGATAAACTCAAGCAATATGATATAAACCCCATCTTTTTATCCTCGATGGCAACAATACAATACGTGCCTTGTTGCCCGTGCTGTCACTGGGAAAGGACACAGCAAGATTGAACCCAAAGCCAAGCACTTCTCCCATTGTAGGAACTATAGATCTAGTAGGCCAAACCAAACCAATAATTCGAAGAGACTTGCAAGGATATTATAATCATACATAAAAGATTTCGAAAAAGAATTAAATATTGTTCATAGATAATCTTGATCATAAACCCACAATTCATCGGATCTCGACAAACACACCGCAAAAGGTTTACATCGAATAGATCTCCTCGAAGATCGAGGAGAACTTTGTATTGAGATCCAAAAATAGAGAAGAACCCATCTAGCTAATAACTATGGACCCGAAGGTCTGTGGTAAACTACTCACAACTCATTGTTGAGGCTATGACGTTGTTGTAGAAGCACTCTATGGTAGATCCCCCCTCCGGAGGAGCTCTAGAACAGGCCCCAAGAAGGGATCTCACGGGAACAGAAGGTTGCGGCGATGGAATTAGGGTTTTCTTTGTTGCCTCGATGTTTTCGGGGTATATGGATATATATATATATATATATATATATATATATATATATATATATATATATATATATATAGGAGGAAGGAGGGCATCGGGGGAGCTAGAGGGGGCCCACGAGGGTGGGGGCGCGCCCTGGACCCTCGCGTGTACTCCAAGTCTTTTGGGTAGATACGGTTCCAAAAATAACTCTCCCGAAGGTTTCATTCCGTTTGGACTCCGTTTGATATCCCTTTTCTGCGAAACCCTGAAATAGGCAAAAAAGAGCAATTTGCACTGGGCCTTGGGTTAGTAGGTTAGTCCCAAAAATAATATAAAAGTGTATAATAAATCCCATTAAACATCCAAAACAAAATATATAATAGCAGGGAACAATAAAAAATTATAGATACGTTGGAGACGTATCAACAATGCTTTTATTAGTTACCACAGCCACGATACAGAATCTTGTGCAAGTGCGTGAACCGTGGCCGCGCGGTCGATCGAGCGGTGCGTCACCGTGTCGCGCTTGAAGGACATCCACCGAACCTTTTTGTGTGTGTGAAAACAATCCCCGAATATTACTCAACTTTTTTTCCGGGAAAAGTTCTTGACGCTACAATATTTCCATATATTTGAATTTAGCTCCAGTTCGTGTTTATTTGGATTTGGACGTTTTAGATGTGCCCTAGTTTTTTAATACTGATTTTGTGTGTGTGTGACTGAGAGAGAACGTGTGTATGTGTCCATATGTGTGTTGTGGCGGAAGGGCAATGTGGAGACGGTGTGCGTGTGATAGAGACATAGAGAGGTGTGAATGTGCAAATGATCATGCATGAGTGAGACATAGACAGATGCCGATTACATTGTGTATACATGAGAGAACGGTCTTCCATTTTACTTGTGTGTGTGTGAGAGAGAGAGAGAGAGGAGCATTGTGACACCCTGAGACCGGTGCGCTAGGTGTCAGCTACATATTCCTTGTCAGTGCCATGTCATCTGCTTGCGTGTTGCATCTTGCCATGTCATCATGTGTGTTGCATCAGCATGTTTTCAAAACTTGCATCCGCCCGAGTCCCACTCGTTCCTTCCCGTTATCCGTTTCGAGTTCCGACGCTCTCTCACGTGCCCGTGGCACCCCGAGTTCTTCTTTTGTGTTTGGCCGTGTAACGTTTCCGGATTGGCGAGAGACTTGTCGTGCGATGTTGTTTTGATACGTGTGACCCGTCTGTCAAGTTTCGTCGCGTTTGGAGTTCGTTTGATGCTCCAACAGTTATCCTCGTGGGCTAAAAGTACCTCCTCTTTGAGGCCCAAGACCCCCCTCCAACAGCCCACCAACCCAGCTCTAACCCTTCCCTTCATCTAGGCCGTTCAATTGTGATCTCGTGGCCGAAATCCTCTCCTCTTTTGGACTACCCTAGCTCCTTATGCCTATATAAACGTCCACCCCCTCCAATTTTGCGTCCGAAACCCTAGTGCTTCCACCGCCGCCGCACAGTGCTTCCACCCTCGCCGCACCGTGCTTCCACCTCGCCGCACCATGCTTCCATCCGCCACCGCGTGGGCCTGAAGCCAGCCCGCCAGATCTGAGCCGCCCGCGCCCTTCGTCTTCATCCGCTCGCAGCCGCCGGGGCAACCCGCCGCCGAAGCTCGCATCGCCGCCGCCGGCCGAAGGTCGCCGCCCCTTCGAGCTCCCAGCCGCCCGGAGCTCGCAGCGCCGCCGCGCCGGCCCCTCAGATCCTCGCCGCCGGGCCCTCCTCCGCGCCCCTCGTCGCGCCGCCCCGGCCCCTCGTCCCACCTCGCCGCCGTCGGCCTCCTTCACCCCTCTTGCCCGGGCCTCCGCCGGCCACCTCGCCGGGCTCCTTCCCGCCGGCGGGATCGAAGTCAGCCGCCGGCCCGAGCCGCTCGAAGACAGCCGCCGCTCGAGGGTTCCAGCACCCTCAGATCCGATCGGGATCCTGGGGGGCGAACCCTAACGGGCGGTCCGCCCGACCCGCGAACCCTCCAGACCCATTGACCGCCCGATCCGGCGCCCGTTTGACCGCCCGCGCCCGTTTGACCCGGAGGTTGACTTCGTTTTCTCTGCTAAGTCCTTAGATTTCAGTGTCTGATGCATTTTTTGTGATGAGGATATCTTTTACTGTGCATGTCCGATTTGTGCATATGATATGTCAAAATGATCGTGGTGACATGTACTATGTTTTATTCCATTGTGTCATGCATGTTTGAGATCATCTAGATGACTTAATCTTCATGAGAAGAGTGCTACTTGTTATAAACTGCTGCTACTTGTTATTTTGTTGCCATGTTTGAGATATGATAACTTGGTGCATGGTTATCCAAATGATGCAAATGTTATGTCAAAATGTTCTTCATGAGATGCTCTACATGTTGGTTGCTATAGCATGCTTGTTTGAGTTCATATTGTCATGTCTATCTCCTTTGCAAAAGTGTATGTGGCTGTTAGGTTGTTAAACTTGTTACGAGATGCCTAGTTGAGGAGCTCGTTGCTATTGATGTGTTTGTCCCCATGTTGCATGCTTATATGTTTTGGACTCCCCATCATGTGTACTTTGCTGTGGTGCAAACCACTTGCCATGATATGCTTTGAGGTGACTTAAACTTGCTCACAAACATGCCATGATAATACTGCTGTTTTAACACTTGGTGAAATTTCACTAAGTCTGGAATCTGTAATATCCAGATGCTATGTTTGCTTGTTGTTCTAGGCAAATCCATGATAGTTTTGGGGTGACTATTGATGATTCCTTGTTGTATATGTTGTTGGCTATCCATTCATGTTCTCACATGCTCATTTGGGTGGCTGTAGCATATTGAATTCTTGCTCCCAAGTTGCTATAAAATGTTGCTGTCAGGTTTTTATTGTCATGATCAAAATATTGTAGCTTGTTGCTAATGATCCATGCCTCCTATGGAGATGCTCCAATGGAGTTGTTTGTTGTAGGTTATGTGTACTTCATGTTCATGCTTCTTATCACCATGTTTGAGTGCTGTAGCTTATATTTATCATGCTCCAAAGTTGCTATGTGGCTGTTATTTTCAGCTTGTTGTTATATCTTGTTTCATGTGTATCTTTTAGCCCGTTGCTCCGTTTGGGGTGTTCCTTATAGGAAACTTGAGTGATTTTGCAAGTAGAATCATAATATCATCTTGTTTTCATGTTTGGAGTGAGTTTGGTTGATGTTTGGGTGCATCTTGCACTGTGGCCATGTTATGCTTCCTGTATAGACTTGCTGTGCTTCCTGTATAGTTTTGTCATGCATCATATCTTGCCATGTATTGCATCATATAAACTTGTGTTGTTTTTCTGTGCTTCCTACCTTGCCATGTTATGCTTCCTGTATAGACTTGCTGTGCTTCCTGTATAGTTTTGTCATGCATCATATCTTGCCATGTATTGCATCATATAAACTTGTGTTGTTTTTCTGTGCTTCCTACCTTGCCATGTTATGCTTCCTGTATAGACTTGTTGTGCTTCCTGTATAGATTTGTCATGCATCATACCTTGCCATGT
>LR738711.1:750221408-750256889 GCA_902687465.1 Secale cereale | reverse complement strand
GTTTGGAGTGAGTTTGGTTGATGTTTGGGTGCATCTTGCACTGTGGCCATGTTATGCTTCCTGTATAGACTTGCTGTGCTTCCTGTATAGTTTTGTCATGCATCATATCTTGCCATGTATTGCATCATATAAACTTGTGTTGTTTTTCTGTGCTTCCTACCTTGCCATGTTATGCTTCCTGTATAGACTTGTTGTGCTTCCTGTATAGATTTGTCATGCATCATACCTTGCCATGTATTGCATCATATAGACTTGTGTTGTTTTCTGTGCTTCCTACCTTGCCATGTAATGCTTCCTGTATAGACTTGTTGTGCTTCCTATATAGACTTGTTTGCATCATACTTGCTTAAGCACATTGCCATGTTTCCTGTGATGTTTTCTGTGCTTCCTACCTTGCCATGTTTTGCTTCCTGTGTAAACTTTCTGTGCATCATAAGTAGACCTGTTTTGCATCATACTTGGTAGTACCTATTGTCATGTTCTTGAGTGGTTTGTTTACCGTATTGCTTGCTTCTTCTCGTTAGTGCTTGTTCCGTTGCGTTCGTGAGGATGCGTTCGTCTACCCGTGGTTCTTCTTCAAGGTTTCTTCTCCGTCTTCTTCATGGAACCGTTCTTCTTCCTTGCGGGATCTCAGCAAGATGACCATACCCTTGGATACCTTTACTATCATTGCCATGCTTAGTGTCTCGATGCTATCATTACATGTCGCGCTACCCATCTTTTATGTCAGCCTCTCCTTGTTGCCATGAAACCGCTAACCTTTTGACACCTTCCTAGCAAAACCACTATTTGGCTATGTTACCCGCTCGCTCAGCCCCTCTTATAGCGTTGTTAGTTGCAGGTGAAGATGAAGATCGTTCCAGGAGGGAACTTGTTGTTGGAATATCACAATATGTTTTATATATAATAATACTCCTATATACTGGGCATGGGTGGAAGGCTTGGCCTTTTTCTCGGTGTTTTGTTCCACTCATGCCACCTTAGGCGTCGATAAACCGGCATTATGTTCCTGGATTTTGCGTTCCTTACACGATGGGTATATGGGGACCCCTTGACACTTCGACTTTGAATAAAACTCCTCCAGCAAGGCCCAACATTGGTTTTAATTTGCTCATAATAACAACTTAACTAATTAATTAAATTGCATAAGGGGGACGCTCCTTGGAGATTCTTTTCTACATAGCAGGGGGGCCAGTGCTGATGGTGTTGGTCCCAAACTAGAGCCACTTGCGGCGCCACGCAGTTA
Source organism: Secale cereale (assembly GCA_902687465.1). NCBI lineage: Eukaryota > Viridiplantae > Streptophyta > Magnoliopsida > Poales > Poaceae > Secale > Secale cereale. Next base: position 750,255,643 of record LR738711.1, on the reverse strand, counting down.
TCTGGGGTCTTCGGTTGCTGTACGTACTGCTCATCCGGTCGTGGCCTGAGACGAGATATGCGCGGCTACTATCAGGGTGTCGGCATGCCGGGAGGTCTTGCTGGACTTGTTTTACCATTGTCGAAATGTCTTGTGCACCGGGATGCCGAGCCTGATCGGATTTCCCTAAGATAAGGGGTGATGATATTATATTTATCACTTCAGCTAATCGTGAGAGCTTGTGATGGGCTAAGTTGGGACACCCCTGCAGGGTTATGATCTTTCGAAAGCCGTGCCCGCGGTTATGTGGCAGATTGGAATTTGTTAATGTCCGGTTGTAGAAAACTTGACAGAGGATCCAAAGTAAAACACACAACTGTGTGAGTAACCGTGACTGTCTCTTTTCACTTTGAGAAGAGCACACGGTGGGGTTATGTTTGACTCGTATGTAGTTCAGGATCTTTAGCGATCACTACTAGTTGCGACCGTTTTGCGTAGATGCTCATCTTATTCTTGTACTCGTAAGTTAGCCACCATATTTTGCTTAGCCGCTGCTGCAACCTCACCACTTTACCTCTTCCTACCTATTAAGCTTTGATAGTCTTGTTACCCATGGTTATGGGATTGCTGAGTCCTCGTGGCTCACAGATACTACAACAACAGTTGCAGGTGTAGGTTTCCGATGTCTTGACGTGAGAGCGTTGTTCTTTTGTTGGAGTTCTTCTTCTTCATTCTTGGGTTAGGTTCCTGGTCGGCAGCCTGGGATAGTAGATGGATGTCTTTTGTGCTTTCATGTTTGTATCCGTAGTCAGATACTTGTATTGATGTTGTTGTATTCATGTGACTTGTATGTATTGTTGTATCCCCCATGTATGTATGTAATGGTACGATGTAATGATATCCATCTTGTTAAGCGCCCGAAATGCGGTTGTGCCCCAATCACGTAAGCGTCACGTGATCGGGATAGAATCGCATCTTGGGCCTGACAAGCATCCGTAACACAACAACCATCTCTCTCGATTCGTCCGTCCCTCGCACGATCGCATGTAACACATGCATCAACGCGCACATTTTGACATCCTCACCCGACCCCTGCCCACCTCAAGGCCCGCACATCGCTCTCTATCTCGCACACAAAATCTCTTTGTGAATACCCTGTTTAGCAAGTAGTTTTCGGTCACATACACACACATTTCTCTCCTTAGGTTTGTTTTCTCTCAATATCTGACACACACACACACACACACACACACACACACACCCTCCCCCGAGCACACAATTCATCCCCATCCAAGGTTATATGGCGACCACTCTCGCTTGTGCTTCTCTTCACCCCAACATGCACAACACCTCAATCTTCAAAGAGGGCATCGAGGAGATCGAAGACGGTGACCACACTGCGCTAGAGAATGCGGGGCCATTTGGAAGTAGGATGATGTGACGATGGCTAACTGACTCCTCCCCCCACCCTCTCTCTCTCTTGCACAAAATTACCAATCCCTCTCTCCCCCGCACAAATTTATCAATCCCTCAACCCACGATATCCTTCCCCTGTCATCCATGTTTTTCCAGCTCTCTCATCAAACCTGTTGTCTCTTCTCCTTCCACGTGTACAGAATCCGGATGCACACGCATCTCACATATATTTCATGTCTCCATCTTTCTCACAGACCTAACTTCTTCCTCTCTCTCTCTCTTTCTCTCTCTAGCTATCTCCCTCTCTCTGTTTCGTTAGGTTTGTCTCCTACTCTCTCGTCCACATACATACAATCTTTCCCGCCCTATCTGCTCCATCTTCGCAAGCTCTCTCTACACGTTTCATTCACACATTGGGATATGTTCAAAATGTTGCTTTTATAATGGCTGATGTAGTTTTGTTGTTGGTTTTGTTGTATCCTACAAAGTAATAACTATGAAATGCATTTTGATTGTCATTTGACTGGGATTATGCAAGTTTGATCATGTTGTGAAGTACTATAGACCTCATATACATCTTGGAATTCGACAATGATTGTAACTATTGAATTGTATAGACCATTACATTCGAAGTCAGTAGCCTAATATATTTATTTGACAATTTCAACAAATGATTAATTCACTACATACTAGGAAAACAAATGTGTACACCCTCCATTTTTATTTAAGTCTACGTATTAGCACTGGTCAAAGTCAAGTTTTGTAAACTCTCAGAAAGTTTATAACAAAAAATATTAACATATACAATAATAAATAAATACCATTAGATTCATTATTGAATGTACTTTCACATCATACATATTTGTTGTGGTAAATGTTTATATTTTTCTATAAACTTGGTCAAACTTTAGGAAGTTTGACTTCGGTCAAACCTAATATGCAGAGTTTACTAGTACTACTCGCTAGTTGCTTAGCCGAATCACCCAACACGCCACACGGGGAGTTCAGTGTCACAACATTTTGAGGTCGGCGGGAAAATCTCTAGCGACCCTGATTCGAGCAGTGGGAAGTTACCATCATAGCCTTCGGAACAGGCCTATAGATGACGGTTGGTAGGGGGCTGTTTTCGTAACTTCAGGTTCACCCTACCTAGCCAACCCCACCCCGGCACCCAAAGTAGTACACCTGAATACTTCCCATTTTCTATCCCCACCGCAAAATAGACTTCTCCAAGGCACCGCAGCCTTCGTGCTCCTCCCCTTCTACATCGGCGCACTCATCCACCGCAGCGCATCTGCGTCATCGACAACCTCGTACGCCGCACTGGAGCCGGTCCACCGTCGTCGTCGTACACGGAGCCTCTTCCCCGGCACCGTCTTCCACGGTCTCGGATCTGCTTCCCGGAAGCTGACGCCAAGCGCAAAAGCACCACCGTCGTGGACAATGAACTCACTCCCGTTGCCGACCATGACTCACAGAGGTCGCTGCGACCATTGTTCTCCTCCTTGATTGGTAATGTGTGTATTGAATCACTTAGCAGTACATGTGCAGTTCCAATTTTGTTCATACCTACCCTTCAAATTTCCTGGGTGCTATTGTTCCCGTAAAAGTAATTGGTTATAGCCTCCATTGTCCAACAGAATATCAACTTGTAATTGTGCCTCGCTCCTGTATCGCGCTGTGCTTGGGTAGGTATTTCATCTGCAACCAGTAGTGTGGCAAATGATGGATAGTTTTTTAGTAGTAGCAAGATGCCCATGCGTTGCATGCATCAAGATGCATTTGTATGAGTAGTTTATCTTGTGGGAGAAAAGGATGAACGAGGGAATGCCTTATTTGCAAATGCAGAGAGGGGTGTGGGTATATTTTTGCAAAATTGCCACAGTTTCCTTCCTATCCGTCGGATATAAATCGGATGGCCTATATTGCAGGATGGCAGGAACACCATCATCACCAACTCTATTTTTTATAAGATTAGGGAAAAAGTAGAGAAAAATAGAGAGTAGAGAAGTAGAGATAAATATTAAATATAAAATAAATATAAAAGTAGAGAATAGAGTAGAGATAGCAGAGACGTCGGGAAAGGATTACGCGCGCATGGGAAAAAGCGGCCGGGCATGCGCTAGTTTTGGCGCGCGGCATCCGGCGCGCTTTACAAAATCCAACGCCCTCCCACCGCCCTGTGCCTTGCCACCGCTCTCTCCCCACTCCGTGCCTTGCCACCGCTCTGTCCCCGCTCTTTCTTGCCTTGCTGCCGCCGCGCCACCATGCTGCCGCATCGCCGGGAAACTTGGGGACACCGCGGCGTTCGCGCGCGCCCCTCCGGCTGCTTCTCCGCCGAGATCCGGTTCCGCGGGATGTGCCTCGGCCTCGGCAATTTTGACACCGCCAACGAGGCCGCCTGCGTGTACGACGCGGCGGCGTGGCGCCTTCGGTGGCCTCATAGAACATTGAACTTCACCAACGTGCCGACGCGGGAGCGGGCACAGGAGCTCGCGCCTCTACTGCGGCTTATCACCGACGAGGATCGTCGCGACAACCGGAGGCGGGAGCACCGTCTCGGCATCGCCGAGATGGACGAGGAAGCCATGGCGCTGTGGCGCCAACGCTTCCCGCAGGACATCATCAATGAGCGCGAGTTCTACGAGCAACGCAGGGCGGAGAGGGATAAGAGGAGGGCGGAGCGATCCACCTATCGCGAGGACAAGCGTAGGCGAAAAGAGGACGCTCAATTCAACATGAGGCTAGGAGCAGCGTCGCCCTGGGAATCCGACGACGATCGGTATCTTCAGGCCTACAGTCAGACATCGGAGGAGGACATCACCGAGGAGGAGTCGGACGACGAGGAATAGTTGAATAATCTTTTTTTATGAATAATCTATTTTTTATCTATCTATACTAAGAACTATCCTCTACTCTCTATCTCTACTTCTCGATCTCAGCACTGTAAACACTTTTTAAAAGCGCCGCATGTTGCGATTCTGTTGGAGATGCTCTAACATGGCAGACGAGTGCTTTAATGTTGCCCACAAGATGCGTGAGTATTACTAGTAGTATATTTTTCTTGCCATGTTGAGATTTTAAAACCACGAGTGCGAACATGTAAGGGAGCAATGAAGACCAAACACGGGATATTGGGGACATCTTGAAGGAGCGTGGCAAGTTAAAGAGGAGCTGCACCGAACCTGTAAAACGAGCTTTGGTAAGTAACACCCTTTCAATTACTTTCGTTTAGCCTCGTGTTCTTCGATGTGTATATGTTGTAGTTTCTGTTTCTCTTAAGCCTCGTGTTCTTCGATGTGTCATAAGAAGAGTCTTAATCGTCCTAATGCTTTCGTTTTTAGCTTGATGTAGGAAGTTGGTGTTCTCACCCTATAGTCCGTTTATATATTTTTTTTCCTTTTGAATTCACTTCTCCGAGTTCTATTTATCTGGCTTCTACTAAATGGATCTGGGTTGCTCTGAGTAATTATCTAAAAAAGAAGTAACTTCATGTCAGGATGCAGTTCCTGCGAGGAGGGAAGTATGATCAACCTCGAGATCATGTTTCCAGAATGAGGCTGGATTACACACAAGGTGCCAGTTCCCTAATGATGCTGGATTAGACACAAGGTGCAAATTCCCAGATGATGCTGGATTACACACAAGCTAGGTGGAGTCGTCAGTTGTTCGTGTCATCGTGGCTCTAGTAAAGGCTGAAAGAAAGCGTCCAGCAGCCCTTGAGAATGTAGCTGAGTTCCTGAAGAAGCGAAAAGAGCAATCAGATGCTCTCTTCACCCATGCCAAAGAAGAGATGGAAGAAGCCAGAAATAAGCTAGCAGAGGCAGAGCAGGCTAGGCGTCTCCTGCTATCTAAAACTATTGTCAATACAAAATTTCCTTCATAGTAGCTAGGTTCAAATGTTTATCCAGTCAGCCTGCCTGTTGTGATGTCCGTGCATCTACTGATGTGGCACAATTTTTTTTTTCGGGTCATGTAATAACAACAATTACTTTCCAACCAATAACAGACGAAGCATTGGACATGGTATAGTTCACGCGCAAGCCCGACATTCCAAGTTCAACTTCCACAACAAACTCATGTTCACAGATATCTCCACATTCATACATAATGTCCACAACCATGATTCACTTCAAAGCCAATTTTGTTTTGAGGAGAGTTATGAATAAAGAAAAACCTCTAGTTCCTACTACCAGTGCGAGCACAACAAGTCAAGACCATGCGTAATTAATTATATTTTGGTCATATTTTGTGTTCTAAAATGCTGGCCGGCTCGCGGAAGGACGTGTTGCCAGCACACACGCGGATTCAATGAAGGCAGGCGGGGCAGTCTGAAGCCGGTTGCATGCGGCGAGGAGGCATGTTCAGCCGGGCCTGCAGCGAGTGGGGCCCTCTTGGTCGGCGCGCCGGTTCAATGCCTGCTCTATGACAGGTCGCGTCCGTGTCAGAGCAATCACTCCCTCTAGTCCTTTTTTGTTTGCGTATAACAAAATCTCGTTTTCCATTCACATTTTACAAGTAAAATTCGTGGACAAACTTGGACCCAAAATAGGATGGGGACTAGTAAACCAGAACGGAGGTAGTAGTTTTTTTAAATCAAAGAAGGGTTTCTCCCTTCCGATTTTCATTACTGAAAAGCAACATCTAAATCTAAACATAGTATTTGCCCTAGAACTACCAGGTTCAACATCTCACAACATAAACCCATACAACCATACGCCAAGGAGGTACGTAGTACTATGAATTCCATTTTCGCTCCATACTAATCGTTCTAAAAACTACTTAGTACTTATAACGCGCCATTGAAAATCGGAACTCTTAACCCCGCTAAAAAATGATATTTTAAACGTGGCTACTCGATCTGTGGCAACTGGCGAGCCACTGCCTCCAAGTCATGAGGTGCCGACCATCAACTCCTACGGATCAAATTATCACACGAGCTGACTATTCCTACAAAGGTGCGCTCCACCACGTACCCGGTACCTGCGAATGCAGCAATCGTGCACCTAGGGTTTTAGGGTTTATTTGTTAACGTTGCCTTTACGTAACACTCGTGTGTGCGAGACAGCGAGAGACCGACTGCGTGCGTGCACCTCTTCTCTTCGTATATGTACTCCACCGTTTGCCTGGTGTCCAAAAAATTATAATAACTACTAGCAATGTGCCAATGCGTTGCCACACGATCTGAGTAGATTAATACATATTCACCTATTTGATAGAAAAAAAGTCTAGTTTTGAAATACGTATATCACTAAAAAATTGTTATGTTTCACTCAAAATATATTCCTTTGGCAGTTTTGATGAGATAAATGAGGAATGTTGTTGGTTTTAAGATTCGAGAAGTGGTATATGTCTAATTTCTACTCTTACTAGCAAGATGCCCGTGCGTTGCACGGAACATCAAGATCTTGTGGGAGAAAAGGATGAACGAGGGAAGGCCTTATCTGCAAATGTGGAGAGGAGTGCGGGTAAATTGCCATAGTTTCTTTCCTATCCGTCAGATATAAATCGGACATCCTATATTGCAGGATGGCAGGCCCACCATCATCACCAACTCTGTTTTTTATCCCTACTCTTATAAAAAGCATAGTTGGTGATGATCGTGTGCCTGCCATCCTGCAATATAGGACGTCCGATCTATATCTGACGGATAAGAAGGAAACTATGGCAATTTTGCAAAAAGATACCCACACCCCTCTCCACACTTTCAAATAAGGCCTTCCCTTGTTCATCCTTTTCTCCCACAAGATAAAATACTCATACAAATGCATCTTGATGTTCCGTGCAATGCATGGGCATCTTGCTAGTTGTTGCAAAAAGCCCATGTGTGTGTGAGAGAGAGGGAGAGAGGAGGAGGACGAAGTGCATGTGTGACAAAGACACAAAGAGTGTGTGTGCGAGAGGTATCAGCTTAAAATGAGGCGACAGTGTGTGTGTGTGCACGATCGAGAGGGTGTGTCTCAAGAAGGGAAGGAAAATCTACATAGATACAAGGAGTGGGAGAGAGACATGTATGCGATAGTGGAAGCATGAGTGTGCGGGTGTATAAACCTATCTAGAGGCTAGTCGATAAATGTTTGTGAGAGAAATACGAGTCGGGGTGCGAAAGCGAGAGTTTTGTGTGTGTGTGAGAGAGAGAGAGACTGTAGTCGGGAAGGGGAGTGGAAGGAGGAGTTGCCTATGTGTGTGTGTGAGAGAGAGAGAGATGGGGGGAGTTTGTCTGATCGGTAAACAAATGAATAATGTCAGTCTGGGATGGAGACGAAAAGGAGACCGCAACAAATGTTGTGTCTATAGGAGAGAGGAGAGTAATTTTAGTGGTACGATTCATATCTAGCGACATATAGGGTGTGTGAGAGAATCCCATAGAGAGAAAGTCAAAGTGAAAGACGAGTGGAGATTGTGTGTGTGGCGGTGAAAAAGAAAGCTTAGGTACCTAGTGATACGAGAGAACGGTAGAGACGTAAGAGATAATGAAAACCGTGTAAAGTATAATGATAGGGAGAGTGTGACACTTCTCAAGGGAGACGTCGAGAGACCATGTTTGCGAGGATAGGAGAAATATGAAGTGAGCGTGCGGGTGAGCTGGAGCAAAGAGAGTGATAGCTACATGAAGGAGCATGCATGCGAGAGAGATGGGCATGAAAGGAGTGAACATAAAAGGGATTCAAATATTTGAATTCGAGATGATGATATATGTAATCCATATTCGAACCAAAATTGATCTATCAAACATGCATACTCATATGAATTCACGCTCATCTATGTTATTTAATATGTAGATATTACTGATCCATACATTTTAGTATTCCCTCTGTCCAAAAATAAGTGACTCAACTTTGTACTATTATTAGTACAAAGTTGAGTCACTTTTGAGTCACTTATTTTGGGATGGAGGGAGTAGAACATAATTTGGTTTAATTTTTTGATTTCAACCTTATGATTTTGAGATCATTGTATTTGTAAATCATATTATACATATAAAGGAGCAGAATTCTTTGTCGTGCTTTTGAAAGTATATATAAAAATGATGTATATAGAATTTTATTCCAATCGAAAATGGATCCCGCCCCAAAAAATAGAATACAAACGGGATTCAAATTGAGTTGGCACGGTAAACGTGCACTCTGCAAAATTTGAACGAAGCGGGGAAAGTTGCAGTAACCGCCCGAAACCAAAATCTGTGAAATGGAAATTACTACTTCCTATCCCTGCCACGCAAAGCCTATCTGCTCGATTTCTATAGGTTTCGATAGGGGTAGGTTTGTAATTTCACTCAAACGTGACATAACCGCCGCTCACCCGGATTCATACACGATGGGCGCCAAAACACAGTGTGTCCTCAACCAAAATCGACTCCCTCCCTGATTCATACACGATGGGCGCCAAAAACAAACTCTTGTCGGCAAATATTCGGTGTATGCAAGATTACCGTCCTATCCCCAACCGACTAATATTGCTGTGATGTAGGAAATTTGAAACGGGGGCTAAGTTTGTAAATTTCCTCGCATTTGAGACAAGTGCGCCCTGAAGACATGGTTCCCCCCTTCCTCTCCACCTCCATTTCCCCATTCGTACTCCGTGGGCGCCAAAAGACCCTCTCCACCCTAGCCTCCTCCGCCCGGCACCCCATCCACCGCCGTCCTCCTCCACCATGCTGGAGCTGATACCCTGACGCCGCCGTCCATTACAAGATATCAATCTCTCTCATCCACGGCTTCGGACCGGGATCCTTGCATCCCGTCCTCTCGCTTCATCCCCGCCGGCATCCACCTTGTCGGCGCCACTCCTACGACCGTCTCGTCCACCACGCCCCGCTGCCACCGTCTACCCTCCTAGATCTGCTTCCACGCCGCCGACAGCCATTTCTACCGCAGCACCGTCAAATTCTCAGCAGATGCATACACGGCGCCGCACCAGAGGCGGTACTGTTTCGTATCTGCTCAACTTATTTATCGCAGCAAGAAAATAGATCGCTAATGCTTTACTCTGATTTCTTGTCCATCACTTACTTGCTAGTTGAAAGCAAACATTGGTTGCGAATTTGCCTTTGTCCGGTCCGTACCTTCAGATCCGCCATGGCACGCTCAACACTATACTCCAAATGCTTATGGTTTTCTCCTTTTATATTCCAGACTAGTTAAATCAAAGTAGACTAAATTTTAAAATTTGGTCAGTCGATTTTTCAGAGCTCGCCGGAGTTCGCCGGTCCGAACGAAGGGGCTCGGGTGCGGACTTTTGTTGTGGGGGCAGTGGTGGGGCCTCGCCAAACGAAGAAAACTTGATGCGGGTGGGGGCTGGGATGGCGGAGGAACGCAGGAGGTGGGGGTCGATGGTCCAGCCGGCGGCCTGTGCGGTGTTCTGTATGGGAAGAATCAGAGACGAAGAAGAAGAAGGGTTAGGAGACGTAGGATCTTCATCCAACCGCCTGAAATGGTCGACTGACCCAAACGACAAAAGTCATGCGACTTGCATGCAGACATGCCTTTATATTCAGTACCTTCATCGTACCTGCTTAGCACTGCCCCTAAATCCATCAAGCTAAACAACATGCCACTCATAGTTCCAAACTTGTTGCTCAAGTACGAATCTGATATGATGCTGATATTACTAAAACAGATAACATTTAATTGGCCAGCTAATGTTCCTACTTTACTTTCGAAAAAGCACGTGCACCACATATAGAGAGACAGTAGGGAGTTGCTTTCTTAATGCGCTCTGGTTCATCATGTGTGGGCACTGTGCAACGAACATTTTATTATCCAAAATCTTCTTGCTCTTCTTTAGCATGTTCGTCTTCCGTTCTTCTTTAATAAGTACTCTCTCCGTTCCTAAATACAAGTTTTGTATAGATTCCACCATGGACTACATATGGAGCAAAATGAGTGAATCTACAGTCTAAAATGTATCTAGATACATCTGTACGTGATCCATAGTGGAAATGTCTACCAAGACTTATATTTTGGAACGGAGGGAGTATGATAGTAGTACAATATGTTCCTTGTAGTGAAGATGAGCAGGTACATTTGCAGTGTGGAGGTCTATACGGTTGGTTGGTATGGACACTTTGAACTCTTCGGGCCTGTTTGATTCGTAGGATTTTGTAAACCTGGGAATAGGATTTGTAGTGGCCTGCCCACTTGAATCCTATAAGAATAGCAAGGAAATACGGGGAGTTGTGTTGCCTTTGAGAGTTACACTGATATTAACAGTACCGCACCTTCAGTTGAAGAGAGCTGGTATCCGAAGCCTTTCTAGCCGTACCAGCAATACTAGCACATATATTCCAGCAAGTTCCACTTTGCTGATTTTACTCTGATGCTTATGGTTTTCCCGTTATATCTACACTATGATCTGTGTAGCTGCTTTATGTCGCACTAGCAGCAGTCCACTCTTGAAGCTAAACACCACAATGACTTACAAAATTGGCACCAAGGCATTGATTGCCATTCTGGATGCAATGAAACTCATACGCTCCCCACCTGTTGATTCTTGTTCAGAATATGATCCTAACGACTATTCTAACCTCGAGGAGTCAAAGGCAGTTGGCCTGTCCTGTTCACCAATCTAGGTGCATGTTCTAATTTGGCAAGGTTTTACTGATTGCACGTATCCTGCATATGTTGTCTTGCATTTCTTCTACTTTGTTGCACCGCCATCTGCTTAATTTACTCATCATATATGTCGAGATGCCATGCCCATCCATTATCAATATATATTCCATCTGCCATCATACCATGTTTTTCCACTCAAATGCTGTTCTTGTGCATCAGACATCAAAAAGGAAGAGGGTGATTGCTGAACCTGAAGGAGCACCAGCAAAGTCCTTCAAAACGTGGTTGTGCCGGAGAAATCAGACAGCACCCCACTTATATTGGTTGTACAACCAGTGACACAAAACGTAGGACCGACTCCAGCAGACTATACCCATACTTCACTGGCCACCCACTGGCCCCATCACACAGGACCTGCACTCCAGCAAAAGGTATGGTGATTTCAGTTGCCATAGCACCAGTCGTACCACAGAAAAATCCCACTCCAGCAAAAAGTACAGCAAGTCCGTCGGCCGAAGACCTATCCCAACTGCAGAGACGGCCAATTCCTGCAGATTGGAACCCCATTCTAGTTATTCCTAGTTTAAAAGACAATGCTTTCAATGTTGTTAGGGACTACATGCATTTATTCTCATCATGGGAAGATTATAGTGAAGACAAACACCATTTCACATCTTCCTGTCCTACTTACGTGTAAATGCTATTATTCATGGTGATTATTTTCCTGTTTTGTGCTGATTGAACACATCAATGATTTACATTACATTGTTGTAAGTAGGCGAGGGTCAATCTGGATAGTCATGACGAGCAAAGCTTGCTTGCGCTTTTCAAGCAAGCATTGCAGCAGTATTGGTGTTACCTGAGGAAATCACACTTTGATGGCAAGTCTATAAATGAATTTCTGGTGAAGTCTCCTGTGCTAAATTTAGAATACATTGAATGGAAAAACCTTGTTATGCACTGGTCTCGTTCCGAGGATGAGGTACTGTCTATGATATCGCATGACAATTTGAACTTCCACTTTTTCGCATGTGCCTTACAGATCTTTTTTGCCGGAAATCTGCTCGAAAAAGAATTCCGGTTTGAAAAGAACGACGGGATATCGCAATATGCTGCCCGCTGCTTTGCTCTTGTTAGTACATGTTGTCCTGTATCACTGTACTTGCATACATACCTGGTTCATTATGTGACAGCAGTATGCATGATAGCTTGCTTATCAATTGTTCGCTCCAAATTATCTGATCTGTATGAATGGTTACATTAGTGTAGAATATATCCAATGCCTATGAATTTTTTTAGCTCTGCATTGTTCTTGTAAGTACCTGCTGTCCTTTATTAGTGTACTTATATTAATAGGTAGTTGTTCATCTACCATCACTCTGCAGCTTATTTTCCTTTGCCCCCCATTTTCTACACATAAGATCTATATTTACACTTACCATATGGTTGGATAACACCGATGGTACTGAAGAAGTTTAGCTCTGCATTGCTCTTGGTTGTACCTTTTGCATGTATTGTTGTACTTACATTTATAGCTACTTGGTTATGTAGCATCACTCTTCATCTTATCTTAAATATTCTCCATTTTTTCTTATATTGTCACATCTATATTTACTCTTAACAAAATATAGAATAAAGGCAATGCTTATGAAGAAGATTTTGTGGTAAACTTCTTGAATTGCCCCTCATACATCTCCATCGTATCTATAATTTTTGATTGTTCCATGCTACTCCCTCCGTCCGAAAATACTTGTCATCAAAATGGACAAAAAGAGATGTATCTAGAACTAAAATACATCTATATGCATCCCCTTTTATTCATTTTGATGACAAGTATTTTCGGACGGAGGGAGTATTATTTATGAAGTCTTGGATGTCTAATGGGATTTATCTTTCACTTTTATATCATTTTTGGGACTAACCTCCTAACCTAAGGGCCCAGTCTAGATTGCTGTTTTTTTGCCTATTTCAGGGTTTTGCAGAAAAAGAATATCAAACGAAGTCCAAACGGAATGAAACCTTCGCGAGAGATATTTTTGGAGAAAATCACGCCCGAGGAACTTGAGAAGCACGTCAGGGGACGTAAGGGTGGCCCACGAGGGTGGGGGCGTGCCCCCTTCCCAGGGCGTGCCCCCTGCCTTGTGGCCCCCTCGAGCATCCCACGGTGCCCTCCTTCTTCTTATATAAGTCTACGTACCCCAGAAGCTCTGAAGACATAGAGAAAACCCTAATTCCACCGCCATACCTTCTGTTCCCGTGGAGATCCCATCTTGGAGCCTGTTCCGGAGCTCCACCGGAGGGGGATCCACCACGGAGGCCTTCATCATCATCATCATCGCCCTCACCATGAGTTGTGAGTAGTTTACCACAGACCTTCGGGTCCATAGCTAGTATCTAGATGGCTTCTTCTCTATCTCTCTCTGTATCTAAATACAAAGTTCTCCTCGGTCTTCGAGGAGATCTATTCGATGTAATCTCTTTTTGTGGTGTGTTTGTCGAGATCCGATGAATTGTGAGTTTATGATCAAGGTTATCTATGAAAGATATTTGGTTCTTCTCTAAACTTTTTATGTGTGCTCATAATATCCTTGCAAGTCTCTTCAAATTATTGGTTTGGTTTGGCCTACTAGATCTATATTTCTTGCAATGGGAGAAGTGCTTGGCTTTGGGTTCAATCTTGCGGTGTCCTTTCCCAGTGACAGTAGGGGCAGCAAGGCACGTATTGTATTGTTGCCATCGAGGATAAAAAGATGGGGTTTATATCATATTGCTTGAGTTTATCCATCTACATCATGTCATCTTGCTTAAGGCGTTACTCTGTTCTTAGGAACTCAATACACTAGATGCATGCTGGATAGCGGTCGATGTGTGGAGTAATAGTAGTAGATGCAGAATCGTTTCGGTCTACTTGTCTCGGATGTGATGCCTATATACAATGATCATGCCTAGATAGTCTCATAATTATTCTCTTTTCTATCAATTGCTCGACAGTAATTTGTTTACCCACCGTAGAATATCGCTATCATGAGAGAAGCCACTAGAGAAAACTATGGCCCCCGGGTCTATTCTCAACATATAAATCTACATCTACTTTACCTTTACCGCATTTATGTGTTGTTTTATTAAACTAAAAATACCAAAATATAAACTATCATCTCTATCATATCTCACTTTCGTAAGTGACCGTAAAGGGATTGACAACCCCTTATCGCGTTGGCTGCAAAGTTCTTATTTGTTTGTGCAGGTGCGAGAGACTCACGCGTGGTCTCCTACTGGATTGATACCTTGGTTCTCAAAAACTGAGGGAAATACTTATGCTACTATGCTGCATCTCCCTTTCCTCTTCGAGGGAATACAACGCAAGCTCAAGAGGTAGCAAGAAGAATTTCCGGCGACGTTGCCGGGGAGGCTTACGCAAAAGTCATATACCAAGTACCTATCACAATCCCTTATCCTTCGCATTACATTTATTTGCCTCTCGTTTTCCTCTCCCCCACTTCACCCTTGCCGTTTTATTTGCCATTCTTTCGCCGTGTGTTTATCGTTCGCTTGCTTCTTGTTTGCTTGTGTGTGTTGGATTGCTTGCTTGTCACTATGGCTCAGAACAATACCAAATTATCTGACTTCTCCAATACCAACAACAATGATTTTATTAGCACTCCGATTGCTCCTATTACCGATGCTGAATCTTGTGAGATCAATGCTGCTTTGTTCAATCTTGTTATGAAAGAGCAATTCTCCGGCCTTCCTAGTGAAGATGCCGCTACCCATCTAAACAACTTTGTTGATTTGTGTGATATGCAAAAGAAAAGGGATACAAATAACGATATTGTTAAATTGAAGTTATTTCCGTTTTCACTTAGAGATCGTGCTAAAACTTGGTTTTCCTCTTTGCCTAGAAATATTATTGATTCGTGGAATAAGTGCAAAGATGCTTTTATCTCTAAGTATTTCCCTCCTGCTAAGATCTTCTCTCTTAGAAACGATGTTATGAATTTTAAGCAACTAGATCATGAGCATGTTGCACAAGCTTGGGAGAGAATGAAACTCATGATACGTAATTTCCCTACACATGGTTTGAATCTATGGATGATTATTCATAACTTTTATGCTGGCTTGAATTTTGCTTCTAGAAATCTTTTAGATTCGGCCGCCGGAGGCATTTTCATGGAAACCACCTTAGGAGAATCTACCAAACTCCTAGATAATATTATGGTTAATTATTCTCAGTGGCACACCGAAAGATCTACTAGTAAAAAAGTGCATGCTATCGAAGAAATTAGTGTTTTGAGTGAAAAGATGGATGGATTTATGAAATTGTTTGCTGCTAAGAGTGCTTCTTCTGATCCTAATGATATGCCTTTGTCCACTTTAATTGAGAATAACAATGAATCTTTGGATGTGAATTTTGTTGGTAGGAATAATTTTGGTAACAATGCTTATAGAGGTAATTTTATTCCTTGGCCTTTTCCTAGTAATTCCTCTAATAATTATGGTAATTCCTACAACAACTCTTATGGAAAGATACCTTCTGAATTTGAAACTAGTGTTAAGGAGTTTATGATCTCGGAAAAGAATTTCAGTGCTTTGCTTGAAGAGAAATTGCTTAAGATTGATGAATTGGCTAGAAGTGTGGATAGAATTACTCTTGATGTTGATTCTTTGAAACTTAGATCTATCCCACCGAAGCATGATATCAATGAGTCTCTCAAAGCCATGAGAATTTCCATTGATGAATGCAAAGAAAGAACCGCTAGAATGCGTGCTAAAAGAGAAGATTATATTAAATCATGTTCTTCTAGTTATCATGAAAATAAAGATGAAGATCTGAAAGTTATTGACGTGTCTCCTATTAGATCCTTGTTTTCTAGTATTAATCTTGATGAAGATAGGATTGGAGTTAATTCTGC
This sequence comes from Secale cereale, assembly GCA_902687465.1. NCBI lineage: Eukaryota > Viridiplantae > Streptophyta > Magnoliopsida > Poales > Poaceae > Secale > Secale cereale. The sequence goes on along the minus strand of LR738711.1, from coordinate 750,239,784 downwards.
TTTAAAGTGTCCCAATGATTCGGAGTTTTTAGATCTTGATGCTAAAATTGCTAAAAGTAGGAGTGAAGAGATTAAAACTTTGCATAGTGATGAACCCACTACTTTGGATTTCAAGGGATTCAATTATGATAATTGCTCTTTGATTGATTGTATTTCCTTGTTGCAATCCGTGCTAAATTCTCCGCATGTTTATAGTCAAAATAAAGCTTTCACTAAACAACTAGTTGATGCTTTGATGCAATCTTATGAAGAAAAACTTGAGTTGAAAGTTTCTATACCTAGAAAGCTTTATGATGAATGGGAACCTACTATCAAAATAAAAATAAAAGATCATGAATGCTATGCTTTGTGTGATTTGGGTGCAAGTCTCTCCACTATCCCAAAAACTTTGTGTGATTTGCTAGGGTTCCATGAGCTTGATGACTGTTCTTTAAATTTGCATCTTGCGGATTCCACTATTAAGAAACCTATGGGAAGAATTAATGATGTTCTTATTGTTGCCAATAGGAATTATGTGCCTGTAGATTTCATTGTTCTTGATATAGATTGCAATCCTTCATGTCCTATTATTCTTGGTAGACCTTTCCTTAGAACGATTGGTGCAATTATTGATATGAAGGAAGGAAATATTAGATTCTAATTTCCGTTAAGGAAAGGCAGGGAACAATTTCCTAAAAAGAAAATCAAATTACCATATGAATCTATCATGAGATCCACTTATGGATTGCCTTCCAAAGATGTCAATACTTAGATCTATCTTGTATCGTTCATAGCTAGGGGCATAAAATGATAGCGCTTGTTGGGAGGCAACCCAATTTTTTTTGTTGCTGTTAGGGAATAAATATTGCATCTAGCCTCTGATTAGATGTGGTTTCATGTTTTGTTTAGTGTTTGTGCCAAGTAGAACCTTTGGGAAGACTTGTGTGATGTTTATGTGATCTTGATGTGAAAAACAGAATCATCAGCGCTCGCTAAAGTAGTCGTGGGATTTTACTGGAGCGTGATTTTTAGTTGATTCTTTTGGCAGATGATTGGTAGACAAATTCCGCAAATTTAACAATTTAGTTTGAATTTTTTGGAGTTCCAGAAGTAGGCAAAACCTGCAGATTACTACAGATTGTTCTGTCTTTGACAGATTCTGTTTTTCGTGTGTTGTTTGCTTATTCCGATGCATCTATGAGTAGTATTGGAGGATATGAACCATAGAGAAGTTGGAGTACAGTAGGTTTAACACCAATATAAACAAAGAATGAATTCATTGCTGTACCTTTGAGTAGTGGTTTGCTTTCTTATACTAACGGAGCTCACGAGAATTTTTGTCTAAGTTTTGTGTTGTGAAGTTTTCAAGTTTTGAGTATTGCTTTGATGGACTATGGAACAAGGAGTAGCAAAGGCCTAAGCTTGGGGATGCCCTTGGCACCCCAAGTAAATTCAATATAATCAAAAGCCTAAGCTTGGGGATGCCCCGGGAAGGCATTCCCTCTTTCGTCTTCATCCATCGGTAACTATAGTTTGAGCTATATTTTTATTCGCAACATGATATGTGTTTTGCTTGGAGCGTCTAGTATAATTTGAGTCTTTGCTTGTTATTTTGCCACAATCATCCTTGATGGACACACCTATTTGAGAGAGTTAAATATGGCCTAGAAATTATTAGAACACTCTATGTGCTTCACTTATATCTTTTGAGTTGAATAGTTTTTGCTCTAGTGCTTCACTTATACCTTTTAAACCAAGGTGGTGATATATTTTATAGAAATTGTTGAACTCTCATGATCCACTTATATCTATTTGAGAGTCTATTAAAACAGCATGGTAATGTGTTTAGGCTAAAGAAACTAATCTTCACATGATAGACATCCAATGTCAATGTAGTAAAAAAATTCACACTAAGTGCATTGAATAGAATGAGATGTTGGATGCCTGATAATTGTTTTGAGATATGAGGATAGTGATATTAGAGTCATGCTAGTGGAGTTATTATGAAATTTAGAAATACTTGTGTTAAGGTTAGTGATTCCCGTAGCATGCACGTATGGTGAACCGTTGTGTAACTAAGTTAGAGCATGAGGTATTTGTAGAGTGCCAACCTTTGTGTGGAGGTCGGGGCGCGCGATGGTTAACTCCTACCAACCTCCCCCCTAGGAGCATGCATTGATTGCTTTGTTTTGATGACTCGTAGATTTTTGCAATAAGTATATGAGTTATTATGACTAATGTTGAGTCCATGGATTATACGCACTCTCACCATTCCACCATTGCTAGCCTCTCTTGCACCGCGCAATTTTCGCCGGTACCATAAACCCACTATATATCCTTCCTCAAAACAGCCACCATATTATTCCTCAAAACAGCCACCATATCTACCTATCATGGCATTTCCATAGCCATTCCAAGATATATTGCCATGCAACTTTCCGCCGTTCCGTTCATATGACACGAATCCTATTGTCATATTGCCATTGCATGATCATGTAGTTGACATCGTATTTGTGGCAAGGCCACCATGCATAAATTTTTATACATGTCACTCTTGTTTCATTGCACATACCGGTACACCGCTGGAGGCATTCATATAGAGTCATACTTTGTTGTAGTATCAAGTTGTAATATCGAGTTGTAATGAAAGTGTGATGATCATCATTATTAGAGCATTGTTCCATGGGAGGAAAGGCTAAATCTATAAAGCCCCTCCGCAAAAAAAGGAAAAAAAAAGAAAGGCCAAAGAAAAAAAAGGAAAAAAAAGAAAGGCCCAAAAAAAAGAGAAAAGAAAAAGGGACAATTGCTACTATCTTTTTCCACACTTATGCTTCAAAGTAGCACCATGTTCTTCATTGTAGAGAGTCTCATGCTTAGTCACTTTTATATGCTAGTGGGAATTTTCATTATAGAACTTGGCTTGTATATTCCAACGATGGGCTTCCTCAAATGCCCTAGGTCTTCGTGAGCAAGCAAGTTGGATGCACACCCACTAGTTTCTTTTGTTGAGCTTTCATTCATATTTAGCTCTAGTGCATCCGTTGCATGGCAATCCCTACTCACTCACATTGATATCTATTGATGGGCATCTCCATAGCCCGTTGATACGCCTAGTCGATGTGAGACTATCTCCCTCCTTTTTGTCTTCTCCACAACCACCTCTATTCCACCCATAGTGCTATATACATGGCTCACACTCAGGTATTGCGTGAAAGTTGAAAGGTTTGAAAAGATAGAGTATGAAAACAAATGCTTGGCTGAAATCGGGGTTGTGCATGATATGAATATTATTGTGTGATAACGAGGTAGCATAGCCAACACTATATGATTTTGTAGGGATAACTTTCTTTAGCCATAGTATTCTGAGAAGACATTATTGCTTTGTTAGTATGCTTGAAGTATTATTGTTTCTTATGTCAATATAGACTTTTATCTTGAATCTTTCAGATCTGAACATTCATGCCACAATTAAGAGAATTACATTGAAAAACTATATTGGTTAGCATTCCACATCAAAAATTCTTTCTTTATCATTTACCTACTCGAGGACGAGCAAGAATTAAGCTTGGGGATGCTTGATACGTCTCCAACGTATCTATAATTTTTGATTGTTCCATGCTATTATTTATGAAGTCTTGGATGTTTAATGGGATTTATCTTTCACTTTTATATCATTTTTGGGACTAACCTACTAACCCAAGGGCCCAGTCCAGATTGCTGTTTTTTTGCCTATTTCAGGGTTTTGCAGAAAAAGAATATCAAACGGAGTCCAAATGGAATGAAACTTTCGCGGGAGATATTTTTGGAGAAAATCACGCCCGAAGAACTTGAGAACCACGTCAGGGGACGAAATGGTGGCCCACGAGGGTGGGGGGCCCGCCCCCTTCCCAGGGCGCGCCCCCTGCCTCGTGGCCCCCTCGAGCGTCCCCCAGTGCCTTCCTATATAAGTCTACGTACCCCATAAACTCCGAAGATAGAGAGAAAACCCTAATTCCACTGCTGTACCTTCTGTTCCCGTGGAGATCCCATCTTGGAGCCTGTTCCGGAGCTCCACTGGAGGGGGATCCATCACGGAGGCCTTCATCATCATCATCATCATGGCCCTCACCATGAGTTGTTAGTAGTTTACCATAGACCTTCGGGTCCATAGCTAGTATCTAGATGGCTTCTTCTCTCTCTCTCTCTCTGGATCTCAATACAAAGTTCTCCTCAGTCTTGGAGGAGATCTATTCGATGTAATCTCTTTTTGCGGTGTGTTTGTCGAGATCCGATGAATTGTGAGTTTATGATCAAGGTTATCTATGAAAGATATTTGGTTCTTCTCTGAACTTTTTATGTGTGCTCATAATATCCTTGCAAGTCTCTTCGAGTTATTGGTTTGGTTTGGCCTACTAGATCTATAGTTCTTGCAATGGGAGAAGTGCTTGGCTTTGGGTTCAATCTTGCGGTGTCATTTCCCACTGATAGTAGGGGCAGCAAGGCACGTATTGTACTGTTGCCATCGAGGATAAAAAGATGGGGTTTATATAATATTGCTTGAGTTTATCCCTCTACATCATGTCATCTTGCTTAAGGCGTTACTCTATTCTTATGAACTCAATACACTAGATGCATGTTGGATAGCAGTCGATGTGTGGAGTAATAGTAGTAGATACATAATCGTTTCGGTCTACTTGTCTCAGACGTGATGCCTATATATAATGATCATGCCAAGATAGTCTCATAATTATTCACTTTTCTATCAATTGCTCGACAGTAATTTGTTTACCCGTCGTAGAATATCGCTATCATGAGAGAAGCCACTAGAGAAAACTATGGCCCCGGGGTCTATTCTCAACATATCAATCTACATCTACTTTACCTTTACCGCTTATATTTGCTGTTTTATTAAACTATACCAAAAATATAAACTATCATCTCTATCAGATCTCACTTTCGTAAGTGACCATAAAGGGATTGACAACCCCTTATCTCGTTGGCTGCGAAGTTCTTATTTGTTTGTGCAGGTGCGAGGGACTCGCGCGTGGTCTCCTACTGGATTGATACCTTGGTTCTCAAAAACTGAGGGAAATACTTACGCTACTGTGCTGCATCTCCCTTTCCTCTTCAAGGGATACAACGCAAGCTCAAGAGGTAGCAGGCCATTTTTCGGCGGTGGCGCTAAAAAAAGCGGCCTCGGGGCGTCTTGGGTGCGCGGCTGGAGATGCTCTTAACCATTGCACGCAATAATTTAGTGCACCTTGAAATATGAAGATGTGTGGGGCGTGTATGCTTTTAATGACTCGAGACTATACCTAGCCCGGCTTGCAAGATGAGACTTTATGCACCATTCCCCATACCTGCAGGAAGCCCATTCGTCTCCAAATCTTTTCCTCTCCATGTGTTGACACAATATGCCTGCCAAACTCTCCTTCTCCCTCCGGCGGTCCCACCACTCCACACGGGACGCTCCTTCAGTTACTTAACTTCAGGTGCATTGGGTCACTGACATATGGGCCCAACAGGGGTCTGGCCCACATGTCAATGACGCAACTGGACCTACAGTTAAGTCAGTGCAGCTCAGTCCATATCTTACGTAGGTGTGCCATTGCTCGCTATAAATACTGCGCCTAACACGACATTCAGAAGAACGCTCACGTTCATCGCTATCTCCTCCACCTCCCTCTCATGTCGACCACCATGGCATCACCCCTCCCAAGCCCTAGGTGCCCCTCGTTGCACCGCGCGGACAGTCACGCATCGCCGTTCTGTTCCTCGCCGCCACTAGTCGAGGAGGATGTGTCGGTGTTCCGCTCCTCGCCGCGACACGTCGTGGTGGACGCGTCGGCGTTCCGCTCCTCGCCGCCACTAGTCGAGGAGGACACATCATCGTTCCGCTCCTCGCCACGATGCGTCGAGGTGGATGCGTTGGCGTTCCCGATCTCGCCAGCACACCCGTCGGAGGACGCGTCGGCTCCCCGCTACGAGGAGAACGCCGCGCCGCCTGCCGAGCCCCCCCAGCCTTGAGGAGCTTTGGAAAGAAATGGATGTCGCCTTGTGGGAGGCTTTGCCTCTAGCAGAGCGCGCCAAAATAGAGGCAGAGAAGAATGCCGAGGAAGAGAAGCGCACCGCGGGACAAGCTGCCTAGCAGGCCTATGTCGCGTCCGAGAGAGTCAGGCAATTGGCTCCTTGGCAGAAGGCTCGTGCGAGGGCCGTGAGGGTGGCGGAGGACGCCCGTGCCAAAGCCCTGAGTATAGTCGGGCCCAAGCGCCTCATCTACGCTTGGTGGTACATGGACCGGGTGCACGCTTCCAGCAAGGAGGAGTACCTGTTGGCGGCGGATCACCACACCGGTGAGATCGCGCTCGCCCGCAGGCAAGCCGCCAATTAGCACCTCGCTAGTGGCGAGGCTGAGGAAGAGGCATTGGGTCGGCGCGATGGGAAACGACCGCGCACCAGGGCACTCGTGGCGCGCCGCAAGCGCTCCTGCGAGCGCCGTGGCTTTTAGTAGGAGTATAATTTTTGTTTCGTAAGGCGATCTCATTAATTTTGGGACGCAAATGATAAATCCCGAACATTCAGGAATTATTAGCGTCCTTAATTAAGTATGTAATAGGGAAAGTTTGGAAACCTTGTGTATTTCTACGCATTTTCTAAGTACGTGCGTATAGCACAAACTTTACTATATACTATCACACTACACATCTCTCTCTATATATGCGTGCAGACTGTGCTACTCCCTCCGTCCAGGTCAATAAGTCATCTTTGGTTGTGCACCGTGACCAAGAAAGAGGGAAGACTTATACACCTAGACGGAGGGAGTACTACTATTACTTATGTACGTGCAAATGCACATTTTAACACTACAATGCGGTTTTTGTAAAAGTGGAAAAACAACACTAGTCAAGCTTGTGAAACGATTCAATGCAAACCAAATACAAAAATGCCCGTTTGATTGCTTACTTTTAGCTTCCTTCTCTGTGGTTATTTCTCTGTCGTACTTTGTACGGAGTATCTCACTGGTCGGAAAGGCATGTAAATTCCCAAACCACTTCCTACACCCTGTATCGAATTTTTTGCCTAACAAGTTGTGCCGTGCAATTGGAATTCCAACTTCAGTACTACTCCCTCCGTCTAGGTGTGTATGTCACCTTACGAAAATTAGATATTCCAAAAACACTTAGGCGCAATGTATTAAATTCCGTCCTCGTTCCCCTCACTCCCTCGTTCATCAGTGAGCAATTTTTTGGCTGAACCACGCGGGGGAGGAAGTTAATGCGGGAAAGAATGAGCGACCTATGCATGTAGAGAAGGAACATGTTGATTAGGGGAGGGATTGACCCCAGTTTGCATGCACGTCAATGGTCCTGCATGGGTTGTCTGAAACGACAACCCTATTAATTAGGGATTCATTGCTAATCTCCATTTGGTTTAGGAGGAAAAAAGTGGCGCTGTGATTCGATGAATTTTCGGTCTGATTATTTGGCCTCTTCCAACCCACAGCCACCTAGGTCGCGCTGCTCCACCTTAGGTGTCTTACACACCTAGACGGAGGGAGTACTACTAGTAGGAGTACCAGGGGCGAGTTCTTTTAGGCTTCTAGATTAGTAATCCCATAACTACTAAGTACCTCCGTCCTGGTTTATTGGTCCCCATTGTAATCTGTGTCAAATTTTGATCATAAATTTAACTAATGAAATGTTAGTGCATGCCACATGCACTAACATTTTATCAGTTAAATCTTTGGTCAAAATTTAGCACAAATTACAATGGTGAGGAATAAACCAGGACGGAGGTACTACTAGTAGTAGTTTAGAAGCTCAAAAGTGAGGCGCCTTAATGTTACTCTCCAATGTGACTAGTCTTATGGGAAAAGCTGGGGAAGCCGCCAAAAGAACCGGCCCTAGGAGTAGTAGCAAGGGATACTAGGAGTAGTAGCTCGGGATCGAGTGTGCGAGATGAATCGGAGAAAGTAAATGCAGAGAGATGAAATGCAAAAAGACGGAGGGATGTGATGGTTGCTTGTCTGTTTATTTTACCAGGCCACTTATCACTAGGAGTGGTTGGGTTTTGTGATATGACGGCTTTACTGCCGCGCCATGAGCGGGGTGAGACTCCCATGCAGCGCCGCCCTCTACACTAGTACTACTACATCGGTCATGGTTTATCCCCCATTGAATTTGATTGACGATTTAACTGACAAAATGTTAGTGCATGTCAACAAAAACAATATCGTTGGAATCGTATTTGAACATAGTTTTCAATGATATAATTTTAGGTGACATGCATCATCATTTATCGTACTATATATAATGTTACTTCAATTTTTCGTCGTACTAATCTATAGTAAGGTGCCCGTGCGTTGCACGGAAGAGTGAAATGCATTGATCGGGGAGTTGTTTATTTTGACAAAGGATGTGGGGGTCATCTCATGTGTAACGGGTATCGATAGGTTTGCTCGGATATTATTTCATCTCTAAAGCTCACAAACATCCGGGTGAAATAGATAAAAAAAGTATCTTTTCCAAACAAAAGCGTTCAACTGTTCAACATGCATCCAAAACTTGTGAACAAATAACTCTTATTGTGTTTTGCAGGAAATGATCTTCAAGAATTAGTTTTTGAGTATCCATTGTTATACATGTTGGCTACAGATGACATGGCACTTTCTTATAGTCAACAGTTGACTATACTATTTAAGCATTAACCATGCCCTTATACACCTAGACGGAGGGATTAAGGGTCCGTTTGGTTGGAGACTAGTGTGGCCAAGCCAAAGTGTGGCCAACCACACAAATATGGCAAGCCGCACAGGTGAGGCTGAGAAATCGGACGCCAAACTTTGGCAAAAGTTGGCAAAAAATTTGTCTCTATGACAAGTGGGCTATAGGGGCAATAAAGTGTGGCAAGCCAAAGTGTGGCAAAAACCAAACACATGCCAACTAAACTGTGGCTGCCAAATTTTGGCTTGGCAAACTGTGGCTGGGAACCAAACAGCCCCTAAATCAGGATGACTTGGAAGGTGTCGGTGTACTAAAGTAGGGGTACCCTTAGTATCCCGAACTTGTGCACGGGCAGTCGCAGCGTCCCACGGCAAGGCTTGCCGGGTGATCGCCAAGGTCCTCCGTGGTTCCTTTGGAGCCATTCAAGAACAAAGTATCCAAGCCAAGGAGACAAGGCCCCGGCGAGAGGAGCTTGCCGGGAAGGTCACTCAAGGCACAATACCCTGGCAAGAGGAGCTTGTCGGGAAGGCCAACCAAGGCACCTCAAGAAACTTGCCGCGACGCGCCACGCGTCCCGGCAAGGCCCGGTGAGAGACAAGCTCCTGGAAGCGACAAGATAGCGACCGCAGCAAGGCGCTTGCCGCGGTAAGCTTCCACTCAGTACCCGCGCTCCAGCACTTCCACCCCCGTGTCGCTCTGGGACCCTTCCAGGCGCACGTGGCGGGCGGCTGTGCAGCCAGGGGTACGCGGTGGCAAGCGGCGCTGACAAGGTTGCCATCGTGGCGAACGGTGGCGCCCCTAACGGCCCTTTTTGCACTGTTTGGGCGACGTCGATGGGCATTTAATGCCCTTGTCCCCTGCCGTCAGGGTTAGGTATCGAACACTGTACCAGCTACCACCCTTTTTCCATTTTTACCCTCAACTACGTTGCCACCTGTCGGTGACCCCTTGAGCATATAAAAGGAGGCCCATGCGCAACGTAGAGGGGGGTTAGACATTCAAACACTCTCACGCTCGGTCTGGTAAGCTTCTGAAGTGTACTGTAGCTCTCAGCGCTCCCGAGCAAGAATTCAATACAAACCAAAGCAGGAGTAGGGTTTTATGCATCCGTGCGGCCCGAACCTGGGTAAACTGCTCGTGTGCCTCGCCTCGATCTGCTCTTCGCGCGATCTCCGCCCCCTGCCGCACCGAAAGGGGTTCTGTCCCCATAGGTGTTCGTGGGTGGATCAGTTTCCCCGACATCTTTGGCGCACCAGGTAGGGGGTGCGTCGAGGTTGTGTGAACCTGATCCGGCCTGCACACGAGTGATACGTCCAAAACGTATCTATAATTTCTGCTTGCTCCATGCCTCTTTTGGGTGATATTGCTATGTTATTTATACACTTCCATACACTTTTGATCATATTTGGACTAACCTATTAACTCAGTGCACCCCAATGCCAGTTTCTGTTTTCGGCTGTTTTTGTATTTCAGGTTTTCACATTACGAGAAATGCCAGAAAAAATCCTGAAAAATTATATAAAAAATCAGCGTTCCAGAAGCTACCAGGCACCCGAAGCACAACCGGAGGGGGGCCACCAGGGCCCCAGGCGCCCTGGTGGCGCCCCCCCTGGGCCGCGCCGGGGGGGGGGGGGGCGCCTGGGCCCCCCGAGCCTCGTCTGATGCCCCCCTTTGGCATATATTTAAAGCGTCTCCCGAAACCCTCGAGACGGGAACTCTTTTTCGCGATCTCATCTCTGTTCCGCCGCCGCCGCCGCTTCCAAGATCGGGAGCACCAGGAGAACTCTTCCCGGCACCCTGCTGGAGGGGAGGATCACCATCGGGAGCTTCTCCACCACCATGGACGCCTCCCGGATGAGTTGTGAGTAGTCTCCCTTGGACCATGGGTCCATGACCAGTAGCTATGTGATGTTCTCATCCCGTTCTTGTGCTTCACTAATTAGTCCTCGTGAGCTGCCCTACATGATCGAGGCACATATGTAATCCTTATGTTGTTGCTATGATGAGTTTGCTGGGATCCGATGGATTATGAGAATATGTTCAGATTGTGTTTGAGTAATATATTTGATTCACCTCTTTTATATTTATGTTCGTAAGTAATTCTTGCATGTTCTCCGTTGCTATTTATTGCTTTGGCCAAGTAGTAGGTAGTGACTCCAAGAGAGAACGTTATGCTTGATTGTGGGTTCATGCCCCTCGATGACTAGCTTGAGTGACAGAAACATGAGTCTAGGGGATGTGCTGTTGCCACAAGGGGGAAAACAACGGTGCTTGTGCCCGCGGGTGCAAGGATTGTTTACTTTACGCAAAGTTCTTTTAATGCAGTTGTCTGCTGCTGTGAGTTTACACTATGGGTGGGACTCGCAACTTAATACCAGCGAGATGTTCTGGATAGATATCTCAAGGTGGATGATTAGTAGTAGATGCAGATGGATTTTGGTCTACTTACCTCGGCGTATCGCCCATGCTTTGAACCTCTACCTTTCTTGCAACTTAGTCAGCATTGGTTTGCGCACATGGTCCTGTCAATTGCCCAGCTGTAATTCGTTTACCTCACATAGCAGTTTTATCGTCTTTTGGGAGAGAGACATCACTAGTGAACATCATGAGACTCCGGTCCATATTACCATCATTGATCACATCCGCTATTTACTTTCCGCTTTTTACTTACTATTGCAATTATACCTATCACTATTATCACTTGCGTTTGATCCTTTGTAAACTACAAGGCCAGAGGGATTGACAACCTCTCTGTACTCGTTGGGAGCAAAGTTATTTGTATCTGTGTGCAGGTCCACGTTGATTGCTAATATCCGGCGCCGTTAGCAGTTGACACCTTCTTGTTGAAACTGGGAGTCTCAGGGAAATCGATCCTTGGTATTGCCAAGGGAAAACTTCTGCTACACTGCATCTCAAACCTTCCACTTGAGGTAACCAACGAGGGGGCGAGAAGCCACCAAGCAACGAGCTAGATCTTCATCATCTTCATCGACATGCCGCCGAAGAAGAAGGCTTCGGAGGCAGCAGCTCCGTCCGCGTCGATCCCACCACCACCGGAGCCAACGGCTGGTGGGGTAGACGCCGGCGGGAGAACGGGCGCCGACGAGGGAGCTCACGGTGCCGCCAAGTCCAAGGACAAAGCTGCGCTGCCCATCGGCGGCATGGCTGACTCCCACAACGACCGCGCGCACTGCAAGACATCGGCGTCCGTACATGCACCGCGCCTATCTCAGGAGGCGCGGGACCGGCAACGTCATGGTACCCACGGTACCATACGTTTGCTAGGCCAAGATCAAGCTGGTGGGTCCCGGGATGCTCAAGACCAGCATGCGCACCAACATGCCGGCACGAGCAAGGCACATTCGCCTGGACGAGATACTGCTCCTTCTAACGTAGTTAGAAGTCTGAGCATATCCCGCTCCTCGCACCGTTCGCCACCGCTACCCGCCACTCCAGCAGAAGCTCTGGCATGAGCTCAACTGCTCCTAGACTTCCCTCCAGCGGCAGACAAGGCCGACGACTGGAGGGCCACCATTCAGAGTCTCATCGCCTTCGCCAACGGCGACACTCCACGGCAGCCAAGCACTTCGCAGCCGCGGCAAGTCAGCCAGGCGCGGGCCGATGGCAACAAGACCGGTGGAGGTGCAACCACCGTGCACTCTCCGCCCCGAAGACCACGATCACCGAGTCTCCGGATCAACCTTGACAGTGACTCCACCGCGTCGTCGGATCCACGAGCTCGTCGCGATCAGCGCCAAGTTCTTCAAGATCGACAGCAAGAAGACGCTCGTACTCGTATCGAGCGCCGAAGAGAAGCGCGGCGTCAATCCGACCAGCGCGCTGGGCCCGCTGCCGACATGCATGCGCCCGGGGAACCAGGCGACTTGCCGTACGCAGTAGGTTGCCCTGCGTTCACTCGTGAGCTGCGACAAGTACAGTGGCCCAGCATGAAGAACTTCAACCCAGACGTACCAGAGAAGTATGACGGCAAGACGCATCCGTCCGCTTTCCTCAGCATCTACACCATCGCGGTGCAAGCTGCCGGGGGACGGGACGACAAGATCGTCGCCAACTACTTCCCGCTGGTACTCAAACCCAACGTCAGGTCCTGGCTCATGCACTTGCCGGACAACTCCATATCTTCTTGGGCAGACCTATGCCATCAGTTTGTCGGCGCCTTTACAGGCGGCCACAAACCCCACGGCCAAGAGAGTGACCTTCATCTGCTCGCCCAGAAGGAAGGAGAACCCCTGCGCAAGTATATCCAGAGATTCAGCCGTGTGCAGCACAACATCCCAGATGTCCACCCTGCCGCGGTTATCAGCGCGTTCATCAGAACGTGCGTAACCGCAGGATGAGGGAGGAGATGGCGATGTGCAAGATCAGGGACGTCAGTGAGCTGTACGCCCTGGCCGACAAGTGTGCACGCGCTGATGAAGGGAGGAACCTCCCCGGAGAGGATACAGGAGCAGGAGGATCTGACAGTGAGAATGCTGCCCCGGCAAAGAAAAACCGGCGGCGGAACAACAGGAAGAAGAAAAACAAAGACATGCTAGTCGTTGAGAAGTCCGGCAACGGAGGTGGCGCCAAGAAAGCCAAAGTTGGTAGCTCCGGCAAGGAGACTGCCGCATGCACCAACTGCCAGGCTGTGGCGGCCGCCGACAAGCAGGACGGCACCGACAAGCAGTATTGCAAGATCCACCGCACTAAGGGCCATGACCTCCAGAACTGCAAGAGGGTCGAGCAGCTTGTTGAGCAGCAGAAGGCTGAATACGAGCGGCGCGACAAGGAGAAGGCCCAAGGAGGTGATGGAGGATCCGGCAAGAAGCGACCATTCAACGGCCGGGGAGGACGCCGCGGCAAGGCCAAGCAGCGGCAAGGAGACAGACCTCCCCGCGGCCGCGACAAGGATGAAGATGACGAAGATGACGAAGACATGGATGATGTTGAGACCAGTGAGCAGGAGTTCCAGAAAGCCACAGAGGTCTTGTGCGTTGACGGCGGTGCTTCTCTGCATACTTCACACCGCCAACTCAAGCAGTGGGTGCGGGAAGTTAATGCAGCAGAACCACCTGTCGAATCACGCAAGCTTCTGAAGTGGTCCAACACGCCTATCATCTTTGATATTGAGGACCACCCTGACCGCACAACTGCAGTCGGGTGCTTGCCGATGTTGGTTTCGCCAACTATCCGCAACCTCAAGGTCACTAAGATGTTAGTTGACGGCGGGGCCGGCTTGAACTTTATCTCCTCCGCTGTACTCCAGAAACTCCAGATCCCTGACAGCGAGCTCGAAGAGACCGGCACATTCCAAGGAATCAACCCGGGAAGGAGCAAGCCGAAGGGGAAGATTACGTTGCCAGTGACATTTGGAGGCGAGCTGAACTTCAGGACTGAGAGGGTCATGTTCGACGTTGCCGATTTTCCATTGCCTTACAATGGGATACTCGGCCGTCCAGCGCTCGCCAAATTCATGGCAGCCTCTCACTACGCCTACAACATGTTGAAGATGCCAGGCCCGATAAGCGTCATCTCTGTCCCTGGCGATAAGAAGGATGCCCTTATCTGCGCCGACAAGATCTACCGGGAAGCAGCAGCCGCAACAGATCACAAGACACTTGCTGCTGAAGCTCCCAGGGGGAAGAAGAAGACCAAGTCCGGCAAGAGCTCTGGGGCCCACTCCGGCAAGCGCACCTCTTCGGAGTGATGCGCTACCGTCGAGGACGCACCATCCAGCTCCACCGGCAAGTGTAAGAAGACGGTGGCAGCTCCGCCAGAGACCAAGAAGGTGTCCGCCAAGGAGGACGACACTGGTGGTACTTTCACCATCAGTGCCACACTTGACCCTAAATAGGAAAGCGCGCTCGTTGCTTTCCTGCGGGCGAACATCGACGTGTTTGCATGGCAACCGTCTGACATCCCCGGTGTTCCCAGGAAAGTAATTGAGCACAAGCTTGCCGTCTGTCCTCATGCGCGGCCTGTCAAGCAGAAAGTCGGGAAACAAGGAGTGGAGCGCCAAGAGTTCATCGCAGAAGAAATCAAGAAGTTGGAAGCAGCAGGCCTTGTCAGAGGAGTGCTCCATCCCACGTGGTTGGCCAATCCTGTAGTCGTGCATAAGGCGAACGGGAAATGGAGGCTTTGTATGGACTTCACCGATGTGAATAAAGCTTGTCCCAAAGACCCATTTCCCTTGTCGCGCATTGACCAGATTGTTGACTCCACGGCCAGATGTGACCTGCTTTCATTTCTTGACGCATACTCAGGATACCATCAGATCTTCATGGCAGAAGAGGATGAGGAGAAGACCGCATTCATCACTCCATGTGGCACGTACTGTTTCATACGGATGCCTTTCGGTTTGAAGAATGCTGGTTCAACATTTGCAAGGGTAGTCCATACCGCTTTTGAGCCACAGATACACATAAATGTAGAAGCATACATGGATGACATAGTGGTCAAGAGCAAGGATAGGGCGACCCTGATTCAAGATTTAGACGAGACCTTTGCAAATCTGCGCAAGATCCAGCTCAAGCTTAACCCCGAGAAGTGCGTGTTTGGAGTCCCTTCCGGCAAGCTTCTCGGGTTCTTCGTGTCTCAGAGGGGAATTGAAGCCAATCCCGACAAGATCAAGGCCATTGAGCAGATCGAAGCACCAAAATGCGTCAAGGATGTACGAAGACTTGCCGGTTGCGTGGCTGCTCTTAGCAGGTTTATCTCTAAGTCCGCTGAGCGCGCCCTGCCGTTTTTCAAAATTTTGAAAAAGGCAGGTCCAATGAAATGGACACCGGAAGCGGAGGCTGCGCTACAAGACTTGAAGAGGTACCTGTCCTCCACTCCAATACTTGTCGCACCTAAGCCACAAGAGAAGTTGCTGCTGTATCTAGCGGCAACCAATCAAGTGGTTAGTGCTGCGTTAGTAGCGGAGAGGGAGGCAGAGGATGAGCCAGCAACCGCGGCAGGAACATCCAGCGACAAGCAGGGGACTTCTCCAACAAGCTCTGGTCCCGACAAAGATGGATCTGCGCAGGCACAAGAGGAGATACGGAAGAAAATGGTGCAGCGCCCAGTTTACTTTGTCAGTTCCCTTCTGTAGGGGGCTAGGTCAAGGTACTCTGGTGTGCAGAAATTGCTTTTCGGCCTTCTCATGGCCTCGAGAAAGCTGCGCCATTACTTCCAAGCACATGAGATCACAGTTGTCACTCGCTTTCCGCTGAAGAGGATACTGCAGAATCCAGAAGCAACAGGCAGGATTGTCGAGTGGGCACTGGAACTGTCAAGCTTTGGCCTCAAGTTTGAGAGCACTTCAACTATCAAAAGCAGAGCATTGGCAGAGTTCATAACAGAGTGGACGCCAACACCAGATGAAGAAATTCCAGAGACGAGCATCCCCGTCAAGGAAGCAAGCAAAGAATGGCTGATGTACTTTGACGGTGCCTTCTCGCTGCAAGGCACCGGTGCTGGCGTGTTGCTTGTCGCACCCACCAGAGAGCACCTCAAGTACGTAGTCCAGATGCACTTTCCCAAGGAGCAAGCAACAAACAATACTGCGGAGTATGAGGGTTTGCTTGCTGGTCTCAGGATCACGGCAGACCTTGGGATCAAGAAGCTCATTGTCAGGGGTGACTCGCAGCTTGTCGTCCGCCAAGTGAACAAGAATTATCAGAGTCCATTGATGGAAGCATACGTTGATGAGGTGAGAAAGCTTGAAGAACACTTTGACGACCTACAGATGGAGCATGTTCCGAGAGCTCAGAACGACATCGCCGATGGCCTGTCAAAGTGCGCCGCACTTAAGTTACCTGTGGAACCAGGGATCTTTGTGCTCAAGCTGACTCAACCGTCCGTAACACCATCGATTGGACAGAGCAAGAAGAGGAAGTTGATTTTCGGTGACTATCTTCCGGCAGAGCTTCCCAAAGCCGCCGTTAAGAAGGTCCCCAAGATCAATGCCAAGAGTGCTGAGGAGCAGTCTGCTCCGGCGAGCCCTAGGGTTTGTTCCGTTGAAGCAAACGCTCCCGACAAGTTTAGCTCCCGCAAGCTTGCCGGGGAACATCAAGCTCCGGCTGAACCTCAGGTTCTCGCCGTAGAAGCGGATGTTCCCGCAGCAGCAGACGTGCCTTTAGTCCTTGTTGTCGAGCCACAGGCTCCAGCATGGGCACAACAGATTGTCCGTTTCCTTCAGACAGGAGAACTTTCTGAAGAGCAAGAAGAAGCGGAAAGAGTAGCCCGGCAGTCAAGTATGTATCAATTTGTCGACAACAAACTATACAGAAGAAGACTCAACGGTGTGAAATTGAAGTGTATTCCCTGGGAAGATGGACAAAAGCTGTTGGCAGAGATACATGGAGGCATATGTGGTCACCACATTGGCGCAAGAGCACTTGCCGACAAAGCCTTCTGGCAAGGTTTCTTTTGGTCGGAAGCCCTCCAGGATGCAACTGCACAAGTAACCAAGTGTGAAGCGTGCCAGTTCCATTCCAAGCAGATACACCAGCCAGCTCAAGCTCTCCAGACAATCCCTTTATCCTGGCCATTTTCGGTCTGGGGGCTCGACATCCTCGGCCCCTTTCCCCGCGCAGCCGGGGGCTTTGAGTACTTGTACGTTGCAATCGACAAGTTCACAAAGTGGTCGGAAGTGGAACCAGTGAGAAAGGTGACAGCACAGTCAGCAGTCAAGTTCTTCAGGTCGATTGTTTGCCGCTTCGGGATCCCTAACAGGATCATCACCGACAACGGTACGCAATTCACGAGCCGCACCTTCATGCAGTACGTCCAAGATCTTGGCGCCAAGGTCTGCTTCGCTTCTGTTGCTCACCCGAGAAGCAACGGTCAAGCGGAGAGGGCAAATGCTGAAGTGCTGCGTGGACTCAAGACCAGAACTTTTGACAGGCTGCACAAGTGCAGAAGAAACTGGATCGAGGAGCTGCCAACGGCTCTTTGGTCGATCAGGACGACGCCAAATCGAGCCACTGGACAGACACCTTTCGCTCTAGTCTATGGAGCAGAGGCAGTTCTCCCCACGGAACTCGTATACGGGTCACCTCGAGTGCTCGCTTATGATGAGCTCGAGCAAGAGTAGCTGCGACAAGATGACGCGCCGCTCCTTGAGGAAGACCGTCTTCAGGCTGCTGTACGAGCCGCTCGCTACCAGCAAGCTTTGCGCCGCTACCATAGCCGCAAAGTTAACGCCAGAATTCTCGAGGAAGGAGACCTTGTTCTTCGGCGCGTTCAGTCCGCCAAGAATTCCAACAAGTTGACGCCGAAGTGGGAAGGCCCTTACCGGGTGAAGCGAGTCACTAGGCCCGGCGCTGTCCGCCTTGAGACCGAAGATGGCTTTCGGGTGAGCAACTCCTGGAACATCGAGCATCTTCGTAAGTTTTACCCGTAAGGCGCGGTTGCCGCGACCCGCTCCGGCAACCACCTTTTGTACAAGTCTTGCTGCTGTTGCATGTAATCCTTTGTACAAAGCCGGGTGCAGACCCCGTGCATCAGTAAAGCTCATGTGCCCCGCACGTCTTGTCAGTTTCATGCTTTTTATTTTATGCATGTATTATCTGATACTTTGTGCAGCGCCTACCCCCGGTAAGCCATAACGAGCCCAAAGGTTCCATATCTGTATTTTTCTCTTCTTTCTTTTTTCTCAAGGAAAAGAAGGTTCCCTCGCGCACAAGTTTGCCGGGGGGGGGGGGGGGGGG